>CM047429.1:5866113-6401588 GCA_026168455.1 Theocolax elegans
CTATTGCTCTAATTTTTTTCCAAATTACTTCTTCTGGTGTATTTTTATTTAGAGAACTAATAAATTCAATCCATGCTTTTCTTTTGTTATACTTTAAAATTCTTCTCGATTGTGATTTTCTTATTTTAAATTCTAGTTTGTTGGCAAAGGTGTTTTTGCGTTTGAACTTATACAGTGCTCGTTTTGCTGCTTTGACTGCTGCTTCACATTCTTCGTTCCACCAGTAAAGATTTTTTTTTAAGTTATTTGTTTTTGATTTTGGAATGGAGATATTTGCTGCTTCGAGAATTAATTCTTCAAATTTGTTAATGATCGTGTTGATGTCGATATCTGCGAAGTTTTGTGGATTTGTTAGGTGTTGGATTTTTTCTGTAATAGTTATTTGATATGTACGCCAATTAGCTTTTTTAACTAACCATCTTGATATGTTTGGAGGTATGAAAGAGTTTGGATTTTCTAGAGAGATTTTGACTGGAAAGTGGTCGCTGTTGTATGGATCATCAAGGATTTTCCAATCAATTATATCACCTATAGTTGGAGAACAGAAAGACAAATCTATACATGATAGAGTTCCATAAGATGGGTTAAAATGTGTGGGAGTATTTTTGTTTAGAAGTATTATATTATTTTCGAGTAGTATTTCTTCCATAACATCCGGGCACATGTAATTCCCAACGGGGACATAGCCAGCTCCCAGACTATAAGTACATGTCGATATGAAAATCGGGCTGAGGAGAATAAGAATCGGAAACGGAATGCGGTTCCAGCCTGGATTAATTTAAGCCTCAATTATTAATTTTAACCTAAAGCTTATTTATTATTGTTTATTTGACATTTTTATATTAAGCACATCATCATGGATACATATAATAATAAAAGATTCGTACAAACAATATACTTTAAATATTATTTAATTTAAAAGTTATAAATAATTATGAAAACATCAGTAAATAATGCTTGATACAAAATTATGATTAATTGATTGTTAAAAAGAATAAAAATTTCTTTTAACTATAATACCGTGTTAATTTTGAAAGCCACCTGTAATATTGACATGATATTATAAAATACGAGGTTTATTTTAGACCTGCAGTAATATGTTTAAACTTTGACACTTTTTACAATTCCATGAAATCAGTTTTTGTACAAAAATCCCAAAATTTGTTTTGCCAATTCAAAAACCGTAAATACACAAAATGTTTGTCACGCAATCACAAACCTTTTTCCTATTGTACAAATGACAAGTTTTTCGACGCATTGTAATAATAAATGTACAACTAGTGGGGCCGAAATATGTAAAAGCTATACGCTTTTACATTCCAGGCACGATCGTTACAATAATATACTAAATGGTTATGTGTTGATGGTGTCTTTCACCTGTTTACATTAAAAAAAATTTGATCGTATTATATACAATAGAAATTAGAAACATAAATAACAAAAAGGAAACAAAACTTCTAAAAAAACTCTAAATTTTCGCTGGCTATTTTCTGATTCCATCATTTAAAAGAACAGCATAAATTATTTGAATTAGTCTTACAATTGTTCTTTATAGAAATTTAAATGGTTTGGAAATTTTTATCACATTTCCCTCTGCTATTAAACAAGCTTGGGACTGTCATACTTCAGATATAATATTAACATTAACATACTAGGGGGGCCGAGCTATAGCTGGCACTTCGCGCTCGCACGGTTGGTGGTTTTTGTTATTATATAAAATAATAATAATAAAAATTAGAATTGTAATTATAGTATGCAGAATTATTATTTTGCATATACATATATGTTCTAATTATAAATTTAAAATCAATTTATAGATGTTAAATTTTAGATATTATTCTAATATTCTGAATGTCAATGTATTGAAGAAAAAAGTGTTGTTCATCCTCAAATATCTCAAAAATTTAAAAAGAAAATATTTGTCAAGAAAGAAGTAATAGGAAACATATTTTTGAAAGAAGAGGTAAAACGTGATGTCAAAAAAATACATATATACATAATTTACATATGTTTATATAAAACCATATAGTTTATTTTTTTACATTAATGTTCCTTCTAAAGAATATTTGGTAAAACAATATTAATGGGATGTATATTTTGGACAGTAAAGGTAAGTAAATGTGATAAAATATTGTGCAATTTAAATTAGTCTATATGAAACAATATAATTAATTTATTTATTCGATATAGAGCAGCATTTATGTACATTGTTTAAATTTGTTAATTTTTGAAGAAATTCATTTGTATGAAGCTTTGCTTTTTTTATTATGCAGCTGGTGGAATTGTTACTGGAGAATTATATAAATTTAATTTAGGTCCCAAAGATGTGTTATCGGGTGCCTTCTTTGGTAGTATATTTAGAGTAGTGTATGGTACCTATATGTACTTTATGTTTAAATTGATGAATTTGTCAAGTGAAAAACTCAGTGAACAAAGTCATAAATTGAAATATGTACATGAAGAGTGAATTATTAACTTCTATATTAAATTACAATGTTATTAATAACATGTAAACGTTAATGATTTCTTTTTTTTATTATATGAATTTGTTCTATTCGTCCACGCAGTTGGTTCAAAAGGAGGCGTTTTTATCGATTTTTAGTGAACTAACCATTTAATTTATTTAATTGGCGACGTTTCGATGGAAGTCCTCCATCCTCATCAGGCTATACCTTTATTGAAACAATCATTTGTTACACCAGCATTTTACAATTTTGCATATATATATATATCTAAATATAATTACTCACTATTTGGTCAAATTAATGCACATATGTGGCTTTTCTCATAATTTCCATAGTATCTCTAATGTGTCGCTCTATAATCAAAAGCAAAAGCAAGCAGCAAAACATCAGTTTTAAAATTTGCACAAAGATTGAGGTTATGTAACTTATTTTACCTTTCTTCTCTGAATCGTACTTACATAACATCATAGAATTTATTTAATAAATAAATAAATAAATAAATAAATAAATAAATAAATAAATATATAATAATTTAATAGAACACACAACACCAATTAAGCAAAAAGCAGTCAATATCAATAAAATTTATCAGAAAACAAAATTTGCTAGTCATTATCACAGATAGTTGGTAAAGCTATAATTCAAATTTTTTGCGACCCGTCATTATACACTTGTAGTGTGTGTCAATTTGACCGTATTCATGATATAGACGTGTAGCAAAAATTTGAATATTAATAAATCCTATACGAAATGTAATATCATTAATTAACATCAAACTTAAGTCAATAATATTAAAAAAATTCTTTTATAAATACCACTAAAAACATAATTAATGAACACGTAACCATATAAATATTATTATTTGTACTTTAATATTTCTATAATTTAAAGTTATATTAACATTGATTCATTCATTATTGTCAATTACTGTTAAAAATTTTTTCTTAAAAATTAATAATAAATCAGTCTATATTTATTGCACTTTGTTAAAATATATTTACCATTTACAAATTAAAAATTAAATTTTGATTTTTTCCCAATTTCAAATTTATGCGCGTATTAATCAGTAATCGATTACAGCGCTGATTATAATACTTGTAATTAAATTTGAACTAATTGATCTACCATCTGTAGATAACTAGCATTATTTTTGAATTACGTTCAAGAAAGAAAGGAAATTATTACAATTTGGCCCGTAATTTGAGTTGATTAACAATGTTATTGTAAAATTGGCTAAGATTTTTTGTATCATCTTTTACGTTAATGGCATTCTTCTCTAATTTAATATGGGTCATCTCTGATATCAGTCTTTTCCCCAAATTTTTTCTCTATCTAACACGTCTACATCTTTAAAATTAAATGTATGGTCATATTTTGTTATATGGTCATTTATAACATATTGCACACCCGACTTTTTACTATTAGATTCGTGTTCTTTTATTCTACAATTTAATTGCCTTTTTGTCTCTCCTATATATGCTGCGTCACAATCATTACACTTAATTCTGTATACTACATTTGTTTCACAAAGTTTGTCTAATTTTTCCTTGCCTCTAACAGCAACATTACTTAATCCATTACAAATTTTAGGAACAACCCTAATACCCTTCTGTTTCATAAAACCAGACACATTATTATAAAAATTTGGAACATATGGAACGCTTAAAGTTGCAAAGTATCTATTTTGTTTATTTTGTTGAATATTATTGCTATTAGTTCTATATTTTATTTTTTCCATTCTTTTTCTTATATTATGATTAATAAATTTAATTGGGTACTCATTATTAACTAAAAACTCTTTAACTATTTTTAAGTTGGTGTTATGAAACTTCTGGTTTGACAATAAGATTGCCTTATCTACCAACGTATATATCATAGCTCGTTTTTGTTCAATAGGGTGACTGGATAAAAAATGTAAAAATCTACCTGAAAATGTTTCTTTCCTATACCAATTCGTGATTATTTTTTTACTATGATTATTTCTAATTAAAGATAACTCTAAAAAGTTTATAGCACCATTTTTTTCTTTTTCATGAGTAAATTGTAATCGTGCGTTATAATTATTGAATACCTCTAATACTTTAGTTATCTTATTTTCAGGAATGCACATTATTGTGTCATCTACATATCTGTAGTAAAACACCGGTATAAAATCTAAATTATTTAAGCACTCCTGTTCTAAATCTGTCATTACCAAATCTGCAAAAGTTGGGCTTATCGGACTACCCATGGGAGAGCCAAAAATTTGTCTATAATATTTTTTATCCCAAGAAAAATACGTATTACGTAGCAAAAATTTTACACCTTCTAGAAGATCATTTAATGAGATATTGTAAATTTTTCTTATAAGGTGATACCTTTTTTCAATACTCCCAATCACTAAATTTTCGGGTACGTTGGTAAATAAGGACACTACATCTAAAGAAATCAAAACATAATTTTCAGGAATATCACAGTTGCTAAATTTATTTATTAAATCTACACTATTTTTAACATAAGATTTAGGTCTCTTTATGCAATTCGAAAGCATTTTGTCTATTATTTTAGATAGCTTGTATGTGGGACTGCCAATACATGAAACAATAGGCCTAAGTGGATATTCTTTTTTATGTACTTTTGGTAATCCATAAATTCTCGGCAGTACTGTATCTGTTTGGGTTAATTCATTATTATGGCATTTTTTACCCAAGAGTTCTAATTTATTCCACTTTTGCATAATTTTTTGTGTATCTTTTTGTAATTTTATTAGTGGATTTCTATTTATTCGAATATATGTTTTACTATCTGATAAAAGATTGTGCATTTTGAGTTCATATGAATCTCTTTGAATAGCAACTGTGACGTTACCTTTGTCAGCTAAAGTAAAAAATACATTGGTATTATTTTTTAAAAACAACTTTGTTTGTTTCAATTTTTGTGCAAATAATCTGTCTTCAATGTTTATATGTGTAGTTCTTTTTATATTTCCTTCCATATAATTAGTAATATTTTTCCTAATAAGACTCATTGATTCTTTTGCAATTAATTTATTAACAATATCTTCCGGTAATTTACTATATATTGACGTTCTTACTTTATCTATTTTTTTGCTAACATAT
This sequence comes from Theocolax elegans, assembly GCA_026168455.1. Lineage (NCBI taxonomy): Eukaryota > Metazoa > Arthropoda > Insecta > Hymenoptera > Cerocephalidae > Theocolax > Theocolax elegans. The sequence continues at coordinate 5,871,677 of CM047429.1, forward strand.
GATATGTGTATATTAACATCTTGTATTTCTATATTTAAAAACTTTTTTTGCAATTTACTGATGTTTTCTATTACTTTGTGTTTAGCAGTATTACTTACAAACGTAATATGTTCTAAATTGTGCTTGATATTTTTTAAATGTACCGGCAATAAATCAAATTTTCTACATTTTAATAAAAATTGTCTCTGCGACTTAGCTTTACAAAGATTTTCTTGCAATTTTGTAAATTTTTTCAGCATCGTCTTGACGCTTCTTCCATACGTATCAGCTATGTGTGTGTAAAATGATGTTTCTTGGTCCTCGTTGTTATTGGACATTTTAGTAAGGATACGAATTTCAATCCAAATCCAATGAATATGATATAAATTTGTTCTATTCGTCCACGCAGTTGGTTCAAAAGGAGGCGTTTTTATCGATTTTTAGTGAACTAACCATTTAATTTATTTAATTGGCGACGTTTCGATGGAAGTCCTCCATCCTCATCAGGCTATACCTTTATTGAAACAATCATTTGTTACACCAGCATTTTACAATTTTGCATATATATATATATCTAAATATAATTACTCACTATTTGGTCAAATTAATGCACATATGTGGCTTTTCTCATAATTTCCATAGTATCTCTAATGTGTCGCTCTATAATCAAAAGCAAAAGCAAGCAGCAAAACATCAGTTTTAAAATTTGCACAAAGATTGAGGTTATGTAACTTATTTTACCTTTCTTCTCTGAATCGTACTTACATAACATCATAGAATTTATTTAATAAATAAATAAATAAATAAATAAATAAATAAATAAATAAATATATAAATAATTTAATAGAACACACAACACCAATTAAGCAAAAAGCAGTCAATATCAATAAAATTTATCAGAAAACAAAATTTGCTAGTCATTATCACAGATAGTTGGTAAAGCTATAATTCAAATTTTTTGCGACCCGTCATTATACACTTGTAGTGTGTGTCAATTTGACCGTATTCATGATATAGACGTGTAGCAAAAATTTGAATATTAATAAATCCTATACGAAATGTAATATCATTAATTAACATCAAACTTAAGTCAATAATATTAAAAAAATTCTTTTATAAATACCACTAAAAAAATAATTAATGAACACGTAACCATATAAATATTATTATTTGTACTTTAATATTTCTATAATTTAAAGTTATATTAACATTGATTCATTCATTATTGTCAATTACTGTTAAAAATTTTTTCTTAAAAATTAATAATAAATCAGTCTATATTTATTGCACTTTGTTAAAATATATTTACCATTTACAAATTAAAAATTAAATTTTGATTTTTTCCCAATTTCAAATTTATGCGCGTATTAATCAGTAATCGATTACAGCGCTGATTATAATACTTGTAATTAAATTTGAACTAATTGATCTACCATCTGTAGATAACTAGCATTATTTTTGAATTACGTTCAAGAAAGAAAGGAAATTATTACAATTTGGCCCGTAATTTGAGTTGATTAACAATGTTATTGTAAAATTGGCTAAGATTTTTTGTATCATCTTTTACGTTAATGGCATTCTTCTCTAATTTAATATGGGTCATCTCTGATATCAGTCTTTTCCCCAAATTTTTTCTCTATCTAACACGTCTACATCTTTAAAATTAAATGTATGGTCATATTTTGTTATATGGTCATTTATAACATATTGCACACCCGACTTTTTACTATTAGATTCGTGTTCTTTTATTCTACAATTTAATTGCCTTTTTGTCTCTCCTATATATGCTGCGTCACAATCATTACACTTAATTCTGTATACTACATTTGTTTCACAAAGTTTGTCTAATTTTTCCTTGCCTCTAACAGCAACATTACTTAATCCATTACAAATTTTAGGAACAACCCTAATACCCTTCTGTTTCATAAAACCAGACACATTATTATAAAAATTTGGAACATATGGAACGCTTAAAGTTGCAAAGTATCTATTTTGTTTATTTTGTTGAATATTATTGCTATTAGTTCTATATTTTATTTTTTCCATTCTTTTTCTTATATTATGATTAATAAATTTAATTGGGTACTCATTATTAACTAAAAACTCTTTAACTATTTTTAAGTTGGTGTTATGAAACTTCTGGTTTGACAATAAGATTGCCTTATCTACCAACGTATATATCATAGCTCGTTTTTGTTCAATAGGGTGACTGGATAAAAAATGTAAAAATCTACCTGAAAATGTTTCTTTCCTATACCAATTCGTGATTATTTTTTTACTATGATTATTTCTAATTAAAGACAACACCAATTAAGCAAAAAGCAGTCAATATCAATAAAATTTATCAGAAAACAAAATTTGCTAGTCATTATCACAGATAGTTGGTAAAGCTATAATTCAAATTTTTTGCGACCCGTCATTATACACTTGTAGTGTGTGTCAATTTGACCGTATTCATGATATAGACGTGTAGCAAAAATTTGAATATTAATAAATCCTATACGAAATGTAATATCATTAATTAACATCAAACTTAAGTCAATAATATTAAAAAAATTCTTTTATAAATACCACTAAAAAAATAATTAATGAACACGTAACCATATAAATATTATTATTTGTACTTTAATATTTCTATAATTTAAAGTTATATTAACATTGATTCATTCATTATTGTCAATTACTGTTAAAAATTTTTTCTTAAAAATTAATAATAAATCAGTCTATATTTATTGCACTTTGTTAAAATATATTTACCATTTACAAATTAAAAATTAAATTTTGATTTTTTCCCAATTTCAAATTTATGCGCGTATTAATCAGTAATCGATTACAGCGCTGATTATAATACTTGTAATTAAATTTGAACTTCTTTTTTTTATTTATTAAATAAATTTAGAAAAATTAAGAAAAAAGTAATAATAATATTTGAAAAGACAAATATATTTAAGTAATATAAAATCAATATATTCTTAGAATTCGCGGATACAATAAATTCGTTATGTTTATTTAACTTTTAAGTCCAAATTTTTCAAGTTTAAGAACAAAGTTGTTTAATTTTATTTAAAAATTTTAATTAAATTTTAATTTAAAATTATAATTATTTGGACATATTGAAAACATGATTTACAGGGTTTGACGTTTAGATTATTTTCAAAATTTTATTTTTGTGTGTGGTAAATATTTTTTACTGTTTTCTATTTTTTATATCAAATTTGGTTATAAAAATATTAGATTTTTTTTTAATAAATAAAATTTTTTATTATAATTCTTTTTTTTTAATCGATTGTTTGTATTAAAAAATAAATAAAAAAAAAGAATTTTTATAAATAAATATTTTTATAAAAACATAAAAAAAATTTGAAATTCAAATTTGGATACGGGACGCGGGTTACATAAAATGCGATATATATTATACTTATGTGTATATATGATGGCGGTGATGGCGCTATTTAAACGGATAATAAATATAACGTTAGTTTATTTATTTTATTGTGTATATAAAATTATGTATATACATTATGTATATTGTATATATATATTACGCATAGTTTTTATATGATTTTCATGAAGTTTTACTGTATGATGTTAGTTATTCTAATATATAAAGTTAAGTGAGCATTACAAAATAGCAGAAGCTCTTGTCCAGTATTTGTCCAATGTTGGCAGTGTTTGAAAATAATAGAATAATTAACTATTTTTGGATGGTAAATAATTTTTATTTATTATCTAGTTAATTTATTTATTGTGTAAGATTTATATTTTATTTATTTTTGAATATATTAACTTGCCGTAAGTTGTCAATAACTAAGTAATATTTATTTTTTTACATTTTATTTATGTTTTAAATTGTAGAATACATTATAATTAAATTTAAAGATAATTTATATAAGATAATTATGAATTATAGGAGTAATTCACCTACTAGTCAGTTTTATTACAAGAGTAACAATGGTATGTCAGTCGAACAATAATGGTTCAATTCAACAATAACCACGAGCCTCTTGTTTTGTATTGGGATAGTTTGGCGATGTTTAATCTTTCTCAAGGTTGATATGGTATACATTAACGGTTTGTGACATTTTATTATTACATTTTTTAATTTATTTTAAATTACATTAAGTTTGCATTTAATGTTGTATTTATTATTTTACTATTAAAGTTCTTATTATGTAATAATAAATACAATAATTTAAAAGAATGGCACTTATAATTATTAAGACCGAGAACATATTCAGGGTAAATATATAAATTACATAGATATTAATTTTGAAATAAGCTTATAAAATTTATAATTTAAACACAGTATAATTTTTATTTAACATATATAACAATTGTTAAATTATGTAATTATGCAATATTAATTAAAGTGTTTTGCGAACATCATTAAGATTTTCAATCCATTAACTGATGTTTAATGTGTTATCTTCTAACAAATTTTATTACTTAATGTGATATTTTTTATGTTTTCGAATATTTAGCTTTATTTTCTATTACAATAATAATAGGTTTTTATTTTTATTTTATATTTACAGAAGTAGTGATGATACAAGTTCAAACGAAGGTTTCTTAGCTAGTATAGTTACGGTGGTGCTCCGTAATCATTGTCAACTTTCCAACATCCTAGTCATTCGTTATTGAAAGTGAACGGTTTCACTCAACAAGTGTATCCTAAATATCATTCACGTTGTTTAAAAGGTAAGATATTAAAAACCTTGAATTTACTTTTTGTAACTAAGTTATAAATTCTTGATGTGATGATGATTATTATAATATGTTTTCTTTTCTTAGCTAAAGAAATCATGTTGATATTAATCATGTTGTTAAATTCATTATTTATAAAATTTACGTAAAGTCATTCACTTTAGAATTCATGGAATCTCTTTTTATTTCAGAGCGTAAACAACTTAGTATAGAGAAGTTACAAGAGGTGAACACACTCTTCCAATTTTGGTCATTTTTCTCGAAGGAGAATTTCAATTGCACTATGTACGAAGAGTTTAGGACAATCGCTTACGAAGATGTATGTGAAGGATATTGTTATGGGTTTAAGTGTGTGTTTTGATTTTTTAATTACGGTATAGAACAAAAATTGAGACCACAACTTTATAAAGATTTTCAAGTGGAAACAGTGAAAAATTATAAAAGTGGTAAGTGCATTTATCTACATAAGATATATATTCAGAATTTTTAGATATAGAAATTGCATTTTACGGTACAAATAAAATTTATAATTTGAAATTGTTATATTAAATGTATTATTAAAAAATCTTAAGATAGATTACAATGTAATTGTCTATTAACAGGTATATTATTTTATACATACATATATTATTTTTTTAGAAAGAAAAGTATGGCTTAAACATTTTTGGAGAAGGAGAAGGAGAGTATGAAACATTTGTTTAAATTGTCCTTTGTACATCAAAAGTATTGTAATGTAAGTTTTTATTTGTAGCATAAAAGAAAATAATTTTTTACTTTTTGTAAAATAATTGTAAAATAATTAATTTATTTTAAAGATGAGTATGAATAAATGATGAAGTCCTACCAGTTGGATGCCTGAATTTCAAAAAAGTACGCCTTCAGAACAAAAATGTTATAGATAGGAATCATTTTTTGTAACAATGATAATAATTTCAATATTTATTTTTCATTTTTTACATAAATATAATTAATTTTAGAATGGTGTGCAAAATTTGACACTTCAAGAAAGACTGAAAAATTGGCGGTTAAGGCGTCACTTGACTATATTTCTGAAATAGTTGGACCAGATTTACAAGATGGTATAGCAATTTATCTGATGACGAAAATGATGAACCGGAGAAAGATATTAAAAACTTACATACAACAAATACTGATAAAAGAAAATGATATTACATCAACAATAATTATACAATAGAAGTCAACTTTTTAACGTTTTTTCATATTTTTTTGATTACTTTAACCGATTTTCTATGTTTATCTTCGAAAATATTGTTTTGTGCGTTAAGCGCATAATAGAAAAAAGGTTTATTATTTTAATACGAACATTTTGTTCATTAAAAGTTTTTCAGTAAAAACAATACGTTTTGTTTTATTGCAAAAATACGTGTTTTTTTGTGCTTTTTTCATTATTTTGACCGTTTTTCTATGTTTATCTTCGAAAATATTGTTTTGAGCGTTAAGTGTACAAAAGGAAAAAGTTTTGTAATTTTGTGACGAATATTTTGTCCATTTACTCTTTTTATATAAAAATGATACATTTCAATTTGTAACGAAAAAACGTGCTTTTTTGTAGATTTTTAATGATTTTAATCGTTTTTATATTGTTATCTTCAAAAAAACAGTTTTGATCATGAAGTGTTCAATGGGAAAAAGTTTTGTAATTTTGTGACGAATATTTTGTCTATTTACACTTTTTATATAAAAATGATACATTTCAATTTATAACGAAAAAACGTGCTTTTTTGTAGATTTTTAATGATTTTCATTGTTTTTATTTACGTATCTTTAAAAATATTGCTCGAATCAGAAAGTGTTGTATAGAAAAAAGTTTTATAATTTTAAGACGAAAATGTTGTCTAAATTCATTATGTACGTAAGAACAGTATTTTTGGAGATAATATGCATAAACCCATTTTACGAAATTGTAAAACGCTCCATAACTTCCACAATTTATGAGCGATACATCTGAAAATAGGACCACAGAGTTCTATAATTATAACAAATATACCCTGTAAATTTCAGCTCAATCGATTAAAAATTAGCAGAGTTATTTTGGTCACAGGATTTCATACATACACACATCCATACATACATTTTAGGGAGAGGTTTGGATGGGTTCTAAGTTGCATAAATTTTATTTTTATGTCAAAATATATACTTTTTTGAGGTATCACATATTTTGCGATGATGAAAATATAAGGCACTTCCGTGTAACGATCGTGCCTAAAAACGAGTAAAATAGCGAAAACAGGCCAAAAATTGTTATAAAAAAATAAAAATAAAAATTTCTTTAAACTATATTCCTATTAGTTTTAAAAGTTATCTATAGTATGGATGTTACCTGTGATAACACTCAAAATATAAGACATTTTAGATCTTGCAGTAATCCGGTAAGTCTTGCGCAAGAATGCAAAAAAAATATTTTCAAACGTTAATAAACGTGTACCAAGGTCAAATATCCATTGCAGTAAGTACGGGATCATTTTCTACCTACAAAAACCGAGTTTCACCCAAATTTTGGTAAAAAGAAATTTAGGTAGACCGACGTTGTAAGCATTAGAAAATACCAAAAAACGTTTTTTTTTTGCATTTTAGTTCAAATTTAAATAAGCATAACTTTAAGCCAAATTAACTTTTTATCGTAAACCTGAAACAGAAAGAAAGCTTATACCAATACAAATCTAACGGCGTCCAACGTGTGTTTTTTTCATATTTAATAAAAGGGATCGAGCAAGAAGCATAATTGTAAGATTCACACACGCGAGTCGACAAAGTACTTTGAATCGACCGCGTGGCTGAAATAATAGCTTATCGAGTTTAAATAATTTTTATTATTGCTAGCAAGCTAAAATTATCGTTTTTCTTGTTGCTAATTAATTAATTTGAGCGCGAATTTTTTTCTAGCATTTGCAATACTGCTTTAACAGTGTATATATATATATATATATATATATATATATATATATATATAATTATTCTATTAACACGCAGGATATATATATAGCTATATATACATATATATAGGTATACCCGGATACGCATAACATATATATTTCTATTTTTTTCATATAATTTATTTATTACCTCTTGCATATAATTGCTATATATACACATATTGCATTTGTTTATTTTCTCGCATGTAATTGCTACAAACATATATATTTGCATTGTTTATTATTTTATATATAATTTGCTATATACATATATTTGCATTTATTTATTATTTTGCATAATTTATCTATTGCCTATTAACCTTAAATGGGATTCGCCATTGCTTGCAAATTCGTTTTTTGGGGGGATAAATGATAACCTCATCAAATTGAATTATTATACGCATTAATTGCACTGACCCTTCTTGCATATTTTTCGTCCTTCTTAACATTGCAATTGTGATTTAATTTTTTTTTGTAGCCATTACCACAGCCATATATATATATATTATTTTATTTTTGCACTTAACCTAAAAATAACCTATTGCCAATATTTAGCTTAATTAATAGCTTTAAAATTTTTTTTCTTTTTCTCTGTTTTATTTTCCTTATCGCAGGTGTATATTTTGCATAAACGTACGAAGTATATAAAAAAAATTTTTTTTTTAAATTACGGAGTGCATTTAAATATTTCTTTGCAGAGTGCATAAAAATGATACATTTCAATTTATAACGAAAAAACGTGCTTTTTTGTAGATTTTTAATGATTTTCATTGTTTTTATTTACGTATCTTTAAAAATATTGCTCGAATCAGAAAGTGTTGTATAGAAAAAAGTTTTATAATTTTAAGACGAAAATGTTGTCTAAATTCATTATGTACGTAAGAACAGTATTTTTGGAGATAATATGCATAAACCCATTTTACGAAATTGTAAAACGCTCCATAACTTCCACAATTTATGAGCGATACATCTGAAAATAGGACCACAGAGTTCTATAATTATAACAAATATACCCTGTAAATTTCAGCTCAATCGATTAAAAATTAGCAGAGTTATTTTGGTCACAGGATTTCATACATACACACATCCATACATACATTTTAGGGAGAGGTTTGGATGGGTTCTAAGTTGCATAAATTTTATTTTTATGTCAAAATATATACTTTTTTTGAGGTATCACATATTTTGCGATGATGAAAATATAAGGCACTTCCGTGTAACGATCGTGCCTAAAACGAGTAAAATAGCGGAAAACAGGCCAAAAATTGTTATAAAAAATAAAAATAAAAATTTCTTTAAACTATATTCCTATTAGTTTTAAAAGTTATCTATAGTATGGATGTTACCTGTGATAACACTCAAATATAAGACATTTTAGATCTTGCAGTAATCCGGTAAGTCTTGCGCAAGAATGCAAAAAAATATTTTCAAACGTTAATAAACGTGTACCAAGGTCAAATATCCATTGCAGTAAGTACGGGATCATTTTCTACCTACAAAAACCGAGTTTCACCCAAATTTTGGTAAAAAGAAATTTAGGTAGACCGACGTTGTAAGCATTAGAAATACCAAAAAACGTTTTTTTTTTTGCATTTTAGTTCAAATTTAAATAAGCATAACTTTAAGCCAAATTAACTTTTTATCGTAAACCTGAAACAGAAAGAAAGCTTATACCAATACAAATCTAACGGCGTCCAACGTGTGTTTTTTTCATATTTAATAAAAGGGATCGAGCAAGAAGCATAATTGTAAGATTCACACACGCGAGTCGACAAAGTACTTTGAATCGACCGCGTGGCTGAAATAATAGCTTATCGAGTTTAAATAATTTTTATTATTGCTAGCAAGCTAAAATTATCGTTTTTCTTGTTGCTAATTAATTAATTTGAGCGCGAATTTTTTTTCTAGCATTTGCAATACTGCTTTAACAGTGTATATATATATATATATATATATATATATATATATATATATAATTATTCTATTAACACGCAGGATATATATATAGCTATATATACATATATATAGGTATACCCGGATACGCATAACATATATATTTCTATTTTTTTCATATAATTTATTTATTACCTCTTGCATATAATTGCTATATATACACATATTGCATTTGTTTATTTTCTCGCATGTAATTGCTACAAACATATATATTTGCATTGTTTATTATTTTATATATAATTTGCTATATACATATATTTGCATTTATTTATTATTTTGCATAATTTATCTATTGCCTATTAACCTTAAATGGGATTCGCCATTGCTTGCAAATTCGTTTTTTGGGGGGATAAATGATAACCTCATCAAATTGAATTATTATACGCATTAATTGCACTGACCCTTCTTGCATATTTTTCGTCCTTCTTAACATTGCAATTGTGATTTAATTTTTTTTTGTAGCCATTACCACAGCCATATATATATATATATTATTTTATTTTTGCACTTAACCTAAAAATAACCTATTGCCAATATTTAGCTTAATTAATAGCTTTAAAATTTTTTTTCTTTTTCTCTGTTTTATTTTCCTTATCGCAGGTGTATATTTTGCATAAACGTACGAAGTATATAAAAAAAATTTTTTTTTTTAAATTACGGAGTGCATTTAAATATTTCTTTGCAGAGTGCATTAAAATAATAATTTTTTTTGCTCTTCCTTTTTCTGTGTGCATTATTTAATTTTTATTTATGTTTGCGGTGTGCATAAAATTTTTTTTAGTTGCTCCGTGCTTTAAATTTGTTTTTGCCCTCTTTCAAGCACCGCTTGCGAGCAAATAAATTTTTCTTAAAAGTATTGCTAATTGCTTGCACAGTGTATAACGTAATTTTTTTTCTATTTCCTCCATTATACTCTATTAAGCAACGAGCTAAACAATTGAAGCAAAGAGCTATTAAACCAAGCAGTAAAACTCTCCCTTGAGCAAAATGTCCATTAGTTATAGATTGGGGGGTAAATAAAGCGGAGTAAGTGCAGCCCAAGGCGCACCTATTATTAGGCGATGCGTTAATAACCTACCTGATGGAAGAGTTGTCTTCTATGCGGGTACAATATTTTTAAAGTTAGATAGTAGCATAGCAATCATTCGTGACAGAGTAGCCAGTTATGAAATGAGACGTGATTTCGGGGACTCTGCAGCTGAATGGGAGCCTCGAACGATCAAATGTGGTTTGATGAGGACTCCGTAGGAAACGTAGCTCACATAGACCAGCAGCCTCTAGTAGAAATAAGCCCTGACGACCTTTCTATATCTCTTACCCAATCAGAAATAACAAACTATTTTTCTCCCGTGCAAAATAATTCGCAAACAGCTCCCCAGCAAATAAACAGAAATATGCTAATACCAGAATTGGAAACTGGACAGAGCCGCGGTCCATATCAAGACCCAATTTCTATGCAAGAAATGACACAGACAGTACAACAATTGCCGACACACACTCAAGTACAGTATAGCAGCAGCCCAGAAGCAAGCGAGTCAGAAGCAGAGCAGCATAATAGACTAATAAGTAATAATTTTGATAAGTCAATAAGGAGACAAATAGCCAACAACCCACAAGCCCAATCAACAGCCTATAGACTCACACCGACACAAGGGCCAACGACGAACCCAAATATAATTGATGCTCCAAACGAAGAAATCTTTTGTACATTACCTGATGTAACCACAGCGCAACTTGCAGTTAACTCGACCTCGCATTATAGCATACAGACAATAGCACCTACACGGCCAAATAACCCATACCTAATAAGCAATCCATTTACACACTATACCGCACCCACCACAACATACACCAACAGCTTCCTAATTAATTCCCAACCCCGTCAATCCCACTGTGTCCAGCAGTCAGCCTTTCGCACAATCGTTACAGTAGCCAATCAAACACAAAAGCAGCAAAGGATAGAAGCAAGGCAAAACTATAATATGAACCTGCACAACCTGAGATATCAAAAAGAAGAATCAAGGCATCAAAAAGAAGCAATCCAGAAACATTCTTAATGCATCTAAAAGAATGCAAAGAAATTTATGGACTCACAATGGAGAACATAATTAGAACGCTGCCATCAGTGATGGACGAAGATGCATGGGACTGGCTAATCCGAGAGCGAAGTAATTGGCAAACTTTCGATGATTTTGCAGAAGCTATCAGATTGTAATTTGGGCCTGAAGACACACAAAATATATCTACATACCTAATGAAATTAAGGGGTATGTTGGATCAAGTCAAGCCGCCATTACCGATGCAAGATCAGTTGGATAGAGCATACAGAAATCTACATCCCTTATGTAGGAAAGGGACTGAGCGTAAAGACTTCAACATTTTACAGAACTTCAATGGCTCGGTAAAAGAGAAGAAGCGAGGCGCCAAATGGATGAGACGTATAAACCACCGCCAACAATGCTACATGGTTGGGCCAGATACTCGAATGTTGATCCAACACAGGACAAGCCCAGGAAATTAGCAGCAGTCGCAACCCAGCCTATGCCAAACCCTCAAGTAGCAAAACCCAATTCAGTACAAGCAGCCCCTATAGCCAACCCTAACCCTCCCAAAAGCCCCCAGCAGGCCAGAAAAAACAATTTTCGCTATAATAAACAGCATTCCCCTATAAAACAAAATAGCGAAGCACTGAAGGATACTAGCGAAATCCAGCAACAAGCACCGGCACATTAGCTCAAAAATTCCAATAGCAATTGGCCAAGGCAAACAGCACTGCAAGCACCTCAAAACGCAAGAAGCCAAACCCAAGCCAACAATCAAACCCAATACACCATTAATAATTCGCCAATCATTTATAATGTTGGAATTAAAACAGGAGAGGAAGGGCTTGGCTTCAATGATAAACTCACCGTTTATATTATAAAAGATAAACTAATTTATTCTATATATATTAAAACGTATGTATACTGGGGGAGGGCCTTGGTACATCCGACCGTGTTGGGATCCGTGGCTCGAGTGCAGTAGCGGGAGAAAACCGATCTCGCCGCGCCGCCGCTTGCGTCGCTTCCTCCGGAGTCCTCCCCACTCCTCGTTACTCAGTCGGTAACGATAAAGAGAGAGAGAGAGAGAGAGAGAGAGAGAGAGAGAGAGAGAGAGACTATCACGTCTTATTTCCAACACTCCCTCCCGTGGTTGTCTTGATCTCTTCTAGCTGCAATTTCTAAGTTGAACTTCTAACTTCTTATCCAGCTATATCTAGCTCCAGCTTATCTGCTCCATCTAGCTTTTATTTTCTGTAACGAAACATCAATCAATTAATTTTCTAAATAACAATTCAGAATTTCTCTAGCTAATTTAACATGCAAATCATGAGCCAGTGGCTTTGTGAATATATCCGCTATTTGCTTCTTTGAAGCTATCCATTTAATTTCAATTAGGTTCCTGTCAACGCATTCTCTAACATAGTGCTCTCTAACCTCTGTCATATGTCTGAGTTTATTGCTACAACTAACTTTTGTGCTTTGTATGGCAGCCATATTATCACACCATAGAGTCACGGGCGCAAACGAGTTTTCTAACATTAAATAGATCGAGCATTGTAGAGATACTATCTCTTGGCACGCTTCACTCATGGCCACATACTCTGCTTGACATGTTGATAGGGAGACGTACGCTTGTTTGTGTGTTCTCCAGGATATAGTATCACCGAATAACTTTATCACATATCCACAGGTAGTTAGGCTACCTCTACAATCAGCGAAACTAGCATCCGAATAAGCTTGTACATCGTTTAGCTTCCCTTCGAACTTTAAACCTAAACTCTTAGTATATTTTAAATATCTACATAATCGTTTTACCATTTTCCATTCATCATCAGTCGGATTTATTTGATGTCGACTCAATACATTTACCGCGTATGAAATGTCTGGTCTAACTGTGTTAGCTAGGTATAATAAAGTTCCAACTATTTACCTATATGACGAATTTCCCTTATTGATAGTTGACTCTAGACTAGCCTTTTCATCACTTTCTTCTCTATCTCTTCTAGCTTGATTCGCGACTTGATTAGTAACCATAGGAGTTCTTTGAGGGTGCATTTCACTGTAACCGAATCTTTGTAACATTTTCTCTATACAGTTTTCTAGCTTTAATATCGTTACTTTGTTCTTTCTATCTCGGACTATCTCAATACCTAAAAATGTTTTTGGTTCTCATAAATCTGTCATTTCAAATTCTAACTGAAGTTTTGTTTTAATCTCTTCTAGCTTCATCGAATCATTACTAGCTATCAACATGTCATCGACATATATTATTAAGATTAATAATTTATTTTCATTTCTCCAAGTAAACAGACATGGTTCCCTTTCGTGCGATTTTAATCCTAACTTTATTGCCACTTCTGTAAACTTTTCATTCCATCGTTTGGGACTTATCTTCAGTCCATACAGGGCTTTATTGATTTTACAAACTTTAACTTTTCTATCAATTTCGGAACATTCTATACCTTCTGGTATCTCCATGTAAATTTCATTATCAATTGTCCCATTTAAAAATGCTGTCTTAACATCTAGCTGACAAACGTTTAAATCTAGCTTATTAATAATTGCAAAGGCTGATCTAATAATCTGCAATCGCGAAACAGGTGCATATGTCTCGTTTAGATCATAATTATTCTTATCCTTAAATCCGCGAATAACTAATCTAGCTTTATATTTACATTCATTCCCTTCTAGCATTTTCCTTTTTAGAACCCATTTGGAGTCAATTATATTTGCTTTGCTTCCATCTATCGAATACTTTGGTCGATCTACTAAAGTCCAAACATTATTATTTTTCGTCGATTCTAGCTCACTATCAATTGCCCTTTTCCATTCTAACTTATCGTTTGCTGACATAGCTTCTTTATACGAAGTTGGCTCTTTTCTTATGATAGCTAATAGAAATTGACAATTTTCTAATTCTAACATATTGATATTTGATTCTATCTGTTGCGTTGTTTCGGTTGCTCTAACCGTTTCTAACTCTCCTTCTAGATTTATAGTTTCGACAATTTTCCTAGGACGACCTCTTTTGCGTTTTACTCCCTCCGTTTCTAAAATTTCTTTTTCCTTTTCAAATTCTAAAAACCAACTTTCTTTATTTATTTCCTCTGCCGATTTAGTCCAGTCTTTAATACTAGCTTTGTTGTACTTATCTCCGAATACCAGTTTTTCACAAAATCTAACATCTCTACTTTCATAGAATTTACCTTCTTCCGGTTTCAAAAGTAAATATCCCGTATTAGTATATCCTATCATAACTACTCGTTTTCCTAGCTGATCGAACTTCGTTCCAACCTTTCTTTGTATTTTCATATAAGCTATTGAAACAAATCTTTTAAATCTTTCTACATCTATCTTGTAATTGGGGCAGAATTTTTCTAGTGGTATTTCCATATTGTTCGATTTGTGCGGCGTTCTATTATACACGTATACCGCCGTGCCTAAAGCAAGATCCCACATATTTTCGGGCAATCGCGTATCGTAAATTAAAGTTCTAACTTTCTTTTGAATCGTCTGGTTGAATCTTTCCGCAACACCATTATGTTCAGGTGTATCCGGAGAGACTAATTGCAGTTCAACTCCTAAGCAGTTTCCTGTCTCACTTTTAATTTTCATCGGATATGCCATCGCTAATCTAGCATAATCATCAATAAATACGGATATGAACCGATATCCCTTTGGATGAGTAGCTGGGCTGATTGGACCCATTGTATCAGCATGTATAATTTGTAACGGTCTGGTTGCTCTTTGTCTTTGACTATTAAATGGCAATTTATTAAACTTCGAGACGATACAAACTTCACAATCTTGTATTGATTTATCGAACTTTACATTATTTAAATCTTTCTGATTGGGAAATCGTTTCTGAAATGATTTTAGATATTCTAGCGATGCGTGACCAAGTCTAATATGCCATAAAATAGCTTTCTTTTCTGAAATTGTATTTAAACTACAATCTAACTTTGTTGTTTCGTCAGTTAATAGATTATCTATTTGGCTGATCTTTCTATCGTATATAGTATTCTCAAAGTTTGAAGACTGTGACTGAGGAGTTTCACGTTCTATGTCTAGCGTATCTACTCTTCCGCTTTCCTCATTGTCACCATTGGCATTTTCCTTTTCTAGCTTTCTTTTACTGCCTTGGCTTCTCGTTGTTATGTAAGCGATGACTTTACTATCATTTTCTGGCTGCTTTAATTTCTTAATTTCGATCTATCTATTTCTAATTCAATTATCCAATAAGGTTTTTCATAAATTCCTGTAATGAACGACTCTTTTGTAAATGGATCAAATACGTTGATCTTTTCGTTATCTAGATATATGCCTAGACCCTGATCGACAAGTTTCCTCAAAGAAAGAAGATTTTCGGATAGCTGTTCGGCGCAAATCACATTTTCTAACTCTAGCGTTCTATCTTGTGAGGTTATACCACTAACTTGACCTACTCCCTCCGATTTTATATCGCGTAATCATTTTTGTAAGCACAATTAATATCAATCTTTTTATTATTATCTAGCTTCTTAAAAATCAATTTTGTATTTGACATATGTTCTGTGGCACCGGAATCGGCCAGGAATTTAACTAATACATTATTTTATGGAATCTCGTTCTGTTCAGGAGTCGAATAATGCAAACTACTATTAGTTGTTAAAAGACCATTGCACTTACCGGGATTACTTTGCTTTATATTTACATTCATTCCCTTCTAGCATTTTCCTTTTTAGAACCCATTTGGAGTCAATTATATTTGCTTTGCTTCCATCTATCGAATACTTTGGTCGATCTACTAAAGTCCAAACATTATTATTTTTCGTCGATTCTAGCTCACTATCAATTGCCCTTTTCCATTCTAACTTATCGTTTGCTGACATAGCTTCTTTATACGAAGTTGGCTCTTTTCTTATGATAGCTAATAGAATTGACAATTTTCTAATTCTAACATATTGATATTTGATTCTATCTGTTGCGTTGTTTCGGTTGCTCTAACCGTTTCTAACTCTCCTTCTAGATTTATAGTTTCGACAATTTCCTAGGACGACCTCTTTTGCGTTTTACTCCCTCCGTTTCTAAATTTCTTTTTCCTTTTCAAATTCTAAAAACCAACTTTCTTTATTTATTTCCTCTGCCGATTTAGTCCCAGTCTTTAATACTAGCTTTGTTGTACTTATCTCCGAATACCAGTTTTTCACAAAATCTAACATCTCTACTTTCATAGAATTTACCTTCTTCCGGTTTCAAAAGTAAATATCCCGTATTAGTATATCCTATCATAACTACTCGTTTTCCTAGCTGATCGAACTTCGTTCCAACCTTTCTTTGTATTTTCATATAAGCTATTGAAACAAATCTTTTAAATCTTTCTACATCTATCTTGTAATTGGGGCAGAATTTTTCTAGTGGTATTTCCATATTGTTCGATTTGTGCGGCGTTCTATTATACACGTATACCGCCGTGCCTAAAGCAAGATCCCACATATTTTCGGGCAATCGCGTATCGTAAATTAAAGTTCTAACTTTCTTTTGAATCGTCTGGTTGAATCTTTCCGCAACACCATTATGTTCAGGTGTATCCGGAGAGACTAATTGCAGTTCAACTCCTAAGCAGTTTCCTGTCTCACTTTTAATTTTCATCGGATATGCCATCGCTAATCTAGCATAATCATCAATAAATACGGATATGAACCGATATCCCTTTGGATGAGTAGCTGGGCTGATTGGACCCATTGTATCAGCATGTATAATTTGTAACGGTCTGGTTGCTCTTTGTCTTTGACTATTAAATGGCAATTTATTAAACTTCGAGACGATACAAACTTCACAATCTTGTATTGATTTATCGAACTTTACATTATTTAAATCTTTCTGATTGGGAAATCGTTTCTGAAATGATTTTAGATATTCTAGCGATGCGTGACCAAGTCTAATATGCCATAAAATAGCTTTCTTTTCTGAAATTGTATTTAAACTACAATCTAACTTTGTTGTTTCGTCAGTTAATAGATTATCTATTTGGCTGATCTTTCTATCGTATATAGTATTCTCAAAGTTTGAAGACTGTGACTGAGGAGTTTCACGTTCTATGTCTAGCGTATCTACTCTTCCGCTTTCCTCATTGTCACCATTGGCATTTTCCTTTTCTAGCTTTCTTTTACTGCCTTGGCTTCTCGTTGTTATGTAAGCGATGACTTTACTATCATTTTCTGGCTGCTTTAATTTCTTAATTTTCGATCTATCTATTTCTAATTCAATTATCCAATAAGGTTTTTCATAAATTCCTGTAATGAACGACTCTTTTGTAAATGGATCAAATACGTTGATCTTTTCGTTATCTAGATATATGCCTAGACCCTGATCGACAAGTTTCCTCAAAGAAAGAAGATTTTCGGATAGCTGTTCGGCGCAAATCACATTTTCTAACTCTAGCGTTCTATCTTGTGAGGTTATACCACTAACTTGACCTACTCCCTCCGATTTTATAATCGCGTAATCATTTTTGTAAGCACAATTAATATCAATCTTTTTATTATTATCTAGCTTCTTAAAAATCAATTTTGTATTTGACATATGTTCTGTGGCACCGGAATCGGCCAGGAATTTAACTAATACATTATTTTATGGAATCTCGTTCTGTTCAGGAGTCGAATAATGCAAACTACTATTAGTTGTTAAAAGACCATTGCACTTACCGGGATTACTTTGATTTTTGTTTACTAGTGCCCTTTCTGTAGCTTTTCCTCTGTCTCTCGTCAACCCACAGTTGATTCTAACATTCCCTTTATCCTGACCCTTACCTCTAGCCAAATCTAATCTAGGTCGTTTCTTTGTTATTTGTTTGAGTATGGGCAGGTCGTGCTAACGTGTCCTTCGTATCGACGACATCTGTAGCACATTCTGCCGTCTCTCGTGCAATCTCTAGCTGCATGTTCTTTATTGCCACACACGTAGCATGCCTCCTTTTGACTGCTCGTAGCATGTTGAGCAGTTGCCAATTTCGAACTTTCTCCTCTAGCTGCTTCCTGTTCAACAATATAGGTTTTTAATTGTTCAACCGAAAGGGGTCGCTGATGCGTATTTTTATTGAAAAATTCAGCATCTCTAACTTTGGGTACGTTTATTACTATTGCATCGTAAAATGCATCTCTAATTTCCGTTTCCGTTAAATTTGGTACATTTGTCAAATTATTGTACTGTCTAACTATTTTGTCGAACTTATCCCAAAATACCGAAGCAGTTTCTTTATTAGGTTGATATCTTAAATTATGCAATTGTTTTCTCAAATGCCCGGATGTCACATTGGATTCACTAGCTTTAAGACTTTTAATTTTATCTAACAATTCTACTGGGTTATGAATGTGCGCGAGTTTTGAATGATACGATTGGTCGATTCTGTTTATAATTATGTCTCTAACTCTGAACTTTTCTTTTTCCAACGTATTGTCATCTATCCCGTCTCTAGCTTTTTGTCGAGGATCTATAACGTAAAGCAAATCACAAACGCGCAGTTCGGACGTCAGATAGTCCAAGAACTGTTCTAAACTTGAACCATTAGTTAATTTGTACTCGCGCCTAATTGTCGTATCTTTATTTACAATTTCGATCTGAATCTTTTCTTTTAAGTTACTTGATCTATTTTCTAGCATATTATTTCTAATTAGTTTGTCAAATTCTTTTCTAACTGTTTCAGAAACTAATAATTTGTCTACCTTTTCTCTAGTTGGTTCGATTTCTTCAAATTCCTCCCATTTTGCCCATTTTCCTTCTAGCGTACCAATTCTATCATATATGTGACTTATCCTAGTCACTATGTCGCCGTGGTATATCTTTTGGTCCTTCAAACGAAGTTCATATAGAGTCGGGACTCTATCTTCCAGCGACGCCACTCTAGCTGTTAATTTTTCTAGCATTCCGGTCAAATCTGAAAAATTACAATCTTTATTTATTCCAATTTTATTAACTGAATCTCCCTTATCGGCTGTGTAACATTCTAACTGAGAATTCTCAAGGAGACTTCTCTCTTTCTTGAACCTACTCAGATTATAAACGCACGAGTCTATTCGTTTTATCATTGGGGTTGAGTTACCTTTCATTTTCGTTTCTAACTTATCTAGCTTATCCCCAGACTCGAGCTCAGGTTCCTTTTCTAGCTCAAAATCTAGCTGTGGGTCAGGATCATTTTTCCCTTCCCTTTCTAGCTCCAGATCATCCTCCTGCTGGCTCAGAGGAGATTGGTTGGCGTCACTCGCCTCTAGCAGCAGCCGTTTCCTTTCTAACTCTTCACTGACGACACGAATGATATCGTCACTCAATTGCTCTCGTCCTGTGAAAATACAATGGGAAATTTAGATAGTTGTCCAAAATTTGACCGAACACAAGCCAAACATGAACAACGAGCGAATGCAGATGCACTGGAACACACAGATTTTCCACATTCACTTAATATCATGAACAGACTGCATAAGAACACATTATACAGAAAATCCATGAGCCAGCTTTAATCTGAGATTTTTGCATGCTTCAAGGTATAATACCTACATATATATATGATTTTTAATTTCGTATCTAACTACTACCTAATTACTCTTACCACTCTAGCTTAAAAATTCATGTTTACCAACTGTATAACGTTTTCCACCAGACATGGTGAAGACCACTCCTTCCTCCTGGATGTCGAAGACATATGTTTCGTCCGGGTGGTTCTCCGCCAATTGAAGCTCTAAGTCTTGCGTGAGCAAGAACAGCTTCAAGGTCCGTTGGTCTATATATCAAAACCATGTTAAATCCAACTTAAAATATTCAATCATTTCATATATCTAACTTCAATATATTTTCTAACTTGATTCTAATTTTCGAAACTGTACAGTATGTCTAGCTTGTATAGTCATTTATTGACTTTCTAGTAATGCGCATTGTCAAACTTTCAATTTCGAAGCATTTATCCTTATCAAACGATGTGCGGGTCTCGCATGTGCATTATTAGTTCTAACTAATTTCATGCGCGTCCATTTCACTCGGTCGCGCAACGTATCAACTGCAAATATCAAGCGGTGTGAATGTCGATCAATCGATAGTTCGCGCGCGTCGGTCGAACGAGCATGCTCTCCAGTCGCGAGTTTCCCCCACTCCGCGCGGTCGAGCAACACGGCGAGAAACGGCGCGCTTCCCTGGCGCTCCCGCGCAAACCCGGCGTTCCCGCTCAGGCCCGGCAACCATCTTGGATTCCTTGCGTCTACCGATTTCTCGGAACCGTCTAATCAAAAACCAATTTCGTGCACTTTTTGCGAAAACCCGGCACTCGAACGACACGTAAACGCTCAAAATTTTAAACTAGCTTCAAACTTACATAACTCTGGATCGAGCATTTTCAATTGAATTTAATCAATCTAGCTGTGGGTCAGGATAATTTTTCCCTTCCCTTTCTAGCTCAAGATCATCCTCCTGCTGGCTCAGAGGGAGATTGGTTGGCGTCACTCGCCTCTAGCAGCAGCCGTTTTCCTTCTAACTCTTCACTGACGACACGAATGATATCGTCACTCAATTGTCTCTCGTCCTGGAAATACAATGGGAAATTTAGATAGTGTCCAAAAATTTGACCGAACACAAGCCCAACATGAACAACGAGCGAATGCAGATGCACTGGAACACACAGATTTTCCACATTCACTTAATATCATGAACAGACTGCCTAAGAACACATTATACAGAAAATCCAGAGCCAGCTTTAATCTGAGATTTTTGCATGCTTCAAGGTATAATACCTACATATATATATGATTTTTAATTTCGTATCTAACTACTACCTAATTACTCTTACCACTCTAGCTTAAAAATTCATGTTTACCAACTGTATAACGTTTTCCACCAGACATGGTGAAGACCACTCCTTCCTCCTGGATGTCGAAGACATATGTTTCGTCCGGGTGGTTCTCCGCCAATTGAAGCTCTAAGTCTTGCGTGAGCAAGAACAGCTTCAAGGTCCGTTGGTCTATATATCAAAACCATGTTAAATCCAACTTAAAATATTCAATCATTTCATATATCTAACTTCAATATATTTTCTAACTTGATTCTAATTTTCGAAACTGTACAGTATGTCTAGCTTGTATAGTCATTTATTGACTTTCTAGTAATGCGCATTGTCAAACTTTCAATTTCGAAGCATTTATCCTTATCAAACGATGTGCGGGTCTCGCATGTGCATTATTAGTTCTAACTAATTTCATGCGCGTCCATTTCACTCGGTCGCGCAACGTATCAACTGCAAATATCAAGCGGTGTGAATGTCGATCAATCGATAGTTCGCGCGCGTCGGTCGAACGAGCATGCTCTCCAGTCGCGAGTTTCCCCCACTCCGCGCGGTCGAGCAACACGGCGAGAAACGGCGCGCTTCCCTGGCGCTCCCGCGCAAACCCGGCGTTCCCGCTCAGGCCCGGCAACCATCTTGGATTCCTTGCGTCTACCGATTTCTCGGAACCGTCTAATCAAAAACCAATTTCGTGCACTTTTTGCGAAAACCCGGCACTCGAACGACACGTAAACGCTCAAAATTTTAAACTAGCTTCAAACTTACATAACTCTGGATCGAGCATTTTCAATTGAATTTAATCTCAAACTAACAAAATTTAATTTCAAACTAACTGAATTTAACATGTAACTAGCCTGCACTTTTGCTCGCTGAGTCACATACCTCTAGCATTTGCCGACTTGCGGAGGTCTCTTATCTCGTCCGCCATCTTTCTTTCTAGCTGCTGTAGATTCCTCTACCTGATCCCGGTCGATCCTCTAGCTTTCTTTCTCCTAGCTAAATTTCCTTTGTGGTGGTTGACTGGGTGACCGTAGCTCTGTCTGATCTCCCCTTCTAGCTTCTTTCTAGCACAACACCAACAAAACTTTACACCACACTTTTCTCACAAGCACTCGCGATCGCGAAGAAGGGACTTCTAACAAAATAACAAAGCCAAACTATTCCTCTCAAACTAGCGCGCAGTGGAAGCGTGCTGGGCCCATAACCTGTTGGAATTAAAACAGGAGAGGAAGGGCTTGGCTTCAATGATAAACTCACCGTTTATATTATAAAAGATAAACTAATTTATTCTGTATATGTTAAAACGTATGTACACTGGGGGGAGGGCCTTGGTACAACCGACCGTGTCGGGATCCGTGGCTCGAGTGCAGTAGCGGGAGAAAACCGATCTCGCCGCGCCGCCGCTTGCGTCGCTTCCTCCGGAGTCCTCCCCACTCCTCGTTACTCAGTCGGTAACGATAAAGAGAGAGAGAGAGAGAGAGACTATCACGTCTTATTTCCAACATATAACCATCCCCGTAAACAGACAGAGCGATGTTTTGATTGCAACAACTTAAGCCATTGGGCAGCAGAGTGTTCAAATCGAAATTGCCAAGGTTGCGGTACTCCTGGAGTGTACTTAAGAGATTGTCAAAAACTTCAGTCAGAGAGGATAAAGACCCGTATTTCCTCACCCCATACCCCTAAAGCGTCTAAGCCATATCAATTAGCCATAACCCAATCCCTTATCCAGCATATTCCCAATATTGAACCCAGACTGTATTTTAATTTGGAAATCAATGGCAGCAAAGTAACTGAACTCCTAGACGACGGAGTTACTGCATTGTTCTTAGAAGGCAATATGAGTGAATTATTGCATAATAAGCTAAAACAATTCCGATGTCCAGCAGTTAAAGTAGCAGATGGCACCACTATCCCTGTCCAAGGCAAAGTCGACATCGTAATAAAAATTGACGGAGATGAAATAATCATGCCCTTCCAAGTAGCAGATGGATTGCAATATGATTGCATACTAGGAATTGATTTGAAGCGCAAAATAAATATGTGCATTAACTACGAGAACGACACATGGTGGACAAATAGAGGGATAATACACAAATTTTACCCCGAAGGCAACGATCCCAGTTGCATACTAGTCGTAGCCAGCATAGGAGGTCTTAAACGAGCCAGCCCGGAACAAATACAAAAAGTGCATGACCCAGTGCGACGTGACAATATATATATTTATACATATATATATATAACTATAAATTGTAATAATATGTGTTATTTAAATATTTTCAATCCCTCTATTCTTTCTATCCATATTAATAAAAAAAATTTATTTAATAAATTCAATATTTTAATGCATAAATTACACTCCAATTACTTTTAAAATTGTATTATAAATTCATATTTTTATTTCAAACTAGCTTATTCTTATTTGTTTATTAAATATCAGCTTATAATTATATATAAGCTAATACCCGTGGTTCAGTACGCTAGATTCTTTCGCCGGGTACGTACGATTAGTAGCTAAATTCTGATACGTATCCGCCCTTGTGGCCCTCCGCGGTCAGAAACAAGCTTGAATTTAGATTTTTTATTGTTTTTTTTAAAACGATATCATAGAAACACCCATGGACATCAATGATTTGTGGACCCACAGGATGTGGTAAAACGTACTTTGTTAAACGGTTTTTTCGACAAATTGACAAAATGTCCAATACCGTTTTTGCCCGTAAACTATTGTATTACTCAGAGTGGCAAGACGGATATTTAGAATACGGTAACGATGTAGAGTTTCACGAAGGGTTACCTCAAAACGAGGATTTTACGTCGGATTCTCGTCCAAAGTTGGTAGTGATCGATGATTTAATGTGCGAGTCATCAAATCATACTGTTGCCGATTTATTTACAAAAGGAAGTCACCATAAAAATATGAGTGTAATTTTTATAACGCAAAATTTATTTCATCAAGGTCCAAAACAAAGAGACATTTCACTCAATTCAAATTATATTGTAATTTTCAAAAATCCAAGGGATCGTGCTCAAATACAACATATAGCTCGCCAAGTATACCCTGAAAATCCAAGAATCTTATACGGATGCTACGTCTGTACCTCATGGCTAATTATTACTTGACTTAAAACAAAATACTCCAGAAATATGTAGAGTGCGCACTAATATTTTTTCTGACGATCCTTTTCAATATGTTTATACACCGAAAAATATAAAGAGAGGTGTTTCTTCTCGTGACCTATCAGTATTGCACATATAATGGCTCCGACAATGTCGAAAAAGTCACGCGATCCCAAAACAGCAAACGGACTGCATGCTCTATATCATTTAAACAATTGTCAAAGGAATTCTGTATTAAAATTAGCTGATCGTAGAATAATCAAAGGTATATGCGAATGTGCATTAAATACTTAAAATGCAGCGTCTCATTCACAAATACACAGAAAGCTAAACTATCTAAACACAAACACGTATTACGTAAATTGTCAAATAAAAATTCTACATCGTGGAAAAGTAAGAAACGTTTGATTGTACAAAAAGGGCACGGTTTCTTAACAGCACTACTTGCACCTGTACTAGGTGCAGTTTTGTCAGCTCTTATTCCTTCCCGTTCATAAATATCAAGAATGCAATATATACGCAAATTAGTTCTTATACCTCAAGATAGTTTGGACAAGCTTAACAGAGTAAACAAATTTCACAATGAACATAATGAGAATTATTTAAAACCTCCTACCGTACAAACTCCTGGAAATCATTTGTTACGATTAGATACTCAAATGAATGAAATATTAAACTTTAATGAACTAGATGAACGCACTAAGTGGTCAAAATATCAGCAAGTTTTACAACGTTACTTGTCATATTTAGAAAACATAAAGAAAAGTATTAATCAACATGATTTAGCAAACGAAAATGAATTAAAAAATGGTATTGATATTGGCACAATAACATTATCAGTTCCTCCAACTTATAGACGTAAACCCGAATTATTAATGCATTTCTTGCAAAACCCTAGCATAAGATCCAGGATATCTTGGAATAATAATGGTACAATACTATAGACGGTACGGTTCTTGAAGAATCAAATATTGTAGATCTTGTAAATGATGTAAGAAAAAGAAAAAATATAAAAGAGATTGTTCGTGAACAGTTTGCATGGTTTCTACGAGATTTTGGAATACCATTGGAATGTGGAAATGAATCATTTTACCAACAAGGACAGTTATCTATTTCAAATAAATCGTCCTTTTCATCACCCCAAATGAGTTTCACAAATTCCAAAATACACGCGTCAACACCGACGCCTACGAGACATAGAAATTACTCTACTCTGACTAATAGTTTTGATAACAGTGAAAATACTGTAATAAGCAGACAGCTAAATTTGAGTAATGATAATGATTCATTTTCGGTAAACACTCTTCGTCCGAGATCAAAAGAGAACAAAAATTCTGCTAAAAATCTTCAAAAAGGAAACGGTGGTTGGTTAAGTTTTTAACTATAATAGATAATATTTGAAAAGATGATAAAAACAAAATTAAATTTATTACACAAGGTATATTACGATTCTAGTAATAATGCTGGCTATGCAGGAGCTTACAGAGTAGTTGATAAACTGAAAAATAAAATTGACAAAAACAAAATTTATAAATGGTGTAACAATGAGACTCATTTGCTACAAATTAAAAAAAAGGAACGGGCGTCAGGTCTTGAACCCGAGCCCCTTCGGATCCGAAGGCGTTCACGCTACCACTGCGCTACGCCCGCAATTGGTCGTAGCTGTACTTTTCCATGTCTTCTGCCTACCGATACGCGCGCCATATGCCAAGTGCCGATTCTTGCGCTGGCCGCGTCGGTACTACAGAGCCCTAAGTGACGGGGATCTGTACTCATACAGATCCACCACGTCACAATGGTTACAAATTCAGGATGCCTATACTCTTCATGAACCTATACGTAAAAAATTTCCACGTCTTCATTATAGTGTAGAAGAAATCGATTCTGTATGGGAGTGCGATTTGATTGAGCTTACATCTTTAAAAACTTATAACGATGGATTTGCATATTTATTAGTAGTGATCGATGTATTGAGTAAATATGTTTCGGTTGAATCATTGAAAAATAAAACGTGTATTACAGTTACACAAGCATTTCAGGATATTCTTTCGCGAAGTAACAATAGATTACCAAGAATTCAAAACATTCAAAATTATGTATCCAAACTTGTAAACCCAATATATGTTATTCTTAAAGTTTCTCAATACACATAAAATAATATTAAGCATGAATATATACATAAATTTTTACAATTACAAAATGTACAAAATTTAATATTATTTATAAATAAATTATTTTAAAACAATAAATAATCTATTCATTTATCATACCTCGGCACACAGCCCAGATGGCCAATTGTTAAATTATATTATTAAAATAAATATTTCTATTATTTTTATTTTAATTATTGAGTTTATTTATTATTCTCCCCGCTCTTGCCGACGTTCATTTAATTTAAAATATATCGTGTCGAGGCAAGGAGGATCGCCCCAATCCTCCATACCGTTTGTCCCAGCGAACTCGTGTTCCTGGCGACAGCCCGCAGATCGCGACAAAATAAATTAATTGTGTGAGCGGTATTGGGCAACGCGGCCCAACGGTTAATTTTAATTAATAAAATAATTAATTTTACCGGGTTCGCGAATACCACGTCACAAATGGCGACCGTCACAGGACGAACGGTTTCGTGCTCACCGATTTTAAATTAAAATAAAAATGTCGGCCATCTTTTCGCGCGCGAGCAGTGTCGTGGCGAAACGTGAGCGGGTTGAGTTTGAGAGAGAAGGAGGGAGAGAGAGAGAGAGAGAGAGAGAGAGAGAGAGAGAGAGAGAGAGAGAGAGAGTAGTACGAGTTAGAGAGGGAGAGCGAGAGAGACAGCGTGTGAGACGCGTCTCTATACCGGAGTATTTCCCCTCTTGCTCGGGTATTCGAGGAGAGGTGTACACCGGTATATCGGGAGAGAGTTCGCGCGCGACCGTGCTCAGCCGGAAGCGCCCGATCTCACCGAAATCGGTCTCTCTTGATCGCAAGCTTGACGGGAGATCTTTGCCTAGCTTGTATGGGAGCGGCAAAGTAGGGAGAGAGTAGCTTGCGCCGCGGATCGCGGGCAGCGAGAATGCCCCCCGTACAGCGCACAAAGGAAAGACTTCGCGAGAGCCGATCATCATCGGCTCTCTCCGATTGCGCCCGCGAGTGGGAGTGAGAGAGAGAATCCCTAGTCGCAGGGAATCGGAGTTAGGTGCTAGGCGGGCTATTCGGTGTGTGAGAGAGAGAGAGAGAGAGAGATAGCGCGATCGCCTAGCCCTTTTGCGTATTAAGTCTTCGCAGCTGGTTTTACGGAGAGAAACCACTGCAGCGAATTATTTTTATTTTTATTATAATAAAATAAATTCGTTCCCGTGCAGAATCTATTTTATATTTATGGTGTGAGAGTGTTTTAAAATAGATTCTTTCGGGGGAGGTAGCTGCCCAACCCCTCCTTCATTTTAAAGAAAATTATAATAACTTTTTTTTCTTTATATACGGGACGCGGCGGAACGATTCTCGTTGTTTTTTTTTGAGTTCGAGAGGGAAATTTTTTTTGTTGCTTTCTCCCCTCCCTGACATATATTATATATAGTAAAATAATTTAATAATTGTATATTATTTATTACTAATTACTTTTATGATATATGTAATTTTTGTGTGTGTGAATAAAATATATTTTGCAACTTTATTTATTATTTAGACTGGTTGGTAAGTTAAATAATTAACATTAAGTATCTTTGTGTGAATCAGCCGCAAAGTTACAATAGTTGTAATATTAATTATTTAAACTCGTCTTTGAGTAAAATAATTTAAAACACGTTCACTGGGGATCAGGGTAAACGGCTCCCAAACATTAATAAACAACACTTTAATAATAATAAGCTCGATTCTTTAATGATAGTAAAATTAATACATATTAAACGCAAACTTATCACGGTCGCCAGCCGCGTTCTCACGGCAAATTTTATTTAACACAAAATCGCGATTACTGCACACACACGCACTACTCCACAGCTTATACGAGAAGCTGGAGAAACAGGTTGAAAAGGACAGGAATTCTCACCTTCGGAAGCTCGAAATAAAAAACAAACAAGTAATAAAAATTAACCACTCTCGGTAATAATAATCAAAATGGAAGTTTAACGTCTTGTTTGACGACCTGACTCGGAATCACCGAGTTCGTCGTGTTGAACCGATCAGCGAGTCCGCGCGCATGCGCCACGCGCAACAGTTGGCTCTCGTTCGCTTGACTCGGCCGATCCGACGCACGTACAGTTTATGTGCAGTGAAAACCTCCATCCCCGTGCACCGTCTCAACTGCTGGATACTAACAACCCGGAGTCTCGTCAACAGGAACAACGCCTACACTAGGTAAACACACTAGTTCCATATCAATAAACCTGTATTAATGTGAGTTCATCCGAGTTTGTTTATATGTATCAGGTGCGGCATGCGGGGACGATGACATCAACAATGCACCGGATATTTCCTCAGCTAATTCTTCCTCACCAGGTTCCGGAGATGGCTGTTTTATCCTCACTTCAACATCGAGCTGGATTGTTCAAGGTAATGGTATAAATAACAGTGTCACTTTCTTCAAAGTTAATATCTTGTGGAAGTAGTATCCTAACCTCAACTCACCTCTCCTTCTCCTTACCTGCAACTAGGTTTTTAACAGCCTACTGCTCTCCTCAGCATCAATTTCGTTTCAGTATTATTTATTAATTTTGTTGCAGGTACTCGAAGGAGATCCAACAGCGGAGAACCATTAATTCCTTTGAGCAGGCTGGATACGTCTTGACATCTTCCATGTACCTGTCCAAGGCTCTCTACACTACCTCAGCTTCTACCTTCTACGATTATCTGCTCCAGGACATAGGGAACAGGATTTGACACAGCACCTCAACCAACTACTCAAGGATTCAACTTCAATAAATGGATAATTTATTATGCGGGACACTAACAGGAACAGTGCTTGTGTGCTTGTGCGTATGTGTCACTGGAGTGCGTAATCATTCCTCACGGTCTAGACTAGCTGGATTCCGAGTGAGTTATATTTTAATTATTATAAGCTATGGGGCTCTAGAAAACTTAATAGACAAATATAAAAGTAAACTAAGCAGGTGACATGCAGTTAGAACTGCCATGTCACAAATAAAAATTATTTTTATTGCAATTATCTGACAGTGATTACTTAATTTAATATTTTGTATTTATTAAGGGGGTCTCACACTCAATTTTTACCGACCGAGCCAATAGAGTGATAGTATGGTTGAAAAATACTTCAATGTAGATAAATATAAAGAATTTCGACAAACTAGAAGATAGGTGCCCTTTCTTTTGTAGTTTTTTTTTTTTATTATTTAATTCTTTTGTAGTTATGTATCACTGTGCAAAGTTTCTATTTATTATATTGAGGCATTGAAGAGAAAACCTTGTATAAAAAACACTATCTACGGCGTCCACATAATGAAATTTTCGTACAAGGTTTTCTCTTACACGTATCAATAAAATGACTTGAAACTTTATATAGAAGTAAATAATTATTTAATAAAGGGCATCTAACTGTTTGTTTTGCATAGTTTTATAAAACTAAAAGTAGTTTTATTATCATTATTAAAAGAATATTTTACGCTAGATGGCAGTACGCACGGATCATGGCAAGCTAGAATATGCTTTCGCCGCCGCCACTATCGCCATCACGCATACGCATTTGTTTCAGACCCGAGACAAATAGCCGAGCAAAATAATTTGATTTGAATCCTATAAAATTTTTTAATACGTGTCATACTGATACTCATATTATGACTAGTTGAATTTTCGACATGGCAAATTCAACCGTACTACGTATTTATCATAGATTCAATGTAAAAGGAAACGTACTGCTGCAAGAATCCGGCATATCTATCGATCAACCCAAGGGAGCGGATCAAAAATCGACTTGTGAGCCGTGCTCCGCTCCCTTGGGTTCTGCTATCGTTGGTCTTGAGTGTAATGTCGTATTTTTTCAGTATGTAAAAAAAAATAAATACGTATAATTAAAATACGTACAAATTCCGTAAACCAAATATGCGTAACATTTATTATATATGTATATATCGAAATATGGATTATAATAGATAATAGAAAATGCGTATAAGTGAAATACGTTATTTTTTAATTTTTATATTGGAAAAAAATAGTCACACTATTTTTATTACGATGCTCTGGACATCAATGGCGCCATCTACGATCACTCGATTACGACTTGCCATAGATGGCGCTTTTGATGATACTTATCATTTCTTACATATATCCAGCATTACCGGCGGTCAGAACGGTAAAATCGCAGAATTGAGTATGAGACCCCCTTAAGTGTTACTGCTCACGATATTTTTAACATAGTTTTAAAAATTTTTGTGTGAGAGAAATTTTTTTTTTATATCTCGTGTTAATTGTTTAGACTTGTTGCAAGTTAAACAATTAATGTTAAGTATCTTTGTGTGATTGTTCCGCAAAGATACGAGAGTTGTAATATATAATTATTTAGACTAAAGTGTGAGTTAAATAATTAAAAAAAAAATTTTTTTTGCATGTATTTTAATGATCGGCATCTAACCTAACATTTTGTATTCGTTATTTGCTGTGAAATTTAAATATATGCAAAAACTTTTTTTCTATTTTGAGTGTTTGAATTATATCTCCACACATATTTACCAATTATTTAGACTTGTTTGTTAGTAAAATAATTGGTTATAATTTTTCTTTTGGTGTGTTTGAGTAAAATAATTCGGTGTATAAATTTAATTATTTAGACTTGTTAGCTAGTTAAATAATTAAATTTTCATTTCCTTTTCGTTCAATTTATTTTAAAAAAAGGAAATATTAATTATTTCAACTTGGTAGCAACATAAATTATTTTATTTAGTCCTTTTTAGTATAAAATAAATATATTTCGCTGAAAAATTGTCGTTTGGGACGACAACTAGTGAAATAAATATTTTGTTGCATGAATAATTTAATTAAATTTGTGTTTGTAGAGTAAATTATATAGGAAAATTTTTTTGTTTGGCTTGAATAAGTAAAATAATAAATCGCAAGACACTGTATTTAGTTTATTTTAAAATTAATTATTTAGACTGGTTAGTGAGATAAATGATTTAATTTTTTTTTCTCTTTTCTTCCTTTATAATTTGTTGTTTTTTTTGTATTTATTAACAGATTATAGCTTTAATTAATTCAATTTCCATAACAAAATAAATTCTTCTTTTCACCAGTGAGGAAATTACCGACGATATTGAAATAATTTAAGATTTTTTTGTTAATAATTATTTGTGTTTGCAGAAGCAATTGTATAGAGTCTTGGTGTGTGAGAGTCACAAGACACTATTATAAACATTAATTATTTAGACTTGTGAGCAAGTTAAATAATTAATTTAAATTTGGTGCGAGTGTTAATTGTGTTGATTCGCTACAACTTTAACCAACAAATTTGATTATTTTGTCCTTCTGAAGACGAAATAAATTTCGTTTAAAGAAAATCTTTTAGATTTTGATTAAGTGAATTAATTTTGTTGGTACACTAGTCGGTGCATTTTTACAATTTATTGTAATTAAGCCGACACCAAATTTTTTTTACTCGTTGGGAGTAATAATTATTTTATCGTGGTGAGTCCAATAAAATAATTTCCAATTGAAAATTGGATACTTCCGAAGTATTTAAAACATTAGGAATTTCATCTGAATCCCGGTTGAGAGTACTTCTCCCGACGTAACACGTTGGCTGCTGCTGATCAAAAAAATAATGGCCAGCAGCTATGAAGCCGAATGGCCCAGTTTATGCGTGAATCACGCATAGCTAAGGATATTCGTCGGCAAACGAAGAAGCTTCCGATTGAGGCAGTGTATACACAATTAGAGCATCTTAGTTTAAACGCAAATGGCGAAGAGTCGGAGTGCCGCAAACGCATTTTGCGTCACCGGATTAGATGTGTAGAAATTAATCTGCAAAACCCATGGTTCCCAGAGTACGATTAGAATGTAAGGGCAGAGCCTGCACATATACCTCTAGTATGTCAGGAACTATGGGAAATTAGGAAACCTCGTTCCAGGAAAGGGAGTGTGGTCCCATCAGGACCGGAAGTTTCCTGCGAGTCCGAAATGTCGGATCGCGAAAGGGTTGCTAGTGACAGAGCACCCATTCTTGAAGAAGATGGATCTCAGTCATCAAGTGGTCTGTCTAGAAACTCGCCAATGAGTACTGCACAAAGCTCAAGGTTAACATGAACAGGTGCTATACCTAAACGGTTTGGTGTGGTACCGGCAGCAAAGATGATCACGACTGCAATCCCCTACATTCCTGTTTCGGTAGCTGCAACCTCATGCAGAACCACCACGGTTACGACCGTGACGACTGCTCACCTCGGAGGTTCTTATGCACCCGCACATTACCTCCTAATTGGGGATCAGAGAAACAGCGGACATCTTGGCACTAGAGAGAGTGAAGTGGCAACACAACATTTTGTCTTGGGTTCGCAGGCGGAAGCTGACCGTCGTACGTCACGAGGATACACCTCTAGACAATACGACAACAGGCAACCCGAGGCTAACACAACCGAACGTCAATTTGTTGATGATAGGAATGGATATGACCTTCCTAACGACGTTAGTGTTCAATCTTACGAAAAACCGATGTTTGAACTGAGCCGTCGTGATACCTCTTCTAAGAATTGTGAGGCACAAGATAGAAGAGATAGGCGTGAGTACACGACTCCAAACAGAAAGCCACGGCACCATCGTTCTGTGAGTAGAGCCTCAAGCAACGATGAAGGTCGTAAGAGCTGTACGGAGAGACGTACTCCGAAACGTCATTCGAACCGTAAACTCGACGACCGAGCACAACCGGAAATTCCGGAGCAAGGTCACAAAGAGAGGTCGGATAGACGTAAAGAAACGCCTCGAGAGAAACGTGTGGTGGCCACATACGATCAGTGTACTTAGACGGATTCGTCCGATGGGTATCAGTCTGATCGCGAACCTACTCGTAGGAGATCCGATTCTCGTAGGACGGCTGAAGGCCGACAAGAGAAAAGGAATCCTTCTACCAGTAGACGTAGGAGTTTCCGGACAGATAATGGAGATGACCGTCGGGAAAGAGACTCCTGCGAGTTCAGGCCAAGGTATCGTGAAGACGGTAACCGAACGCACGATCGGACAGGATGCGCACGAGAGCTGCGTATCTGGAACATGTCCTTTGATGGTGAGACCAAAAAGGACGCGGAAGAGTTTCTGAACGGTTTGCACGACTTCAGAAATGACAACGAGTTCTCAGATCACAGGATGTTCAGTGCCCTGCCCAATGTGTTCTCAAAATCAGGTCTGTTCTGGTATACCAGTTCAGCCATCTCTTCGAGATTGGCGTGATTTTGAGATCGAGTTCCTCAATGAATATGGCCGTATAATAAATGACGAAGATTTACTCGTGAAACTTCGATCATGAACACAAAATGAGGGAGAAAAAGCTACGACGTTCTTGAACTGTTTCAGAGCGATCGTAAATAAGTTCAAATGCCTTTCCTCATTAGAAAAACAGGTGAAGATGGCCTACTCGCAGATGAGGCCAGATTACCGTAGGTACATACCAGTACGACAAATCAGGAATTTTCCGATTTGACAAGCTACGGTAAAGAGTACGAGCAGCATTTAACATGGGACACGAAATTCTCCAGTTCCAACTTTAAACGCGAGAAGCTCGTACCAGAAGCTTTTCCGAAACAGAGTAGTGAAGCACGAGTTTCGAGTAAAGTGGCGACTGCTACCGAAAAGAGTAAGGATGAGTCTTCTCATTCGGATAAACAGTCGTCTAAGAAAACTATTAAGAAGAATAGCAAGAAAAGTGCGAAAAACTCACCAAACTCTTCTTCCAGCGAATACGAAGCAGACGCTGTGTACGGTACTTCCAACGTTGCTAATATTTTTCAGAAACGATACGGCAAATCGAATGGTGGAATAAATGCCCGCAATTCGAAATCCGTATCGTGCGTGCCTGTTTCTCAACAGTCACCTGGACAACAAAAACAGAGCTCGGGCGAAAGAGAAAGACGTTCTTTGATGAATTCTCAACTGCCCCAGCAAAATGTTCTTGTCCCACAATTGGCACAAAACCTGGTGAGGTGTGTGCAACCACAGGCGACGACAGTAAACCCAACGAACCTGAGCACCAACTTTATCGTCGTGTGTTTCACATGCCAAAAAGTCGGTCACAGGTCGTCAGATTGCCCGAGTCGAACATGCTACCGATGCGGAAACATTGGGCACTCCGCTGAACAATGCTCTACCGAATTGGTAGTAAAGGAGTGCCAGTTGTGTGGAACTAGTGGCGTTACACTTTAGACATGTCCTAACTGCGTCAGATTCCTCCAAAACGTGGGAAACCTGAACGCAGGGCACCCGAGCTTAACGGAGATCAAATTCCCACTCATACCGAAGATGGTGTTGAAAGTAAATCTAAGTGTAAAGATCCTAAACGTTCTGGGGACTCGACAGATGGAAAAGTTCTTAGAACACAACCCGAGCTTTACAAGGTAAAACAGAACAAGGAACCTTATTAGACCAACAAAAGCGTGAGGCTAACGATTGGGCTAAGGAACTCCAAAGGCAAATTTACTCTGATATCAGAGATATAATTGATGAAGAAGGTGTAAAGAGATCGTTATCTCAGCTGCTTAGCAACATCGGAGTGAACGACCTTGGTTGTTGCTCATCGTCACCCCGTTGTGTCACACCTAGTAAAGAGGACAAGAAGCTCTTGGTGGAGGAGGAAATTGTCTTCAACAACTAGCCCTTGATAAAGAAGGTAGTTGTTGATGGTGTGCATAACATGAACCGTACAAACTCGTTCCTGAGAAGTACAGTTTAGGGGGGGGGCAGATGCCGTACCAAGTACGTCTAAAATGGCGCACACGGCATCAACCCCTAACGACGATAGTCAAACCGATCAGATAATTGCTGGAATCCAATCGGATAACCGGCTACTCTTTTTGGTACGACTCGGTGGAAAGGACTTTAAAGCACTTTTGGATCCTTGCGCCAGGGTCTCTCTTGTAAGATAAGATGTTGCCGAACAGTAAAAGTTTAAATGGTGACCTGTCAAGGTTATCGTGAAAGGTGTGGCTGGACCATCACTTAAAGTCCTTGGCCTTATCAACATTCTATTCTGTGTAGAAGGCCTTGATGACAGTATCCAACTGAGAATTGTAGAGAATATTGAGCATTTCATCATTCTCGGTATGGTTTTTCTACAACATTGGAATATGGAAGTCAAATTAGGCGAAGCTATCTGGCGTGATGGCGAGAGTGATTGGAGTCATTTCGTCAGAGATACAGCTCATGACATTGATTCGAGGATTTCCGCTGAATGTGCTGGTATAATTGAGATACAGGACGAACAGCGGAAACAAGTCAAAGAGTTAGTTGTAAGCCTACTCTTGCCCTCGGGAGATGTCCACGGCTTTACGACGTTAACGGAGCACCATATAGAGGTTGAAACTGGTGCAAGACCGGTTCGTCATAAGCCAAGACGTATGTCTTCCAAGGTCCTCGAATTTGCCCAGAGTGAGGTCAAAAAGATCTTTGACAAGGGCATTATTGAACCAAGTGTTAGTGATTGGTCAGCTGCTCCGGTCATCGTCCGCAAGGACGAAGGAAGTTATCGCTTCTGTATCGATTTTCGAGACCTTAATGCAGTCACAAAACGTGGTATTTATCCAATTCCTAATGTGGATACCATATTGTATAAGCTGCATAATGCAAAGTATATATCGAAAATCGATCTTAAGAAAGCGTACTTCCAAATATTAATGGCCGAGGCGAGCCGGTTTTATACTGCATTTGCTGTACCAGAGTCGGCGCTGTGGCAGTTCACGAGAATGCCATTTGGCCTCATGAATGCAATTTTCGGGCCTAAGGTGGAACCTCATGCGGTTGGTTACCTAGACGACTTGATCGTCATTACCGAAACTTTTGAGGAACATCTAAAATGGCTCGAATACGTACTAAGGACGTTGAATGACGCTGGACTCGAAGTGAATCGAGAGAAATGTGAGTTTTGTTGTTCCAGCATAACGTTCCTTGGACACTAATTCGACGCGGACGGATTGAGGCCTGATGAGGAACGAATCGCTGCAGTCCTTAACTACCCTACCCCTTGTAATGTCAAACAGCTGAGATGCTTCCTTGGGATGGTAGGCTGGTACTCTCGATTCATTAATCAAAAAGCTGACATTAAAGCATCCCTTACCAAGTCGCTGCGTAAAGACCAGGCTTGAGATTGGGGCGAGGAGCAGGAGGAGGCGTTTTGTCAGCTTAGAGTTGCGTTAGCTGAAGCGCCTGTATTAGCCCGTCCAGACTTTCTAAGCTATTGACCGTCCAAAGTGACGCTAGTGACTTAGCAATAGATGCGGTGTTGACGCAACTGGACGACGAGGGTTTCGAGTATCCGATTGTCTACATCAGCCGATTATTAAATAGCGCTGAACGTAATTACATGACAACGGAAAAAGAATGCTTGGCTCTCATATGGGCTATCAAGAGATTGAGTCCATACATTGAGACCTATCGATTCACGGCTGTGACCGACCATAGTGCTCTAAAATGGCTCAAAAATCTCAGAGAGCCGTCGGGTAGGTTGGCACGATGGATACTTGAAATGCAGCAATGAGACTTTGAAATAGTGCATAAGAAAGGAGCCTTGCACTATGTCCCGGACGCGCTTTCTCGTGCCGTCAACCCAGACCCCGACGAGGAAGAGATTGCCCCGTACGAAGTAAGTACAGACCCATGATATATTGCTAGATTAAACGATGTAGGCTCATGCCCTCAGAATTTTTCGGAGTGGAGAATTGAGGATGATATGCTATATCGTTTTACAGGTGATAAACTCTTGGACTCTGTAAGAGAACGAGAAGAAGGCTAGCGCCTTGTTCTACCCTTAGAGCAGAGGAACCGAGTCTTAGTAGATTCTCATTTCCACCCATCCATGGGTCATATGGGAGTCGAAAAGACTTACGAACGTGTTGCAAGCTACTATTAGTGGCCAGGTATCTACCACGATACCCGCAATTTGTTTTACAGTGTTGGGCTATTCCTAATAAATGGATAATGGGACTGAGTTCATCAACGGCATCATGTCGCGAATGCTGGAAGTGTATAGCATAAAAACATGTCAGAACTCCTCCTTACCGACCACAAGCCAACCCGGTGGAGAGAACTAATAGAACGTTAAAACGATGATGGCGACGTTTGTGGATTCGGATCCTCGTGGGTGGGACACACACTTGCGCAAAATTTCGCCATGCAATAAACACCGCAATGCAGTCAAGTGCAAAAGTCTCACCCGCGTTCTTAAACTTCGGGCGTCATCCACAACCTGTGAAGAGTCTCCGCAGGTAAGTGGAAAAAACAGGAATTTAAGATCCTGGACAATCCCGAAGTATGGCTAGATCGACTTAAAAGACTTGATGCTCTACGCGACTTAGTCAA
Organism: Theocolax elegans; assembly: GCA_026168455.1. Classification (NCBI taxonomy): domain Eukaryota; kingdom Metazoa; phylum Arthropoda; class Insecta; order Hymenoptera; family Cerocephalidae; genus Theocolax; species Theocolax elegans. Next base: position 5,909,695 of record CM047429.1, read on the forward strand.
GAATACATTGACGAGGAGGCAAAGACGTCAAGAAAAGACTTACAACAGAAACAGACGTTTTGCCCTCGTTTCATGTGGGAGATCTAGTCATGAGGAAGTGCCGAACGCTTTCCCGCCTTGTTCTACCCTTAGAGCAGAGGAACCGAGTCTTAGTAGATTCTCTTTCCACCCATCCATGGGTCATATGGGAGTCGAAAAGACTACGAACGTGTTGCAAGATACTATTAGTGGCCATGTAAGGTATCTACCACGATACCCGCCAATTTGTTTTACAGTGTCTGATCTGTCAGAGCTATAAGACGTCTCACGCAGGTCCTCAAGGCTTGATGGGTAAACGGAACATTGAGAGACCCTGGGCTGTTGTGGCAGCAGACGTAATGGAGCTTCCACGTAGTATAAGTCAATACAAATACATCATAGTATTTCAAGACTTGTTTACAAGGTGGATAGAGCTCACACCATTACGTACGGCGACCGGTATGTCGGAGTCGAAAGCATTCGAGGAACTCGTAATCTTCCGTTGGGAAACACTACATTTCCTAATAATGGATAATGGGACTGAGTTCATCAACGGCATCATGTCGCGAATGCTGGAAGTGTATAGCATAAAACATGTCAGAACTCCTCCTTACCGACCACAAGCCAACCCGGTGGAGAGAACTAATAGAACGTTAAAACGATGATGGCGACGTTTGTGGATTCGGATCCTCGTGGGTGGGACACACACTTGCGCAAATTTCGCCATGCAATAAACACCGCAATGCAGTCAAGTGCAAAAGTCTCACCCGCGTTCTTAAACTTCGGGCGTCATCCACAACCTGTGAAGAGTCTCCGCAGGGAAGTGGAAAAACAGGAATTTAAGATCCTGGACAATCCCGAAGTATGGCTAGATCGACTTAAAAGACTTGATGCTCTACGCGACTTAGTCAAGAAATACATTGACGAGGAGCAAAGACGTCAAGAAAAGACTTACAACAGAAACAGACGTTTTGCCTCGTTTCATGTGGGAGATCTAGTCATGAGGAAGTGCCGAACGCTTTCCCAAGGTGCAAAGGGCATATCTGCTAAACTGACACCAAAGTATGACGGACCCTTCGAAGTTAAAGAAGTACTATCTCCAGTAATTCTGAGACTAGAGGAGTCTGGTCGTAAACAGACCGAGGTACATATATCTGATGTAAAAAGATATGTACCACCTCGAGTTGTCAAGTAGAGCAGTAAGGGTTACGTATCGGTTCGCATGAGCACAGTTATCGAAGGTTAGGCTTGGTAACTGTATGCCATGCATTGAGAGTGTGATGTTTGAGAATACTTGTGTGTGAGTGAATGGGCAATCCTCCCTTATTCGTAATTTACTGTTAATTATGACTAATTAACCTTTTGTTTTCTTTCAGCTCCCCGATGGATCAGAACCGAGATCTGGAGACAGAAGACGGTGTTGATCCATCGTCGCCTCCGATCATTCTGCTGGGGGAAGATACTCCTACGTCGGGTGTTATCGACGAGGTAGTCGTGGCTTCTGACTGTCTCGAAGTGCCTGTCGATAACCCGCCCGCTGGATGTGACCAGTCCGTGCGGGAAATCGACGAAGTACTCATCGAGATGGAAGGAACATCCCGGACCTTAATGATTGATATCCCGTCATCGGGTGATACGACCCAGGTGGAGCAGATGGAGGTAGACGTACCTGCGGTGTTCGCACTGGGGTCGTCCATCAATATCTGCCCCGCCGACTACGTAGAACATCTACGCGAGGCAGAACCGGAGCGGCAAAAGACCGCCGCCGATAATCGCCCACGCCGCAAGAAGAAGAGCAGCGGCAGACGACAGGTGACGATGGATGACTATGAGTCAGGAGTTCCAGCCAACCCCCAAATGGCGGATAGCCCGTGTTTGAGGGCGGGAGCTGTGTCCGTCATAGTCCCATCAACCGCAGGGAAACTCGATGTTGGGGTCGAGACCCTGACGGAACGAGCCAAGGCTGGATTATCGTCATCCGATCTAGTCATTCCAAGGGGATCGTCCTCCGTCGATTGGTTCCTTTACCATTCGATCGGTCGGTAGATCCGCCTAAATTGGCTTGCTTTAACTGCTGGGCGATGGACCACAGCCACCGGGAGTGCGCTGCCCCGCAATTGATATACTGTTTCAATTGCGGCCGCCGAGGGGTGGCAGTGAGTGAGTGTCCAAGATGCTCTCGATCCTATGTCACCTGGATCCACGAGCAAGGATACTCACCGTTCTCGACCGTCTTTTCCCCAGCTTTAGTTAGACACGTAGGTGTCTGTATCTCAGCAGACACCGAAACGGTCAAAGCAATGGGACGGACAAAACGGGTCTAAGAAGCGGCGGATGGAGACGCCCACCCGCAGGGAGGGACCCAAGAAGGTCTCGTTTCTAAAGTCGCCGGGTAGAAGAGGCGACTCGCCGCCAGGCTGTTGCCTTCGGCTTAGACAGCAAGGGGCCCTTCGAGCAGGGTTGCCAGATGGCGATTTTTTCTCTTTGTTGCTCTTGCTTAATAAAGATCAATATACGTAAGAGAGAAAAGGAAAAAAATTCGCCAACTGGTCACTCTGCCTTCGAGCAGGTGAAGGCTGTCCTCAGTGTTATCATCCAAGCTAAGGCAGACCAGAAGTTGAAGGAGTACCAGGAGAGTCAGATATTTGGTATTAGGTACAATATTTCGAATTCCAAATAGTAGATCAATAATTTTCTACATTATTGTCTATTATCAAGGTATTAATAGACAAATATTATAAAAGTTATTTCTTTACACTTTAAAGTTTGAATTTTCGGAACAAATATGTAAACACTGAAGAATGCATTATTTTCGAAATAATGATTTTTCTATTTCTATTGATTCTAAATAATAAAAATGCATTTTTAATTTTTAAAATTCGAAACAATGCACATATTTTGAATGAGCTTTCGACAAATCGAACCCTATCCAAGATGTCTTGTGTAAAACCCCACATTGTGGCTACCAAGGCCTGTAGCTACGAAGGCTACGTCTAAATGTTGAATAAGCTGATTTCTATGATGAACAGTCGCCTTTATATATAAATCGTGCTGTTTTGCACAAGATATCTTTTTAAATTTTTCAGTTACAATTAATAATTCATTCTTATCAAGGTGCGCGGTAGCGCAACCAACGCAAGTATAATGCGCGCTAGCACCTATTAGACATCTTACTGCACCTGCGGTTTTTTAATTTTTGAATATTAATATATAATATGTTATTTACGTAACTTCTTATATCATATATTATTTCTTTTTTAATATTTTTTCAGTTTATTAAGTTTTCGATAAATTATTTAGTAATATTTTCAATAAAACTTCATGTAAATATCTGAGATGTCAAATTCTTTTACTCGGCTATGTATTTTTCGATATCTTTTTCGTCTCCTATATATATATATGACTACTCGAAAAAGTTGAGACAGAGCTATAGGGGAAAACGAAAGAGTGAGTGAGACACGCGTGATCTAGTTATTTTTTCATTATTATCTTAAACGGTCATCTTTTATCTTACACGGTCGTCAATCATCTAATTTGCCGAGAAGCGTGCGCGTAACAGAACCTGTCAGTGACAATTATTGGTTATGTTTAATGTTGATAATTTTAATTCTTGGTTTTGGACTACAGTTTTCACAGGTATGAAAGCTTCACAGAAATGTTTATTAATTATTTGAATAAATTATTTTAGAGAAGTTAAAAATATAATTATTTGTTAATAAAATTATTTATTTAACAATTTAGATTTTGGAGCCCAGTCGTCAAACATATCAAGCAATATTGAAACAACAAATCACTTCTGCAAAAATGTTTAGGAAAATGCCTGAAATTTAGCAATACAGAAACACATTCATTTAATTACTAGTAGTATGGTACATTTAGTAGACAATAGTTAGATTTAAGAGGACGTAGTGTTGAAGAAACAGAAAAATTTTTATCTACCAAAAAAATCAGGAGAAAAATAATGATTTTTTGCTGTGTTGTAAAATATAACACCATAAATAATTGTTTATTTATACATAAAAACATTTTTCGTCCAGAAAATAAGTCATTTTAAACGTTTTTGAAAAAGTATGTATGTGTGTATGTATGTATGTAGTCAAGTTAATAGAATAACTCAGCCAATTTTGAACCAATTTGGCTCAAATTTTTATGATATCTTCTACATAAATAGAGAAGTAAACGTTGCTATTTTGGACCAAATTGGTCGAATAGATATTAAACGGTAGCACTTTTTAACATGACGCTAAAACGTTTTTATACGACATTATATATATATATATAAAAAATTAAATAATCTAAAATATAGATATAGAAAATGTTTAAAAATAAATTTTTATGTACAATTAAATACTGGCAAGTTAAACGCATTGAAGTGTCAAAATAGTGCAAAAAAACGTTTTTTCTACTTTATAAAGACATGAATGAAAAGCGTGGATGAATATGAACTCAGCTCACTTGACGCCAGCGCCATTAATACACGCATATTCTTGGGTGGCGAATTTGTGAAAATAACACTAGTGACTGCCCTTAAGCACTTAGCAGACGGGTGGCGCAAGTATTATCCTAGTTTATAAGAATTAATAAAAGACACTTCCTTGATGGAAGTTTGAAATGTAGAAATAATTTTTTATTTTAGACAATAGATACGATTTCTGTTTATTTGAATACCAAATATCTTATTAAGATATACATATACTTTATGGAAAATAATGTAATTTTTATCGAATCAATTCTATAATAAAATTTAAATATAAGTATTTATTTTTATTTAATTTATTTACTAGTCAAAAAACTAATCTCACGTCTTTTATTAGAGAACATTTACTCACTTAGAAATGTTTACGAAATAAGTTTTAGTTGCAAATAAGATATCATGAATTTTTAACTCTAGATTCAAAAACCGTTAGCACACATAATTAAACAGATTGCAAATAAATACTACACATTTATCATATAAATTTTACTAAAATTTTACATATGAAGTTATATTATTTTATTTATTTTAATTACATACATTGATTGAAATGTATTTGATTATATAACCTTAAGACTGCTATGGCACAAAAAATAGATTGGTAAATAAAATTTAAGACATTTATTTATTATTATGTAGCGCAAAATACTTGACAATTTTATTTTGTTTTCAGTACTTTCAATTGCAGTAACTTTTTGCGAATACTGTGATTATGGTTTGATCTTATTCTTAATAATTAAAGTTAAATATTAGATTTACAATGTGGTACAAAATACTTGTCGGTTATTCCGCTTCATTTCAGTGCTTTCTATTCAAACAACTTCTTAATAACAATTTATCTACTTTTTAATACCAAATTTTAAGTTGTTGAACATTTGAAGTTTTTCTAAGTAGAAAAAAAGATAGAAGCAAGAAATGAAAATATTTATTTTATCAGTTAACAACTATCATTATACTTGCGTATTCTCACACCTTCGTGGAAGGTGTTATTTCAAAATACTTTCTATTCATAAAACTTGATGTTAGAAATTTAATATAATAAATGATAAGTTTTTTAAATACTTAGGATGAAAATGTAATTTCTGTAAGAGAATAGATTATATTAAACAGTTTCTAAAAATATATATAAAAGTTTTCACTTAATACATCGTGAACAAATCGTTAGATCGAGTTACGTTAATAAAAACTTGTAATGTAGTAACTAAATAATCACAGCTTGAGATTTCTTATATGGCAAGGCAGAAAGCTTTTCATTAAGATTATTAATCAACACATCAAAAAATCATTCTTTTTCTCCTGATTTTTTTAGTAGGTAAGAATTTTTCTGTAAAGTGTACTACAGAAAATATGAATTAATTCATACTAAATAGTATGTTAATACTATTATATTATAATAGGTAAAGCTAATAATACCTCGACACAACTATAATATATGAAAAAGTTACTATAAAAATAAATTTAGCCAAATGGGTAAAAAATTGACTGAATTTTTCGATTGACTTGTTTACATACATAGTATGTACAAGCATATATACATTTTCAAAAACAATTAGAAGCTAAACAAAAGTTTTTTTTTTGTGATAAACATTTCTTACCTTTAAGATTTGTACGTATAATCGATATTTATTTAGATAAGGTCTAAAACCGTCTTTTTTGTACATTTTACGCTTTTTTAATCATTTTTTTCATTTATAAGGAAAAATATCAATGTGAGGAAGAAATGTTTAATAGAAAAAAGTTTTCATTTAATGTGATGAACATTTCTTACATTTAAAATTTCTACGTGAAATCAATATTTATTTAGTTAATATCTGAAAAGCTTCTTTTATTGTACATTTTAGGCTTCTCCAACTGTTTTTTTGTACTAAACTTTGAAATTATTCATCTAAGCATAAAGTGTTGTATTTATTTTACATTACTTACATGCAATGCATGCGTACGCGTTTTTGCATCGTGTGTATTTCTTTAATTTTACAATTTATAAAATATTTTTAATTTTATACTAATCATAATCATTTTTCGCAACTATAATTTATTTATAATTAATTTTTGTATATTATCTTTTACAACGCTTCGACATTTAATGGAAAACTTATTTTTCCATATTTAAAACATAAGTCAAATGTAGAATCGGTTTCTGCATTAGCAAGCCCGATCCGCTATGCCGAGGCCTGCTGGGATTCCCCCGGCAGCTCGGAAGCGCGCCACCTCCGCGCACCACATAGTCCTCCGATATGGAGAGACCGATTACATGATCAATGCAATGGTCCGCCTACGCACACATTTTCAGATCATCATGCGCAACTCTATATAAATTTTTTAAATAATTTACGTCTTCGATATGGTTTAACATGTCGTCATGCATGTAGATATTTAGTATTTCCGAGAACATACGTTTTTTAAAATTATTTTCAATGTCCATGATACATGTTTTGTTAAAATCGATGTTATGTCATGTGTTAATCGTGTGGACCGCTAAAGCGGATCTGTCATTTTTATTTTTTACGTCATATTTATATTCTCGGATTCGAGTATTAAGCTTACGCTTGCTCGTGCCTATGTATAACGCAGGATAGTCTTTACACGGTAACTTATACACAATATTACAAATTTCATTTTTAGCAGTTTTGTTCTTGCCCAATTTAATAATTTTATTGAATTTATTGTTTGTGCGATTGATCTATAGAAATTCGTGCTTCTTAATAAATACATTCAATTTCGGGGTTAATTATTTAATGATTGGTAAACAAATTCTTGGTCTTTGAATTTGATTCCTTTTTATTAAATTTCTATTAATATTAGTATTAACGTTATTATTTATATGTGAAATTCTTTTGTTAATATATTTTCGAACGAATTCATGTGGATAATTGATATTAAATATGAAATTTTTTATTATTTTAATATTTCCCTCATAAAAAATAGAGTCAGACAGTGAAATTGCATAGTCAACCAAATTGTAAACCATTGCAATTTTTGAGATTGTGGGTGGTGTGAAAGAAAATTAAGGTAACGACCCGAAACTGTATTTTTCCTATACAAATTGGTTGTAGGAGTTGTATCATTGTATATATATACATGTATATGTATATAATAATATATCAAAAATAATATTCTAATTTTTCATTCACCTCCCTCACTCATTTTACATCTTTGTAGTAGGGTATGAGGAAAAATATGTGTAAAAACATCTATTTCAATGTGATAAAAAAATTAATTAAAGTAATTAGTGAAGTTATCCCGAAATATCTATTCGCAGCAGTTGAAGTATTTACGTAAGTATTGACGTCGGTCCTCCGTTGCCCAGAAGGCCACCGGGACATGGATCGGCTGGGCCATGCAAGGGGCGCAACCCGGTAAGTGTGCTTATATTACCGCGCGTTCCCCCCCCCCTCCCCCAAGTGCATGAAAGTGTGTGAACTCGGGAGTGTCTTCGGGTACGCCTAAATAATTATTGATTATTGTAATAATTATTGCATCACTTTTTTTATGCAATTTAAATGAATGCTTTTTTTTATTTTAATTTGAACCAGTATGTTTATTGTTTCTTCCCGCTCTCGCCGACAACCTATTAATTTAAATTCAATCGAGTCGACAACAGGAGGATCGCCCGAATCTTCCACACCGTGCGTCCCAGTGAACTCGAGATAAATAAATTAATTGTGTACGCGGTATTGCGCAACGCGGCTCAACGGTTGATTTATATTAATCAAATAAATTATGATATTAAATCACCGGGTACGCGAACACCGTCACAATATATATATATACACAATATATGATATATATATATGTGTGTGTGTGTGTGTGTGTGTGTGTGTGTGTGTGTGTGTGTGTGTGTGTGTGTGTGTGTGTGTGTGTGTGTGTGTGTGTGTGTGTGTGTGTGTGTGTGTGTGTGTGTGTGTGTGTGTGTGTGTGTATAATAATAATAATTAAAATTCATCCGTTCTCCGGTGTCTGGTGTTCGGTATCCCAAAAGTTTCAAGAATTAAACGTATGTGTGCAGTGGAAAGGAATAACGCTGAATACGACAACCACTCTTCATTTATCCCACATGTCAGGGTTGCCAGATGGCGATTTTTTCTCCTTGTTGCTCTAGCTTAATAAACATCAATATACGGAAGAGAGAAAAGGAAAAAAAATCGCCAACTGGTCATGCTGCCACATGTAATGATAGCTGAGGGAGAAGACAGGAGGGGGAGGGGAATTAGAAAAGATTTTAAAATATTTTATAGGGGTTATACATGAATTAGAATTTGACGACCATTTTTTTTTATCCCCCATTTTAAAGATAAAAGAAGGAGGGAAAATTAGAAAAATTCTGGAAATATTTCATAGGAGTTTTCGGTAAAGGTAAATAACTGTATAACAACCATTCGTTTTTGTCCCCTATTTTAAAAATTAAAAGAAGGAGGGGGGGGGAGTTTAAAAATATAAGAATACTAATAAAAACTAAGATAAGGATTCTTGGTTACGGTAAATAACGATATGATAATCACTCTTCAATTATCTTCCATTTAATGCTAGATAGAGGAGGGGAAAGAGCGGGAGGGGGGAAATAAAATTAGAAAAATTCCAAAAATAATATAGGGGTTTCGGTACAGATGAATAACAATATGACAACTACTTTTTGTATCTCCTATTTTAAAAATGAAGGAAGTATGGGGGAAGGGAGATTAAAAATATAAAAATTTTGAAAAAACTTAACTGGGGATTTTTGTTTAGGTTGAATAAAAATATGACAACCATTCCTTCGTATCCCCCACTTTAAAGATGAAAGAAGAAGAGAGGAAGGGTTAACATTGAATATGACAACCAGTCTTAATTTATTTTCCATGTAATGATTGATCGGGAGGGGGCAAGAGGGGGGTTTAGTAGAAAAATTCCTAAAATATTTTAGAGGGGTTTTCGGTAAAAAAAAGTGGTCACAGCAATACGAACATTGACAAATACAGTACTATTACTCTAATAAATTTTGATATCATATATAGTATAATATATATATAATTTAATGTAATATATATTTTATTTTTTTTTTTTTATGTTATTTAACGTCGCTCTATTTATGCTGCCAGGGCTAATCAGCGACGGAGGTGAACGGTGTGTCTGTAAACAAAGCACATGTAGTTGAAACAGTGGTGCTTGTGTCCATCGGAAGATATCATCGGTCACTGTAATTAGTCTAATAATTACAGTTTCCTGTCCTCCCGATGGAACCACCGCGATCCTCTTTACATCTTCGCGTCCCTAACGTTCCCTATAGTTCAGATGCCCGTGCCTCTTATGCACTGAAAAATGCACGAAACGCACGTGCACCTGAACTGGCGTCACATTATAGTGACACGCCGAGCCACTGAGTCGCGGTGTTCGAAAAATGCACATGAAAAAAATTTTCAGAGGTACACGTCTGGGATCGAACCCACGACCCTCGGTGTGAGAGTCGGGAGCTCTACCCATGAGCCACCGCGGCTCCTATATATTTTATTTGATGATACGTTTTATTTTTTTGTATTACATTTAAATAGATTTTTTACAAACAGTTTTTATCATCTTCTATTTCAAAGATGTAAAATGCGTGAGGAAGGTGATTAAAAAAATTAAAATATTATTTTCTTTGATTATTTTTAATGCAATACCAAATGTAATATTAGAATAACATTTATAATTAGTTTTCAATTTTTTATTATTGTAATTGTATAATAGCATTTATATTTTTTGGTTCCAATTAATAAAATTTTTTTTATAAACGATTTTTGAAAATAAAACAAAATTAATAAAATAAGAAAATAGATGTTTTAGCCACAATTTTAATCTGAAAAAAAATTTTATAAATTAAATTATTATGTATAAGTATTTGTTTGAAAAAATAATTGAATACATACGATGCATTAGCTGAGATTGGTAAAATGATCGAAGAATAAATGTATATTCTAAGTTTTATTAGTAAAAAGAAGGCTTTATTAATCTCTACGAACATAGTTTTTGCTTTTGCCGACGTTTTTTTAACCGTCCCTTTTCAAGGCTAAAAAACAAATCAGCAAGAAAACTCATTAACATTAAAACTGCGATTTCAGTAATATTAATTCTACGATAACGCACACACACATTCTTTGTCATGCCGCACTGGGGATCAGGATGCGGGACTACTCAAAGAAATACGCTGGGAGCTTATAAAATTAACAATAATATTTATTCTAAAAATAACAAAATGATTTATAACTGGATTCGAGCACTAGTCACTTGATAATCTCAAATAATTAATTTGGGTGAAGCAATCACTTAGCGTAGCGCAGGGGAAAAAGGGGAAACGCGGGAGAGAGTCGAAAACATTAAGATGGCGGGGAATAATACGCGCACACACACGCGGGCGAACCGGGAATTCGCGACCAATTGAAGAAAAAGGAAAAGTGCACCATACTCACTCACCTTTCAAAACTGCAGCCGATTGATAAATTCTAATCGCTTGCTACGCTCTGCTCACACACCAAGATTTATCGAAAAGAGGATCGAATACTCTCAACTCCTGTTAACAATTCTTTCTTCCTATTTTGCTGTCCTATCTTCTCCTTCCTGGTTATCCTTTTCCCTAATAATGTGCTTTGTCTCATTTATTATTATCTTCACAGGAATTCTGCACGAGATTCCAATGGGCCATGATCTTCCAAAGATACCTGCTGTCACTCCTGAGGTTTTGCACCCGATGCAGATCATTCATCTAGTTACTTCTTCATTGGATTGTCCTGGTGCTGGATTGCTGGGATCTGGGGAAGGGATGTGGATTGTTTATTCAAGGTAGTTAGGAAGCTGGGTAGATTACAATAGGTTTGCGTGTGTGTACGATATCCGGGTAGGTAGTTTTACTAAGGGGAAATGCTACGCTAATGCCTTTTTACTATCTCTTTTTACCTTTTTGACGGGTGTTAATTCATCTTGTCACAACTTACAAACAAAAAATAGCGTAGAGATACTAATTACATCTTGGAGTCAATATTGTCATCTCCAATCGCATAAACACTACATAAAAAAACCATGTTATTTAAAAAACTCAATTTAAATGATTAAAACAATAATAAAATACAATAAAACGGTCCGGTCAACAAAATTTGTTTACTATCATGCAAAATAAACGTATTACGAGAGTAATTTAAAATATTTTTAAAAAAAGGAAAAATTAACAAATTAAAATAAAATTGTATCAAAAACAAAGAGAGAATTACACACCCCACACACAGTCGCAAAAACCTCCACTCATCGCGTTTATGAGGATCTCCCCGAAGGGACTCCTTTAGAGTAGTGAAATTAATATCAAGAACTCGACATCGTCTAACCGCCGACAATACATACATATATACATATGCACATGTATACGTAAATGCATACGCATAACGTATATATATACCTACGCATACGTGTACGTATAAACCAATTTAATAAATTTCAAACTAAGGTTTCTCGATCTTGGTGAATAAACCATACATTGAAATAGATAGCGACGTTTCGATAACTTTTCGTAATCCTCTTCAGGCTATACCTTTATTTACAAAAACGAATTTATTTGAATGTACATAAACAATTATATATTTTATATCTAAGCCTAGTGGTTTCTATTTTACTTTCTACTTGTCAATATATCGAATGATTAGCATTTCAATTTTGATCATAGCATCACTGAGTCGTCGCACTAACAATGAAAACAAGGATATTGAAAACCAATGAACTTTATTTTGTTATATGCACAGAAACTGAATAGTTGCGATGATTACCTTTATCTTCTTGAAAGCTCCATAATTCGACATTATTAATACAATGAATACTTAAATAGATTAAAATATCATACGAAAATTAATAACACAAAAAAAGAGCAAAAGCAGTCAGGAAGAAAATATCACAGACGGTAGACTAAATTTAATCACAGGTGATTTATATATATACAGCTATAGTCATGTGTTATAACACTAAGTATACCTGTACAAAAAGGCGCGATTTTCAAATCAAAATATATGTCTAGGAGTAGTTTAGGTTTTCCTCGATATTGATGAACAAACCGTATTTATTTATTTGGCGACGTTTCGATGGATATCCTCCATCCTCATCAGGCTATACTATTTCGTCAATATATAGGTATACAATATTATTAACAGCATCTAATATTGTATACCTATATATTGACGAAATAGTATAGCCTGATGAGGATGGAGGATATCCATCGAAACGTCGCCAAATAAATAAATACGGTTTGTTCATCAATATCGAGGAAAACCTAAACTACTCCTAAATACACTGGATGGACGACAAAAAAATCACTCAATAAATTATATGTCGATTTCACTAAATTAAATTCCTATATATATTGTGCATGTAAATAAATAGATTAAAGATGTTTTTTTTTTGTTATTTAACGTCGCTCTGTCTCTAAAACGTCTCTAAAAATGTTGCGTGCGTAAGCGGTCCAGTGCACTGAGATCCGTGAAAACTCTTTCTTTTCAAATTTTTATTTGCAAAATGTACTTATTAAAAATCTAATTAACCAAAACAATGTGACAATATTTGACTAGAATTAATACTGTAAACAAAGAAAAAATAAAGAAAAAATAATCATCACAATCAAAATTATTTTTTCAGCCTACTGACAATACCATTGTAATGTTGACTAAATTTTTTTGTATCTACTTTTACATTTATCGCCTTTTTTTCTAACTTAATATGTACCATTTCAGATATCAGTCTTTTATTCAAATTACTTTCTCTATCTAAAATTGAGACATCATTCGTACCTGGTTTCTATGAAAAGATAGAAAACACAAGAAAACTACAATATATTCGACTAAATACAAGAATCTGTAACAGTCTTGACAATATCATTGTAAGGGGTAAAGAAAAATTAGAAAGAATTCTTGAGACTAATGTTGCATATAAAATAGACTGCAAAGATTGTAATGCAAGTTATGTTGGGGAAACTAGAAGGCAATTGTAATGCCAAATTAAAGAACATAAATTCAATACCAAAAAAAGAGATTCTCAATTTGTTATTAATGACTATATGACTTTATTTAATGATTTTTTTAATTTTGATGATGTCTCAAGTTTAGATAGAGAGAGTAATTTGAATAAAAGACTGATATCTGAAATGATACGTATTAAGTTAGGAAAAAAGGCGATAAATGTAAAAGTAGATACAAAAAAACTTAGTCAACATTACAATGGTATTGTCAGTAGGCTGAAAAAATAATTTTGATTGTGATGATTATTTTTTTTTTATTTTTCTTTGTTTTCAGTATTAATTCTAGTCAAATATTGTCATATAGTTTTGGTTAATTCAATTTTTATTAAGTACATTTTGCAAATAAAAATTTGAAAAGGAAGAGTTTTCACGGATCTCAGTGCACTGGACCGCTTACGCACGCAACATTTTTACACCAGTTCTCGGAAACGCTGAATATCTACGTACATGACGACACGTTAAACTCCATCGAAGACGTAAATTTTTAAAAAAATGTATACAGAGTTGCGCTTAATGTTGTAAAAATCTTGTTTGTTTATAACACGAATAATGACCTCTCCAGCGTATACTCTAGTTGGAAATTTTGGGCATAGGGCCCAACACCCCGTTAAAGCTGGTGCCCAATACGTGTGGATTTATGATAGAGGACATTGGAAAAATTAACAAGCACGGTATAGTTGTTCAATTGTTAATAATATTGTTAATTAACAATTGGGTAACACACGAACAATAACGAGGTCAGCAGTCGCGATTCGAATTTCTGAAGTATATTTCGGTACTCTTTCGTTCCCTCTCAAGAGGGGATTCGTTTATTAACAAATAGAATTGTTATAAACAAATAAAAATTTTTCTTATAACAAAAATTTAACAGAAATTTGGTGCGTTTTCGAACGGAATCGATAGACCGACCAACGTTACTTGGAAATTGGATAGTTTGGACCAAACCAAGTAACTAGCGCCACATAGAAGAACGAAAGAACGTGACACAGCGCGACATAACCTGGTGGCAATTAATCGGTCGAAATAAATTATTTGTAAGTGTATGTAAGGTTCAACTGGTTTTTTCTGGCACAAAACAGGAAGCTCGTAACCTGGCTCAATCCTTTACAAATTGTATTATAGGTTATAATTTTGTAAGAGGTCATGCGCGCGGTAATTATAAATATTTAATATATTTATTTATTGATTTATTTATTAGTTATTATATAGTACCGTCAGTTTAGCGCAAGGTAAGAGCCAGGCAGTAGTTTATTGAAAATTTAATAGTATATTTGTTAAAAATAAATTTAAACTCTGTAGTGCTTCCTTGGTCAAAGTAAGTCAGGACTTTTATCATCCGGTTTTGCGCTTTAGCGGTTAGCTTAGGTAGAAGCAAAACCCAGTTACGCGGATTGCATATTTGGCAAGTAACTCCAAATTTAAAGAATCGACAGCACATAATCTTGCTCACACAAAGTGCGTTGAGTCAGCAAGGTTAAATATTGTTGAACGTACAGACAACGCTACAACTGAAGATGGCCGCTCAGCAGAAAGACGTCGATAACCAGATTGACGCATGGATCGAGACGCTGACGCGGAAGCAAATCGAACTACAGCTTGATGCCTTGAACCTCAAATCGGCAGGTTTGGTATTTAGGAAAGACTCGGTATAGAGGCCTGCGATGTCTCGGTCGGTAGGGCGTCGGGCTCGTAATCTGGAGGTCCCAGGTTCGATTCCCGGCCCCGGCCGATTGATACAAGCACCACTGGCGAACGTATTTTCAACAAGTGCTTTCTTCACCAAGACATCGTATGACCCCCATCGCTGATTAGCACCGGTTTGGGAGCATAAAAAGAGCGACGTTAAAATAATAAATAAAAAAAAAATAAATAAAAAAAATAAATAAAAAAAATAAATAAAAAAAAATAAATAAAAAAAAATAAAGACTCGGTATAGACACAACGACGTCAGCGGCGATCTACACAGTGCCACAATCCGAACGAGGGGAAGAATAGCTATCATTGGTCTCAAACAAGGGAAACACATTTAGTATCCCTCGATCGTTCTTCCAGACCTTGGTGGAGCTTATCCAGAAAGTAAATGATCTTTCGAAGGAGGTTGATAAGCTAATATCGGAGCGCACTCAAACCGTTCACAGCACGAGATTGGACATTGCCATGTGCAATTTCAGGACACATATAGAACCCTCGGACAGCGGTTGGTCAAGCCCCGTGGTGATGGTACGCAAAGAGAACGGATCGCGTCGGTTTTGCATTGACTTTAGGAAAATCAACGCGCTAACGAAACCGGACACATATCCCCTCTTCTTCATGCAGGATATCTTGCAACAAGCTGAAGAGAGGTCGGTACATTAGTGCTCTGGACATGAACTCAGCGTACCATCAAATACCTCTCCAGAGAGAGTCGTGCCCTTATACGGATTTTACAGTGCTCAAGTCATTAATCCTGCTCTCGAGCCCAAAGCCTTCTCTTACCTCGATGACATTATTATACTCACCGAGACTTTTGAAGGGCACAAGAAGTATCTCGAGACCGTGCTGAAAAGAGTGACAGAAGCTAACTTGACTGTAAATAACAACAAGTGTGTCTTTTGTCAAGATGAGGTTAGATATCTTAGTGTGATGGTCAACAGGGATGGAATTCGTGTCGACCCATTCAAGACGGAGCCTATAAGGATTTATCCGGCTCCCAAGAATCTCAAACAGCTTCGACGATTCCTCGGCATGGCGTCGTCGTATCGGCGTTTTATGCTGGATCACGTTACGATTGCCGAACCGCTTACCCGTCTCACGAAGAAGAACTACGTGTCCGAGTGGTTAGATGAACAGGAGCAAGCCTTTAAGAGGCTGAAGGCCCTGATCATGACTGCTCTAGTTCCTCAACGTCCCAGTGCAGATGGACTGTGTAGCCTGCACACGGACGTGAGGGACACCGGCATAGGAGCCGTGCTCGTCCAGGAAATAGACGGAGAAGAAAGAGTCATTGAGTTTTCCAGTCGCATTCTCACAGCACCAGAAAA
Organism: Theocolax elegans; assembly: GCA_026168455.1. NCBI lineage: Eukaryota > Metazoa > Arthropoda > Insecta > Hymenoptera > Cerocephalidae > Theocolax > Theocolax elegans. The sequence goes on from CM047429.1 coordinate 5,926,208, forward strand.
CAATTATAGCGTTACGGAGAGAGAATGCTTGGCCGTGGTCTGGGCTATTAATCCATTAGCGCCTGAACGGACACTTTTCGACCTCAAAGTTCAGAAATTCACTGTACGATGAATTCGACTGAAAAAAATTTATTGAACCACTGCATCCTATGTTTTGAATGTCGCTCTTTCGAGTGGTGATGGTCAAAAGTCCCTAAAATGAATTGTTTATGCAAAAATTGCAAATAACGAAAAAAAAAACTGTTTTTATTTATTTTTTTATTTAAATCAAATTATTTTTTGCTTTTGCATTTTCCTAATCACTTAATACCGCGTAATAAAAATATCGCGTCCATGGACCCTAAACTAAAAGCTTATTGGCCTAGGATTAATAATAAAAATTTTTTATCCATACAAAATGGCATCCGATACAATAAATTTTACTTTTAATATTCAGCAATTTTTTTCTCGATTTCTACGGGGTTCAGGGAAAATTTCCTAAGAATAAAAACGTCTGAAAGTTGATCAAAGAATACTTCCAAATTTTTTCAGAACCGTAAAAGGAAATTTTTGATTTCCCGGGAAATGAAAAAATTGAAATTTTTGAAAAATTGTTTTAAAATCTGAAAAAATTTGAAGGTATTCTCTGACCAATTTTAAGACTTTTTTATTCTTAGGAAATTTTTCCTGAACCCCATAGAAATCGAGAAAAAAATTGCCGAAGTGTTTCGAAATCATCAATCATAAAACTCTTAGGAGCATTGAAAAATATTCTCATTTAGCCGGCAAATGCTGTTGCCATTGCCCGACTCTCACCACGAGGACGTAAACGTAATTTAGAGACGTTTTTTTTTTGTATTTTATGATTTTTTTTCTAATTTTTTTATTTTTCCTTTTTAATTTTGATTATGAGTTGAGAAGCATGACGAACATACATAAATTTTGCAGGTTTTGCACATTTTCTGTGTTCTTGAATTACGTATTCTGGCGTATTCGCAGTACTTTTTATTAACAACAGTAATGTTTTCGGGTACTGTTTCATTTTTATGCTTGTCAAGATAGTATTTTGCAATTCCAAAAATATGTTTTTGGTTCCAACTTCGTTTCGTGAACTAAATTTCGAATTACAGTTGGATTGGTAATAGACGATTGTATTAATCTACAAAAAATCAACCAAGTCCATTTTTTGGAACGTACTTGTGGAAGTGAATTGCTACAATGAGCATCATGTTGATCGACGCCCCCCATGAACATATTATACAGTCTAAATGCCATAGGAAATGGTATTTTTTCTTTGGAGTGACTGATTTTCGAGTATCTTCTAACGCTACTTATAGGGATAACACCAGCTGCTGTTGACAAAACTGAAACGGGTTTTGAATCCATGACAGTTATAAAATTGAGTCCACTTTTTTTTCATGTTTGATTGTGTAAGTACCTCTTTTAGCTTTTTTATCCAGAGAATTTTTTTCTTTTACTCTGTCGGATCGAATAGTTCCTGTAGCAATAAGACCAACTTCTTTCAAGTGTACTAATAAGTCTGGATTGCAGAAGTAATTATCAAAATACAAATCATAAACACGTAGTTTTCTTGGAGATAATGTTCTATTCAAATAAGTATCCTTCTGGACTGCATATTGCCCACATTTTTATGCCAAACCTATCAGGTTTATTTGGCATAAATTGCAAGACTGGAGCTCGGCCATGGAATTTGACCATCATCTCATCGATGGATAAGGCCGTAGAGAAAAAGCCGAATTGTTATTTTTTATTACATTTTTATCTCGCACTTTACTAAATTTTATGTTTCGCTTGATCTTCAGAAACTTGTCGCAACTCATTCAAAGATCAATAATCTCTTTGAGATTTACGATTATTAAATATTGTTGTGATGATTATTCCTAAAAAAATATCCAATTCATGAGCAGTTAGCTGATATCCGTTAATATTTGTATTTTCTATAATACAATCTTTTAGGTCGCTAGAAAAAAATAACTCAAACAACCGAACCGAAAATAAAGTTTTAATAAATTTTTTTGTTCTATCAGAAAGTAAAGTATTATTTTTTGGTATTTCATGATATTGCTTTTCTCCAATTATCCATTTGTATTCGTGATTTGGGGCTAATTTTGTTTGATTTTCCTGATAACTATTTCGTACCTGCCTGTAGGATATTTTTGGAATATGCGTTATGCCACTTGAGAAATCATTTGATTCCGTGTCAGATTCTGAACTTGAATCAGAAGATCCAGAATCATTCGAACAAGGGAGGTAAACGGCATTATCAGTGCCATTTGCATTTTCTTTCATTTCAATGAGATATTCTCGAACGCGTTTTTGTCTTTTCTTTTGAGGTGTTTAGGGGTTAGTTCATTCACTTTTGATTACCGACAAGCTCATGAGAGAAAGAACTACCCAAGAATAACTATGATGAGCTACAAAAATAATCCAGTGGACTATCGAAGTAACGTGGTATATTGATGTAAACAATGTGAAGTATTGATATACAGTAAATATTTTTATGTACAATAAAAATGTCTATAAAAATGTTACATTTGTAATTGATGATTTCGAAACATTTCGGCAATTTTTTTCTCGATCTCTATGGGGTTCAGGTAAAATTTCCGAAGAATAAAAAAGTCTTAAAATTGATCAGAGAATACCCTCAAATTTTTTTAGATTTTTAAAACAATTTTTCAAAAATTTAAATTTTTTCATTTACCGGGAAATCAAAAATTTCCTTTTACGGTTGTGAAAAAAATTGAAAGTATTCTTTGATCAACTTTCAGACGTTTTTATTCTTAAGAAATTTTTTCTGAACCCCATAGAAATCGAGAAAAAAATTGCTGACGGACGCCATTTTGTATGGATAAAAATTTTTTATTATTAATCTCAGGCCAATAGGTTTTAGTTTAGGGTCCATGGACGCGATATTGATCGGTATTAAGTGGTTAGGAAAATGCAAAAGCAAAAAATAATTTGATTTAAAAAAATTAATAAAAACAGTATTTTTTTTCGTTATTTGCAATTTTTACATAAACAAATTCATTTTATGGACTTCTAACCATCACCACTCAAAAGAGCGACATTCAAAACATAGGATACAGTTGTTCAATAAATTTTTTTCAGTCGAATTCATCGTTCGTGAATTTCTGAACAGGCGCTAATGCGTTAGTAAGTCAGATCTTACATCGAAGGGTACCTCTTCAAAGTGATAACGGATCACAGTTGTCTTCGCTGGTTGTGTATTATAAGAAATCCGACCAGATGGGCTCTAGAGCTTCAAGCTCATGACTTTGTCGAGCCCAGAAAAGGAGCTCTGCATCACGTTCCCGATGTCCTACCTCGCATATATGAAGACGACGAGCCTACAGCAGCAGCAATGTCTTGGGCTCAAACTATTGGGGATCCTTGGTACCTTGACTGGATCAAGAACGTATTCTACATACCTCGTGATTTCCCCGACTGGAAACTAGTCCCGACAAGGAATTAGAGGAAGTGATAGATGAAGAGCAAGCATGGAAGCTGGTCGTACCCATTGAGAATCGTCATTCCATTCTGAGAGAGTGTCATGATGTCCCCTCAGCTGGCCATCCCGGAAGGGAAAAGACATTCGCCCGCGTGGCCTAGAACTATTATCGGCTACGGTTCTATTCCGAAGTTGCGGATTACGTCAGGCGATGTCAAGTGTGCCAGCAATGTAAGGTCGAGCAACGTGCTCCCTCATGGTTAATGGGTCACCGTCAATCTGACAGATCATGGCAGATGGTAGCAGGGGATATCAGCAGCCCACTTCCACGCTCTAGCCGACGATACGCATATATCCTAGTATTCCAGGATTTATTCACACGCTGGATTGAAGCAATCCCGATAAAAAAAGCTAACGCGAAGACGATAGTCCGCGAGCTTCACGAACGAGTGATTAACCGGTTCGGCACCTCGGAAGTATTTCATTTCGGACAACAAGACCGAGTTTAAAAATAAACTCATCGTCGAATATCTCAAAGCTAAGGGAGTTTATCCTTCGACGACAATCCTTATCACGCACAGGCTAATCCTTTCGAGAGGGCCAATCGGACCCTTAAGACAATGGGGACGTCGTATATCCAGTATAAGCTCAGCGACTGGGACGATAAGCTGCCAGAGTTAGTCTTTGCACTAAATACAGCAGTGTAAAGTTCTACTGGATGGAGCCCAGCTATGCTGAAGTACGGTCGCCAACCCGAAGCGCATAGTACAACTTATCGAGAGCAAGACCTGCTTGCTCAGCAAGAGTTTGAGTCCCGGAGACTGCAAGACTGGAACGACGATATCAGTTGCCAAGACCGCATGAGAACGCCAATCGTCAGTTGGCTGCCAGTAAGGCCCGATAATCCGAAATCTTCAACTCACGAAGAAGGCCAGCGGAATTCAAGGTAGGCAGTCTCCGTCGACACAAAAAAAAACCGAGCTAGATTGATGCCTAACGCATTGATCGTTGCCGCTGTACCTCGCCTCTGGCATACCGGCGGTCGTCCATGTCACGTCGTATGTTGCTTTCTTACTTCTGTTTCGTACCTTCGACTGTGACGGTTATTTGGACTACAGAACATTAGGAGTTCGCTTTAGCCTTTTCCTGCTCTTGCGATTATACATTACTCAATTGTTCTTATTTATTGCTTCGGTTTTATTTTTTATTTTTTGTTTTTGTTTCTTTATTTCTTTACTTTTTTCAGGGGAGCAGGACCATCTGTTCTTGAGGTTTTTCCTCTTCTCTTCCTTTCTCTTCTTTCGTCCCTTCTCTTTTCTTTCTTCTCTTCTCTCTTCTTTCTTCTCTCTTCCTTGTCTTTTGCCTACTCTAAAAGAAGGAGTTCCTATATACTCTCTCACTCACCCTACCTTTCATTCTGAGCTTTTTCATTCATCCTTTCCTTTTGCTCAACTTTCATTCCACAAAAACCCTTGTTTCCCTATCCGGAATGTTAGTCATTGCTTTTATTAATACAACATCTCTAGTCTATCTTGATTACCTCTGTCCTACCACCACTGTTAGTTCGACATTTATTAGTACGACTTTCCCTCGTATCTTATATTTAATACTTCGTCTTCTTCTGGAGCTGCAAATTCTGCTATAGTCGCGGTTAAAGCCAAGTCATTTTCTAAATCTTCGGTAGCAATCTTTACAAGCATAATGTCTTTAACCATCATGGTTAGTTTGCCTATTCCCTCTTTGGTCGTCATCATCCCTTTCGTGTTTCTATCTACTTCTTCCATATCCTGTACATATTTGTGTCGTATTGTTTCGTACATCACGCATGCCCATAGAGCATGTTCAGGGGTATCTACCTCTCCGCAGCTGCATAGATCGGACTGGACGAAATTAAATCTTTTCCTAAAAGATTGGAAATTTCCATATCCACTGAGTATTTGGATTAGCCATTTACTCGGTCTAAACCAAAACTTTGCTAGTCTTTCTTCTATGCTGGGCAAAACCTCATATGTGCGTCTTCCTTTTATCGTATTGTCCCATCTCAGCTGCCATTCCTTCCTTATTTCCTGGTTTAGCTTTTCTATCGACAATTTTCTTTCTCTTCGTGTGCCTCCTTCTGCTAGTCTTTCCTCCGATTGAACTTTGAAATTTTTATATTGGTATTCTTTTCCTTTCCTCATGCAATATTATCCGATCTTTCTCTCACATTCCAAGTCAATCGGTAGGTGACCAGTAATTGTCGTAATGGATTCATCCGACATGGTTTATGTATACGCGTGTGGTTTTCATTAGGGCATACCTTTGCGACATTATGAGTTTCTTTTTTTGGATATTATTTGTGAGCCCGTACCAACCTGCTGCTGCGTAAGTAATTATGGGTATAAACACTCCCTTGTATATTATATCTAAAGATCGATAGCCTAAGCCCCATTCCTCTCTTGCTAGGAAGGCCAGCCTTTCGAATATTCCTCTGGTTTTCTTTGAGATCTCCGTAACATGCGTTTGTACGCAGAGGCCTTTGCCAAATGAAACACCCAGATATTTAAAAGGTTCCGGCCTTTTGATTTTTGTCCGTTTATTCTAATTAATGGGTAACATTTTTGATGGAATGTTCCCTTTGCTAGTAGCATTACGCACTTATCTGGGGCATGTTTCATTTTGACATTTTCACTCCATTTCTCTATTATGTTTATGGCCATTTGTTCTTTCCGTTCCAGTTCTTTACGGAATTCTCCTTCGATTATAATGGCTTGGTCATCGGCATAGACTATCGTCTCGTGTCCTTCTCTGTCTAACTTGTGAAACACTTCGTCAAATACGACATTTTTTAGAATTGGTCCTAGTAGAGATCCCTGCGGGCATCCCTTTGTCACATTTTTGCTTGCAAAATTGCTACCCTCGGTTATAATAACTTTCCTATTACAGAGGTAATCCCTAATGATATTGTACAGTCTCCAGGGGCAGTTCATGCCTCTCAAATTCTTAAGTACTCCCGGCCACCATACATTGTCAAAGGCTCCTTTAATATCTAGAAACATTATGAGCACGTATCTATTGCTTGAGTTGTGTACCTTGGTCTTTACATACACTATCGCATCTTCGGTTGATCTTCCTTTTCTAAAACCATATTTTTTTCTGACAGACGTGGTTCCACAATTTGATCTAATTTTTTGATTATTAGACCTTCCAGAATTTTTCGTAAAGCTGGTAATAGGCATATTGGTCTGTATGAACTACTTAATAAATAATTAGACTAGGATCTTTTTCTCTTCCCTTCTTGATTGTTATTATTTGCCTGTTTACCAAGTATTCGGAAATATACCGAGATTTAGACAATTGTGGTACAGCCTTAATAATTATTCACCAACTAGTGTAAGAGCAACTCTTATTATTTTCAGATCTAAACAGTTGATTCCTGGCGCTTTTCCTAGTTTCAATTTCCTTACTACTTGCACCATTTCCTGCCTTATAAAACTTCCAGTTTCGCTGTATTCGTCTGTGTATGTTTGGTTTTGTTGCCTCTCTGTTCTCTTGTCTCTGTCTCTAGATTATCGTCTGGAAAGAGTTGATGAAGAATTTGCTCTGCAGTATCATTCCAGGTCATGGTGTAGCCATCGTCTGTCTTTACATTACTTGCGATGTCTTTGACTCTAGCTTTTTTGGCAGCCAGTTTGTATGGTAAGCTCCATGGATTGTCATTTCCTTGTTTGGTCACCAATTCTTCCCATTTTTTGGTTTTGGTTGTGTCTATTAGTCTTGTATATTGTCGCTTGGCCAATCTGTACGTCATTTTTGCGCGTTCTCTTATGTCCGGATCTCTCTCCCTTTGGAATTTTCTGCGTAGCCTGTTTGTATGTTTTTTGGCCTTTGTCAATTCCTCATTCCACCATGGAACTTTCCTACTCGTTTTATTCTTAGTAGGTATAGCTTTGTCACATGCTATTTTTATCCCATTTATTATGTGTTTAATGCCAGCGATTGTTGAACCAATATCCTGTCGGTGCGGTTGGGCATTCTAATTTTCTCGCAGTGTGTTAACAAACAATCCCCAGTCCGCTTCACTTGTTATATAGCTTTTGAGGTACTCTTGCTTCCTGTATCTACCTCCCTGAGCTTATTCCACTAATTCAAACATTATTGCTCTATGGTCACTTGATGTCCAGTTTTCTTGGACTTTCCAATTTTGTATTCTATGTGCCATATCTGGTGAGGTTAGAGTTACATCAACGTATCCTTCTCTGACTTCATTTGCGACTGTTGCGATACTATTGGGATCGTTTATTACTCTGAGATTATTCTGGAGTATAAATTCTTCTAGTTTCTCTCCTTTTGAATCCGTTTCCATTGGGCCCCATAGAGGAGATCTTGCGTTCGAATTAATACCAATTATAAAGCTCTTTCCTTGTAAAGCCGTCACTATCCCTTGAAGTGATCTTAGATGTATCTCAATATCATCTTTTAGTTGGAAATATCCGCTAAACAGGTATACTTTATATGGTACTGATATTTCTGCTATTGCAAAGTGCGATGAACATAAATTAGTAATTTGCATCGCTATCACATTCGGGTCTGTTATTGCTATGGCTGCCGACGGATTTTCTTTGGAGTCTTTTCACTCTATTATTCCTTGTATATGGTTCCTGCAGCATAATAACGTGTACTCCCTTTCCATACGCTTTAAAAATCATTTTTATTCAGCAAAGTCTCATGCCACAATGGCGCCCAACGTTAAAAACCCACCTGCATAAAACCTGTATATATCCTGTAAATAGTCCCTAGTCCTTACCTAAGCAGCCTTTCCAAGCAGCAGCAGCTCCTAGAATAATTTGGGGGATTGTTCTAGTGAGCAAAGAGCCAAAAGCAATGCCTCCTCCCCAGCCTATAAGTGCGTCTCGATATCTTACAGACACTCGACTGTTTGGTGGGGGGAAATGTGACAAGGTGGATTTAATCCACTTGTGATAGATGCCAGCATTACCGTCACCGCGAGGTGGCGCGGTATCGGTAGCATATAAGAAAAATAAGAAGCGCTACGACCAGTGCGGGCGTAGCGCAGTGGTTAGCGTGAACGCCTTCGGATCCGAAGGGGCTCGGGTTCAAGACCCGACGCCCACTTCATTTTTTATTCAGCACTTAAAAGTCCCATGCCACAACTCTAGTTAGAAATTTTGGGCATATGGCCCAACACACGGTATTAAAGCCAAACGTAGTGTTTGGCGTTGTTAACGGTATTGCACGGGAATCAAAGTGATTCCCGGCCGCATCGTGAGACTGTATGCTTAGGCTGTATACTTAAGTTGGGACAGATTGGGCCTAACCAGGGCCTTACATTCTCCAGTACTCACCCCGTTACTCGTATTACCGATAATACTTACATATAAATCAAATTGTTAAGAATGAAGTTTCATTCAAAAAGTTTATACCATGAATGAAAATTGTCTAAAATATATATATATTATATCTTTATTAAAAGTTTAAAAGTTTCAAGATTCGTTTGTAATTGTAAGATGTTTATTAAACAATAACAAAAATTGTTTAAACAAATAAAAATATAAAATAGTAGATGTAATTAATAAAAAAATTCTATTACAGATTGTTTAAAAACTTTGAAATTATATTACTATTAAAAATATTGTTAATAAAAATGTGAAACCCAAAGCGCTTTAATTAAGCTTTAAAATGTACGTTGTTTTATATTTCGATGTAAAACTGTTTTTATAAATACATTTCATATCAAATTTAATTTATGTTTGTTTTATTGAGAGTATCCATTATTTTTTTCACTTATTTTTGTTATTTTTCAAACTGTTAGTCTCATTTTTATAAACGATGGAGCTGCATTTCCTGAATTTCTCTAAATATTTAACTAAAATATAAATAAAACTTGTATTATTTTACTGTAAAACATTTTTGATGTTATAAAATACTTTATTGGAAAGTTGCACAAAAATAATATAAGTATTTGCTATTATATTTACTTAAAATATTATTTCAACAAAATAAAAGCACATTTATAGCAATACTTGCTATTTAAAAAGTAATAATTTTATGCAACAATTGACTTTAATTTTATATAAATTTGCTGTCACTGTTTTCATGTAAATGATTTGTAGTATATTTATAATAAATAAGGACTTACATTGACGCAAATTTTGGATAAGCAGGTACAAATTGTTTTTTGGAAAGTTGCTGTCAATTTGCAATCATATGTCTATTGGGGATTATTCTATAAAATTGTGTATCTACTAATGTAAAGCACGGGAAGGATATACATTGTTTTTTTAAAGAGAATAAAAAAAAAGAAGTTTCCTTTTTATCAGTTTTATGGAAATTAATTAAAACTTTTTATAGAGTTTAAGCAAAATATATAAAAGTTTAATTAAAAAAAATGCAATGTATGGTATGGTAAAAAATACTTGTCGATTATTTCGCTTTGATTTCAGTACTTTCTATTGCAGAAACTTTATAAAGTTTAAGCAAAAAAAATATATAAATATTTAATTAAAATTACTTGTCGATATTTGATTGCAGTACCTTCTATTGCAGAAACTTTTTATGGAGTTTAAGCAAAATATAAGTCGAAATAGGATGGGAGTAATAAATAAAGATTTTTTTATCAGATAACATTTTTGAAAGTGTGATTGGAAACCATATTTGCGAATGTTGACACCTTCATAGAAGGTGTTTTATATAAAGTATACTGTCTAGAGACACAAATTCAACGTGGAATATTTAATAAATAAATAAAAAATTTCTGTTGATATCTATAAAATTCTTGCCGTTACTATTTTGATTTCAGTACCTTCAATTGCAGAAACTTTTTATGGAGCTTAATATTATACACACACCAATATCTAAATAAATATCTAAATCGATAAATTTAGGGAGCAGATAAGATAATGAGTCTTTCTTGTTTGTTGAATTAAAGGTTACATGGAACAACAAATCGATTATCTGCTAATCTTATTTAATAATTTTTACCTTTAAAATTAATTTGCTACCATTATATCTTTGTATATAAGATGAATAACCAGATGAATTAAAAGTTAGTTGGTCTGTTATAAAAACTTTACGGACAATTTTTCATACATTTTTTTTGTCTATTCATACAGGGAGATCTTGTATTCTATACTCCGTATAAGGACAGTGTATCTATTTCTGCAATAAATAAGTTTATCAACTTTCAGGAATATTAATTTTATCATTTTCAAATATAATAACAGCATGTGCATGTGTGACAGACCACTTTTTTATATTTAATAACATAAGTATAAGCAACATTTTTTCCTAAAATACCTTCTAAGTACCAATTCTTTAAATTCTTTAACTTTCGGTTTGGATTGCATGTCATTGTCATAAATACGTCATGCTTTCCATAACAATTTACTAAACTCATTAAATCAATATAATATTGTTTTAGGATTCTTGGACTGCCCATAAAATTTGATGGAAGAATAAACATTTTTCCGATTTTTACATTTTCTGTTTCTTTCTTTTTATGTAAATAATTCATTACGCTTTTATAACGATCGCTTCTTAAAACACCTTGATTTTTCTTATAAAGTATATTCTTGTGGTTTCAACTTTTATAAAAGCATCAATTTCCGCCTGTTGAGAAACTTTTCCCAAATTTAGACAGAAAGTCTATAATTATAAAATTGTAAAGTTGAAATGTTATTATTTTTTTTTGTATTTCATATTATAAATATATATCATAAATTAGTGGATAAATTGCAGGATCAGTGTATTTACTTATTAAAGGTATGCTAATTGATTTGTCATATCTTGAATATATAACAATATCACGTTCTGGAGGAGGAAGTCCATTTTTCCTACAAAAACCATCACTACTTCATTGTAAGTAGCTTCATTATATGTATTTTTATCTAATTTTTCGTTTCGTTTTATAGACATGGCTATCGTTTTCGGTATACAACCCCTTTTAACACATCACTCTATCTCTTCTTTTTCAACTTCATACATCATTTTATAAGCTTTAACATAAAGGTTAATATTGGTCAATAAGTTGCCTAGCATATACTTAACAACTCTAATTTACTAACAGAATTATTTTTATATTTTTTTCTTTCAACTGAAGCTAGTTCATTATCTAGAACATATTGACATTCATACAAAAAAAATTAATGGAAATGGCTAAAATTATCAATATACTACATTAAACTAATCATAAAAAAATTTTCAAGAACAAGGGTCATGTTTATAAAGTTTTTAACGAATTAGTTGAAAGTTTCGATTATTTAGGGAAATTAATTTGGACAAATAGAATCAGTTTTTTTAATTATTTACTATTTTTATCGCCTACTAAAGTCATTGTTATTTGATATTCATATAAAAAATGTTTAATAGAAATTGCTAAATCCATCAATTTACTTTACTATGAACTAATCATACAAAAATTTTTATGGAAAAGGATCAAGTTCATAAATAAGTTGGTAAACCGCTGATAGATCCCATGATAACTAATGAAAATTTCCAATTTTAATAATTATGTAATCTACGTTTAAACATTTTATAGAAACATATGTCATTCAGTCACAATTAAAATACTACTGAGCGAGCGTAAGCGAGCGAACTTTCCATCGCTAGTATATTAATTAATAGGCACTCAATAATAAAGATGTAAAATAATGAAGTATATTTTTATAGCTGTGTACACAATGTGATAACGTGAATATACAGGGAGAACGTTATACGGTGTTAGCGTGTCCATGGGGTTCCTTCTAATAGCTACTCCTTGGCACACTGCATCTCAAATTAGCAAATTATGTTAATATAGTATAATAGGAATTAATTTATTGGTTAGTAGGGATATTTAATAGGTAGGAAGTAAATAGAAAGTGAAAAAGAAATAAATGTAGGAAGGAATTTAACTAATTAAATTATTTAAAAATAATTAAAAAAAATTTAATAGGAGGAATAAGGACTAGTTAACATAAGCAATATGAGTTAAGAAATAAACAAGGTAGTGAGTAATGTTAGTGACGGAAAGGGTTCATATACGAAGGAAAAGGGATAATTCAGGAATGTAAATGAATACATTAATAAATGAATAAAAATCAAATCGTACTTACGATTGCACTACGTTAGTGCATACTTTAATGGGTTTTGAATATTGAAAATTCGCCCGGAACTGTTGCTTTGCTGACAGCAGCGATGGGATATACACATATTTCAATAAATATATAGTTATGCAGACACAGTAGAACTAAACTAACATTTGGATTATAGAATTATTAAAGAATTGCAAAATTCCAAATTGTTTTTTAGGGCCTACCGCCCTAATCTTCAATTATTTAATAAACCTATAAACTAAAAGCAAGTTCTGCCCGATTTAGTCGGATAACCTGAGTAATATATATATATATATGGGTGGTTCTCTGTGACATCGAAGATGAAAAAAATAAATATTGCTATAACTGTGGGAATATGTTTTAGAGGTATCCAGTAGTTCTCCTGAATTTTTTCAGATTTTTTCTGGGCCATTATTTTAAGTTACAGAGAGTCAAAGTTGACATTTTAGCACTTTTTTGCATTATATGCCCATTTTCATGAATTTTTAGCTCCCAGGGGATGCATTTGTCACTAAAAACATAAGTATGACTTTTTTTGTAAAATTTTCCGAACTTTTCATTAAAAATACTTTTAAAGACATAAATGTATGCTGTCACACTCTTGTAAGCCATTTAAACCTTAAATAGTGAAAATCAGCAATTCTGCTCCGGACTCTGGTAACCTAATACTGTCTAAAAGATGTCTTTTTATAGTCAGAAACTGCCTAAAAATTTCCAGAGTGGGTCTAAATCATTAAGATCACTTATGGTCAAAATATCCGGGAAAAGTGCCCGAAATATTAATAGAAATGTATATTTGTTGCCTTATAACGATGAATCTATTAGCATGATCATTGCAAAAAAATTGGTGCACTTACCTTGGAGTGGTAGAAAAGTATCTTTACTTGTTTCAGTATCCACCTAATCCCCTGTAAGCTGCTAGAAATACAAATATTATTATACAAATGTAAAAAATTAATTTTTAAACATTTATAATGCTGAATTTTTAGTTTTACATCCCTTACAAGAATTATAATACTAATCTGAAGGATTACTATAAATATATAAACATCATTATTACAATAACTGAATATACGTATTTAATACAAAAGATATATAAATAAATCGGATACATAATTATAATGAATAATATGATAACGTGACAGTGACAAGTTTGTGAAATCTAAACAATGTATTGCTGAATAATAATAATAATAATGTTGATACTTTTATAGTAATCCTTCAGATTAGTATTATAATTCTTGTAAGGGATGTAAAACTAAAAATCCAGCATTATAAATGTTTAAAAAATAATTTTTTATGATTTTATAATAATATTTGTATTTTTAGCAGCTTACAGGGGATTAGATGGATACTGAAACAAGTGAAGATACTTTTCTACCACTCCAAGGTCAGTGCACAAATTTTTTTGCAATGATCATGCTAATAGATTCATCGTTATAAGGCAACAAATATACATTTCTATTAATATTTCGGGCACTTTTCCCGGATATTTTGACCATAAGTGATCTTAATGATTTAGACCCACTCTGGAAATTTTTAGGCAGTTTCTGACTATAAAAAGACATCTTTTAGACAGTATTAGGTTACCAGAGTCCGGAGCAGAATTGCTGATTTTCACTATTTAAGGTTTAAATGGCTTACAAGAGTGTGACAGCATACATTTATGTCTTTAAAAGTATTTTTAATGAAAAGTTCGGAAAATTTTACAAAAAAAAGTCATACTTATGTTTTTAGTGAAAAATGCATCCCCTGGGAGCTAAAAATTCATGAAAATGGGCATATAATGCAAAAAAGTGCTAAAATGTCATCTTTGACTCTCTGTAACTTAAAATAATGGCCCAGAAAAAATCTGAAAAAATTCAGGAGAACTACTGGATACCTCTAAAACATATTCCCACAGTTATAGCAATATTTATTTTTTTCATCTTCGATGTCACAGAGAACCACCCATATATATATATATATATATGGGCTATTTCACGTCAATTGGTACGATGAAAATTTTAAATCACTCCAAATTTTGTGAAAAGACTGGAAATATCTTCCAGAAGATAGAAATTTTAGGTGTTAAAAATAATTTGCCTAAGAGTTATTCCACCATGAAAAATGGAAATTTTTCAATTTTTTAAAGAAATTATTATTTTCAAAGCCATTTGTCTCAAAATCTATTGATTTTTTTGAAAATACATTATAAACAACTTTTGTTCAAAATAATCTTTAGAACTTATCTACTTGGGTTACAATTCTTAATTTTAAAATCTCGAAGAGATAGAACGCCCGGAAATATTGAATATCAAAAAAAGGCGACCACGCCACAATCGATTTTGATCTAACACCGCTCAAAAGATTACATTTTTTGAGAGCTTTCGAATGGCGGTGGTTAGATTATTGGCCAAGACCGCTGGTGCAAGTTATGCCCTAAAATATATGAAAATTAGTGATTTTATGAGGTTTATGGCGTATAACTTACACCAGCAGTCTTGGCCAATAATCTAACCACAGCCATTCTTTTGAGCGGTGTTAGATCAAAATCGATCATGGCGTGGTCGCCTTTTTTTGATATTCAATATTTACGGTCGTTCTATCTCTTCGAGATTTTAAAATTAAGAACTGTAACCCAGGTAGATAAGTTCTAAAGATTATTTTGAACAAAAGTTGTTTTTAATGTTTTTTCAAAAAAATTAATAGATTTTGAGATAAATGGCTTTGAAAATAGTAATTTCTCTAAAAAATTGAAAAATTTCCATTTTTCATGGTGGAATAACTCTTAGGCAAATTATTTTTAACACCTAAAATTTTTTTTCTATCTTCTGGAAGATACTTCCAGTCTGTTTACAAAATTTGGAGTGATTTAAAATTTTCATCGTACCACTTGACGTGAAATAGCCCATATATATATATATATATGGCTTCGGCCCCCTGCGCTCTTCGCGCGCCAACCCCCTCTTTCACAATGAAAGATATATATATATATATATAATATGAAGGAAATGTATATATTATAAATATATTATCATCATATTATTATTAAATAGATTTCCACACCATCCTGGAGGTACTATTATGGCGCGTTGGGTTTTATACAAAAAATTTAGCATATTAACTTAAAAAAAAATTTATAAATAAAAGATTACCAAAATTTTAGTATAATGAAGTAAGAATACAAATTATAAAATAAAGATAGATGTGTATTAAAAACATAACGAGGAAACCCATCGCCGTTAGCCATACACCAACGTTATGTCAAAAAAAAAATGATTTTAAACAAAATTCATAAATATAAACTTTAACTACAAATTTTATAGTATATAAATTTTTTTAACTTATAATTTACATTATAATAAATAATTATAAATTTAATCAAAATTTAACTTACCTAAAATAGTAGATTTAAATTTTTAAACTGATCTAAATAATACTTCACCTCCTAGAATTAATTTATGTAATGGCAAAGGATCATCTTCTAAAAGTTCTATATCCTCGATATTTTGTACTTTTAATATATAATAAAATTTTCTTCTACAATAAATAAATTTTCGTATTAATTTGAGAACTATTTAAAATATTTTAGTTACTTTCAAATAATAACCTGTATCTTCTATTTCCCCAATAATTCGTAATTTGCACCCTCTTTTAAAATTTGAATTTTGATTTATAATTATATCTATTTTATTTCTTCCGTTAGTTATGGAACCCAAATATTGATTTTGATTATTGTTAACAAATTCATTTCTTAAATAACCTTCTGTTTCTAATAAATAAATATTTGTTTATTTAAATTATTATTTTATATAAATATACAAATTTCTTCTCACTTATATATCCATGCAATTTTGAAATTTCATCAAAACCAATAACACTTAAATTTGATGTATTTCTTCGGATATCAAATTCTCCTAAATTAGTAATTTTTGAAAAGTTTTTCAAATGCAATTCATATTTCATATGTCCACTGTTAAAATTTGAGGGTTCCTTAGCCATTACTGTTTCTAAAAGAATTATCTACAAGAATACAATTACTTTGAATTATATTTAATTTTTAAATAATTGTATTTTATATCCATATTATATATTATATATACAGAAAACTGTATGTTAGTACACTTGATTTATGTTTATTTTATTTTCAAACAATTTTGCATCTCCATTCCAGGCATTACACTGAATTTTGGATCCGTCATTATTATTTAATACAAATTTAAAAATTTCATAACTTTTATCGGTATTTCTGGACATAATTGTTTTCGCCTTATCTATTGATTCTACGTATCCAACAACCATTCTATACAAATAATTATTTTTAATTTAATTTTTATATTATATTACGTTAAACAAAGATAATAGTTGTAATATTTGTATCATCTGATAAATACTTACACACTTTTATCACCAATATGAATTTTATTTTTAAAAAAACATTATTTGTAAATGGAATCTCGGAAAAATCAATTTTTGTTTGTTTATTTTTAACAATTTCTTCATTACTATTAATTTGTTTTCTTTTGATTGACATGGCTATATGAAAATAAAATCATTCGAAAATTTCTTTCCAGACGATATTTTCAATTTCATTTTGGTTTTCAGAGTTATTTTCAATATATAAATTATTTGGATTTTTACACCGAGAAAGAGCTACATATAATTGACCATGAGAAAATAGAGGTCTACGATAATATATTCCTAAACTATCAAAACTTTGTCCTTGCGATTTATTTATTGTTATTGCAAATGCTAATATTACAGGAAATTGTTTCCGATGTAGAATGAATGGTAATTTAAAAATTCACCTGTGTCTAAAGTTATTCTTGGTATAAATACAATTTCTCTCTTTTTATTTCCTGTTACAATGTTATTTTGAATGAATTTTGTTTAATACTTTTTTATTTAAATTATATATATCTTCATTATGACACGCTAATATAGCTTTATTTGATAGATCATTTGTGTTTGTTATAATAAAACCATAAATTTTTTCGCAAATATCATCAGTTTTCCATGAATCTTTATTTTTTAATGAGGTTAGGTTTCCTGCGCCGATTTGTAATAGAAATTTTGAAAAACTTTTATCACACGATCTCATAATTTTATTTAATTTTAAAACAGTGAATTTTGGCCATAAATTAGAATATTTTATAGATTCCTTTACTACTGAATTTCGGCAACCGTTTTTAATGACACGTAAAATTTGTCTAAAATTACCTCCCAAAATTATTAATTTTCCTGCGAATGGAATTTTTTCATTTGAACAACAATCTCTTAAAGTTTTATCTACTATTTCTAATGCTTTTTTAGGTATCATAAATGCTTCATCTTAAGGGGATGTCGGAGCTATAGCCTCCATCAAAAGCCGCTCGATCTCTCGGTTTCGAATGGCGCTGTAGTCAGGTGTCGATTTCTACGATAAACGTACTTAAAACATAAATTATAAATTTTACAGCTACATAGAGCTGTTGAAAGATACTTTCCCCCCTAGCTATAACTAAAATTAAGGTAATTGTAATATTACTCTTGGCAGTAAATGTTTATTTTTTTAAAGAAATGTGAAATACGTTGCGTGTAGCATTACGGCAGATATAGATTCATTGAATATGAGACGTATTTCACATTTCTTTAAAAAAATAAACATTTGCTGCCAAGAGTAATATTATAATTACCTTAAGTTTAGTCATAGCTAGGGGGGAAAGTATCTTTCAACAGCTCTATGTAGCTGTAAAATTTATAATTTATGTTTTAAGTACGTTTATCGTAGAAATCGACACCTGACTACAGCGCCATTCGAAACCGAGAGATCGAGCGGCTTTTGATGGAGGCTATAGCTTCGACATCCCCTTAAATTATTATGTCATATTCACGTAATTTTTTTTTATCTGATTTTAATTTTAAAAAAGTTGTTCCTATATTTGACAAATCTAACGGTAATTTAAAAGTTCTGTGACTCGTCATACCTTCTGGTAGTAAAATTGATGCAATACCAATCCAAGCCATAGATATAACATTTTTTCCTTGCCCTAAATAATAATAAATAATTGTTTTATAAAGAAAAGTTTTTCCTGTACCGCCAGGCCCGTCAATAAAAATCATGTTATTATTTGATTGTGTAATATAATTAAATATTTTATTTGGATCTTCATTAAGTTTATTTTTATGATCAATAAATAAATTCATATTTGCGTCCTTCATTAATTTTACAGCATTTAAATCTACTTCATTTTCATTATTAATAATTTCTGGTAATCCAAAATCGGAAATAGAAAGATTTTCTAAATTTAAAATTTTATTAATATGTTTTAAAGCATTACATTCCTTATTTTCTTTGAAATCTTCACATAACATTTATTAAAAATTATCCCATATTTTACAAGCTGAAGATGAAGCATCAGCAATTAAAAACCACGAAAAAAATTTTCTAAATTCTTTTGGCATCATAATACTTGCTGCTTCTTCAAAAATTTTTAAAATTTGTTCATCGGTTTCTACTAATCCCATGGCTATAGCTGCTTCTTTAAATGTTTTGTATAAAATTTTTTCATTTGTTTTTAAGTCATTAAAAGATATCACTCCTTTTTTATGATTTAGAATTAATTTTAAATGAAATCTTTCTGTATCTTTCATACTAACATTACATAATCTACCTAAAGCATTAGAAAAAACTTTTCTTTTAACCCAAGTTTTTGTTGTTGTATTAAATAAATAAAATTTTGGTATATTTGAATATTTTATATTTTTTGCATTATCATCACATAAATTTAATCGAAACCATGCAGTAAAAGTTGTATTATAATTCTTTTCTAATGTTTCTTTTTCTTTATTTTCCTCAAAAATAATTTGCTGTTGATTTTTCGTATGCACTGCTAATCTAATTACTGTATGAGATCTTCCAGAAAGTGATAATTCTTCAACTCTCCAAGCGGCTTCTACAGGACTTATATACCGCGCATCAATATAATCTGTAATTTCATCAAATATTTCATCTTTTTTTTTGTAAACCTATGTATGCTCTATCAGAACCTTTAAGTATATATTTATACAGATATTTAATACTCATTACAGAATACGAAATTTCGGTATTAATATGACAATTATATTTTTGTAAAAGAGTAGCATTATAAGGTACTACCATTGAATTATTTACTTTAATAATTTCTCCATTTACTTTCTTATTATATTCATAATTTTTATTACTATTATCTCTTCTTTTATAATGAGGAAAACCATTTTCATCAAAATATGTAAAATCAGTAAAGTTTTTTGGAAATTTTTTGGAACATTTATTATTTTTGTAATCGTAACAGGGTGTATTTTCTGAATGTGGTCCATGTAACATATGCTTAATGACTAATTCTCGTAGATTTTCGTCATCAGGTATTTCAGCACTAATAAATTTATCAATATCTTTCGGATTTAGAATTTTATTTATATAATCAAGAACAAACAATAAATGTGCATGAGGTAATCCTCTTTTTTGAAATTCAATAGTATATTGCAATAATATTTCCAAATATATTACCACTTAAAATATCACTCAAAATAGCACGTAATTTAATAAAAAATAAGCGTGCTACTATATTAGGTATATCAATACATGTAGTACCTGAAGGAAATTTTGCAAGAACTCTTTTTATTTTTGGCCAATTTGGATTGCAAGTTACAGTTATAAATAAATCTGGTCTACCAATTTCTCTTATAATAGTCATAGCATCTTGATACAGTTGATGCATATGTCTCGGACTACCAATATGCGTTGATGGCAAAATGAAAATATTACCTAACCTTTCGTTATTTTCAAGGTTTACAGAATTATTTGAGGCACATTTTTCAACATGATCTATTAATCCTTGACGACATTCAATTCTTAATTGTTTTTGATTATAACGAAAGAAATTTAATCTATTATTTTCTATAATAATATAAGCATGTAAAAAATATTTTTGTATTAAACGACCACAATATAATATAGGATCAAATTTAGAATTAATTCTATATGCAAGTTTGTAAGAATAAAACTGTAAAGCTGATAATCTCTTACAAGTATTTGAATTTTGTTTCAAAATTGGACTCCAGCCTAAATCTCCTGAAGGAAATAAAATAACAAATACCATCGGATCAACATGGAATGATAGTTTATTTAAAATCACACTTTCATGATTATCTGGTGAATTTTTTGGATAAACACGTAAATCGGCAATTTCTGAAATTTCATTATTTTTCGAAACTATTAATGCTGCACATTCATCGGTCCTGGGTGTGTTATAAACATTTTTACTCAAATTTATGCAGCGTGTGAATATTAAATTATACTCATCAATTTCACTATTATTAGTTACGTCATACAAATGTTTATATTTTTTAGCATACGGATTTTCTTTTAAGATTTCTGATAAGATTTTCATATATTCTAGTTCTAACATATTATTATTTTGCATTCGAATTTTATTAGCCGTATAATTATCATTGTACTGGTAAGTGATATACTCACTTACCATTATACAAATTAGGTAGGTAAACACGAGCGCTATATATAGATATAGGCATAGCCAACGGCGCGAACGGCTGATACCCGCGCAATGATAGACAGAATTCGGGAGAGAGTCGCGCGCGCACGACACGATAGATCACGGTTACACGTGTGACGGGATAACTCCGTGAAAATATACTTTATATAGACCGAAGATCTGATCCGAGTTATCCTTATCGGTTATTCATACCGCGAGTTATTCTTTTTACTGTGTGAGATAGTGTAGTGGTTCTACACACAGATATAAAATAAAGTGATCGGTAGTCGAGGGATTCTCCCACCGACATTTTTACATTTAGACGATAAAGAGACAGCGAGAGGGAATTCTTCTACTTTTTCCGATATTCGAGGTCCGAAGACGATAAATAAAAGTAAGTGGTACCACTTTCGCGCGAGTAATTATTATCTGTTTTATTTAACGCGATCGTGCGAATAATCTTAAGTTAGTTAGTTCGCGTACCCCTTCCCCTCTCGTGTTGAGTCGATATTTTCGACTCAATCTCCGTGCGCATAGACCTCGAACATATTAATAAATCTTATTGTATTTAATCATTCGTTCTTATTTAAATAAATCTGTTAATCGTTAATCTAGTTCAACCCGTGTTGATTTATATTTTTTTCTAACCGGCGTATTATAATTTCATCCCTCCGTCTTCCTTTGAGTCGTATTTCAAGATACGAATTCTCATTTAATTTTCTTTCCGCGGTCCATTTTACGAAAGAATATCATCGTTTTACCTGCTGTTGTTGGAAATTGAAATTCGATTTCCATACAACTTTAACGGCAAGTGTGCGGACAGGTAACCGCAGCCGCTGCGCGGGAAAGATTTTTGTAAACAACTTATATACATATATAAATTATAGTGAGTCATTAAGTGCGCGATATCTAGTCGGCGAAACTATACAAGTTCGTTCGCCACGAACTAAAGGTATGTAAGACGGACGACTCAGTAAGTTTTCCCCGGGCAAGCACACCGTTACATCATATATATAAATTTGTCTGTATTGTGGATCAATTCCCTCTTTTGCCAAAATATTATTAGGACTACTATGACATACTTGACCATGAATTTTTACATTATAAATTCCTTTTTTATAATCATTAAGAATATTTGCATTAAAACTTGCAAAAGCAAATTTATTATTATAATAACGTATAAGATTTCTAAATTTGGTATCGTATAAAAGATTTTTTAATTCATTATTATAATCACTTAAAGGTGGAAGTACAATTTTACCATAATGACAACAACTTTTTTTTGAAAATTCTTCTAACCTAAAAACTGCAGAACAATAAGGACATATAAAAGTCATATCACCGATATCAGTATAATCAACACTCGTTTTAGAAAATTTTGAAATTTTTTGATTTATCCTTCGTTTATTAATTCGATTATTTGGCATATTTAAAACAACATCTTTTCTTCTCTTCCTATCCAATCTTCCTTCATTCATTCCTTCGACTATATCTTTGTTCCTTTTCTTTGCCAACCTATCTTCGGTCATACCTTTAACTATATCTTTGTTCCTCTTCTTTTCTAACCTTTCTTCAGTCATATTTATTACTTTATCATTTTGTCTTTTACGAAATAATTTTAATTCATTTAAATTTTGAACATGTTTTCACATATTAATAATTTCTTTATTTTTATTGTAATAAGATTTATGGTAAAAATTTTTATGATCTTGTTTAAAATGCTCATTATTACATTCCAACATATCATAATGACCACTATCTATGGTACCAGATAAGAAAAGTATTAATTTATTTCTATTGTCATTTTGACCATACGATAACGGAGAGAAATCATTTTGATAAATAACAATATTTATATTATATAATGAAAGAAACGCTTGAATTTCTACATGCCCACCAAATGTTCCATCTTTTGACATTGTTTGTAATTATCTTTTTTTATTGATTTATCTCCGAGAATAAATAATCCAAAAAAAGACCTATACTTTAAAACTTCATTAACTAATTTCAAACGTATACGTCTATGTTTCTCTTGGTCCTTATATAAAAATTGTGCAAAACTGCGAAATAAACAATTACCGTCACCTTTAATATGGATTTTCACTTGTTTATCCATTGATAAAATAAAAAAATAAAAAATAATATTATAAATAAATTTATATATTGAAAACAACAAATATTTAATTTTTATTAATTTCTTTTTTGTACCTAAAAATATGAATAATTTCATAAAGTCTTAATATTAAAAAAATTATGAAGTTTATGTAGTGTTAAATCCACGAGTTGAAAGAATCCTCAATGAAGAGTAAAATAATGGTAATTGATATACATACTTGTCAATTATTATAAAAATTATTATTTTTTATACGAAAATTAACTACATATCAGTTAAATTTCCCAAAACTTGTAATAAATTTTACTATAAAACATAATAATTTTTATAATTGTCAAGACTACCTTTCGATTGTAATCGAGTGTTTTTTATAATTGATTTATAATTGAGCATACTCAATAAAACAAATTTTTGCTACAAATTTAGATATTCGTTGGTCACAAATATTCCTTTCTATCAGTTCGCGTATACACAAAATAAAAATCCTACATTTTGCTATTAAATATTGTAAAACGCAATAGCAGTTGCCTTTCGGTAGCGACAAATTAACAAATAAATAATAATTCGACATCAACTAAAACATTCACCAAATGTGTATATGTGTGTAGGATGCGTGTACCTCCCGCGCTTAAAAAGATATATATTAAAATTAAATCAAAGATCGGTGAGTCACACCACGTGGTCGCAAACCCACATGCTAAATTGAAACGTCTCTATGTACCTCGCGTAAAAAAGTGTAAGAAAATTTTTTTTTATTTTTTTAATTTAACGACGCCGCGGCCAATACTGAGTAAGCCAATTTTTTCTGCTCTCCGCACGCGTCCGCGTGTGCGAGAATCAGGAAATTAATGCGCGCCGCAGCTGTGTGTGCCTGACCTTTTCGATGCTTCGCGCGCGCGTTCGCTGCTTATTGTTATATCCTCCCTATTTTCTTCCTTTCACTCTAGTGTCCGCCTTATTTAATTGTTTGTATTTAATTGTTAGAGCACATTATGTACCTTTTACAAAGGAAAGAATAATGTTCCTCGGATTGAACTTATTAACAATTAATAATAATAATAATGAACTTATTAACAATTTATCAATTATTAATTTAATTTATTATTTATTATTTATTCTTAGTAATTTATTATTTATTATTATTTACTTTTATAAGTCTACAAAAAATTGCACCGAATTATTAGTGGGTATTGTAATTTTTATGAAAAATGATTAGAATATTTTGATTTTATTCAACAATTTATTTGAAACGTTTCTTTACAAAAAGAAAATATTCTTCTTTTTCCCTCAATTTACATTTCTATCTTAACCTTCTTTATTTCAAATTATTATACTATTATAGTGGCTTATACGATTTATTTATTTATTTGTTTGTTTGTTTGTTTGTTTGTTTGCTTGTTTGTTTGTTTGTTTTGTTTGTTTATTTGTTTATTTGTTTATTTGTTAATTTGTTTATTTGTTAATTTGTTAATTTGTTAATTTGTTTATTTGTAAATTTGTTTATTTGTTAATTTGTTTATTTGTTTATTTATTTATTTATTTATTTATTTATTTATTTATTTATTTAATTTATTCTCTTATACGCTTTTTTTTATTAATATTATATATAAAGGGTAACCTCCAATCCTTAAATCTGAGACACGGCGGCGTCGGTGTCAGCGGCGAAATATATATATATTATAGAGAGATAAACTTTCTGACTTACCGACGAAATAGAAGTTGTACTGACTAAGGATCAATCCTTAGTAGATAGATGTAATATATATATATATATCTGTATCGGTATCTGTATGTAATAAACTTCTTGTTCTATTTTTGTAGAGGCTATAATTAAATTATTTAGTTTTTTTAACATATCTTGTTACTTACAATATCTTGTTTCTTTTAATTAAAAAAATACTGAATATTAAACTCAATTTTAAATTGATTTATAAACTTTTATATTTTTAAAACAAAAAGTTCTCGTGTAGTCAATGTGAGTTATGTTTAAGAAATATTTAAACTAATAGTGAAGAGATATCGATGGCTCCTAATCATATAATGCTATTTCAAAGAACGATTTCATACAATGCTAATTCAAAAGAATGTTTCATATCATTCTATTTCAGAAAGTTCTTTCATAGAAGGCTATATCAAAAAGTTCTTTCAAAATAAATTTCATATAATGCTATTTGAAAAATACTTTCATAAGATCCTATTTCAGAATGTGATTTCATATAATTCTATTTGAAAATACAATTTCATATAATGCTATTTAAAACGTAATTTTATAGAATGATGTTTTAAAAAGTGTCAAAATCATTCTATCGAACCCGGGACTTTATTCAGTAAGACTAAAATCTACAGAACGCATTTAGAAAAGTTATTTAATATCAAAGTTTATAATGAAAATGAATTGTCATAATTACTGGCTAAACATGCGATGAATTAAATTTTTTTAAAAAATTGATGTAAAAATATTTTATTTAAATAGATACAAAAATTGTTTATTCAAGTACACTATAATATTAAAAAAAGAAAAAATGTCGATCTTTGAGGGTCAATCCAAGTTAAACAAGGAATAAAAAAATTTTTTATTCTCAATTTGAAAAATCGTGCAACGTTTCGTCCACTGGTTTGCGGACCTCTTCAGGCACTGTTTATTAACAAAAAAACAAAAACCAAATATACAACAAAATATATAAATGAACAAAATTTCAACCACACACTTTACAACACAAAATAAAATTAAATACCTTCGAAAAAACAAAGTATACGTTTTAAATTTTACTCCATTGTAAGGTAACGTCTAAGTGAATAATAAATCAGTCAACTCGACTATATATAAATACATGTGAACATTATCAAATAATTAATTATGAGAAATAGACATACATCAATATTCCGAGCAAAACAAACTGTTACAAAATCCTTTTATAAATATTACTGAGCATTTGAGTGTCTTCCTTCTTATTTATAGTATATTTACAATTATTAATATGCAGCATCTCTGAAATAATACGTTTTTTATATGAGGGTTCTTTGTCTAAAACCGAAACATTGTCAAAATTGAATGTGTGATTATTTTGTAGCATATGTAAGCTAACAACAGAATCACTATTATACATGTTTTTGTGTTCTCTAATTCTATCTTTTAATGCACGTTTTGTTTGTCCTATATAAGAAGAATTACACTCATTACAATTGAACTTATAAACAACGTTACATAAATCAAGCTTTTTTGTCGTATCTTTACATAATGTTATGACATTATCAAGTTTTTTATTAATATTAGGCACTGTACCTATGTTGAATTTTTTTAACATGTTAGAACATTTTTCATAGAAATTTTTAAAGTACGGGAGTGAAAAGTAGCTAATTTTTTTATCGACTACAATATCTTTTGGTACTAAAACACAATTTATTTTTCGTAACCTAGTATTAATATTTTTGTTGACAAATTTTAATGGATAGTCATTTTCTGTCAAAATGTGTCTAATAATATTTAGATTATCTTTATGAAAATCAGTGTGAGATAGTAATATCGCTCTATCAGTCAAATTAAAAATTATGTTGCATTTCTGTTTCAAAGTATGATTAGACCAATAGTTGATAACTCGATTTGAGTTTGACAGTTTTCTATACCAATTTGTGATAATTTTCTCTTCTTTTTTCATCATAGTTAAGTCCAAAAAATTAATAGAATTATTATTTTCCAATTCATGCGTAAATTGTAAATTTTTGTCAAAGTCATTAAAAACATTGATAACAGTATTTATATAATTTTTATGGATACACATAATGGTATCATCCACATATCTATAATAAAACAGAGGAATGCATTTATAAGTTTCTTTAAGCTCCTTAAGACAAAACGTTTCAAGATCGTCCATCACTATATCAGCAAATAATGGTGAAATAGGGGAACCCATTGGACTACCAAAAATCTGTTGATAAGTGTGATTATTAAAGGTAAAAAAAGTATTTTCAAACAGAAAAGTAACTATCTCACAAATTTCAGCGAACGGGATTTTACATTTACTAATAATGTGGTTACAACGTCGATTTAAACTGTCAATCACAGCTGATATAGATATATTTGTAAACAAAGAAGATACGTCAAGCGATAATAATATATAGTCATGTGGTAAAATAATTTTGGAAAGTTTAGATTTTAAATCGTAACTATTATCTATATGTGATTAAGGCTTCGGAATAATAAGTTTTAATTCTTCATATAAAATTTTAGCCAAAAAGTGTGTCGGACACGAAACCATGGAAATAATCGGTCTAAGTGGAATATTTTCTTTATGGATTTTTGGCAAACCATATGCTTTTGCTAACGAAGTGTTCGTTTGAGTGAGTTGAT
Source organism: Theocolax elegans (assembly GCA_026168455.1). NCBI lineage: Eukaryota > Metazoa > Arthropoda > Insecta > Hymenoptera > Cerocephalidae > Theocolax > Theocolax elegans. The sequence goes on from CM047429.1 coordinate 5,953,704, forward strand.
TTTTATGAAATTTATGCGAAAGAAAATCGTTGTCATTTAATTTTTTCAAAATACTGTAAACACTTGCTTGTAAAGATTTTAGCGGATTTTTAGTTATTTTTTTATACACAATTTCATTATTCAATAAATTAAGCATTTTATCTACATAATCTTGTTTTTCCATACACACTGTTAAATTCCCCTTATCTGCTTGTGTAAAAAAGATATTTGGATTTCTTCTTAAAAAAATTTTTGTACTTTTAAACTTTTTGGCAAAAATCTTATCCTGTTTTGAATAATGTGTCGATTTTTTATTTTCATTTTTTAAATTTTGAACTATAATTTCTCTTATTTCATTTTTAGTGTCAGCGTTTATTTCTAGATTGTCTAAACTCTGCTCAACATTCTTTATACAACTGAAAATATCGTTTTTTTCCATACTAGAATTAATATTGTATTTAGGTCCTAAAGAAACCACATCCAAAGCATCTTGTTTTTTTAAGAAGAAATCCAAATATCTTTTTTACACAAGCAGATAAGGGGAATTTAACAGTGTGTATGGAAAAACAAGATTATGTAGATAAAATGCTTAATTTATTGAATAATGAAATTGTGTATAAAAAAATAACTAAAAATCCGCTAAAATCTTTACAAGCAAGTGTTTACAGTATTTTGAAAAAATTAAATGACAACGATTTTCTTTCGCATAAATTTCATAAAAATCAACTCACTCAAACGAACACTTCGTTAGCAAAAGCATATGGTTTGCCAAAAATCCATAAAGAAAATATTCCACTTAGACCGATTATTTCCATGGTTTCGTGTCCGACACACTTTTTGGCTAAAATTTTATATGAAGAATTAAAACTTATTATTCCGAAGCCTAAATCACATATAGATAATAGTTACGATTTAAAATCTAAACTTTCCAAAATTATTTTACAACATGACTATATATTATTATCGCTTGACGTATCTTCTTTGTTTACAAATATATCTATATCAGCTGTGATTGACAGTTTAAATCGACGTTGTAACCACATTATTAGTAAATGTAAAATCCCGTTCGCTGAAATTTGTGAGATAGTTACTTTTCTGTTTGAAAATACTTTTTTTACCTTTAATAATCACACTTATCAACAGATTTTTGGTAGTCCAATGGGTTCCCCTATTTCACCATTATTTGCTGATATAGTGATGGACGATCTTGAAACGTTTTGTCTTAAGGAGCTTAAAGAAACTTATAAATGCATTCCTCTGTTTTATTATAGATATGTGGATGATACCATTATGTGTATCCATAAAAATTATATAAATACTGTTATCAATGTTTTTAATGACTTTGACAAAAATTTACAATTTACGCATGTATTGGAAAATAATAATTCTATTAATTTTTTGGACTTAACTATAATGAAAAAAGAAGAGAAAATTATCACAAATTGGTATAGAAAACTGTCAAACTCAAATCGAGTTATCAACTATTGGTCTAATCATACTTTGAAACAGAAATGCAACATAATTTTTAATTTGACTGATAGAGCGATATTACTATCTCACACTGATTTTCATAAAGATAATCTAAATATTATTAGACACATTTTGACAGAAAATGACTATCCATTAAAATTTGTCAACAAAAATATTAATACTAGGTTACGAAAAATAAATTGTGTTTTAGTACCAAAAGATATTGTAGTCGATAAAAAAATTAGCTACTTTTCACTCCCGTACTTTAAAAATTTCTATGAAAAATGTTCTAACATGTTAAAAAAATTCAACATAGGTACAGTGCCTAATATTAATAAAAAACTTGATAATGTCATAACATTATGTAAAGATACGACAAAAAAGCTTGATTTATGTAACGTTGTTTATAAGTTCAATTGTAATGAGTGTAATTCTTCTTATATAGGACAAACAAAACGTGCATTAAAAGATAGAATTAGAGAACACAAAAACATGTATAATAGTGATTCTGTTGTTAGCTTACATATGCTACAAAATAATCACACATTCAATTTTGACAATGTTTCGGTTTTAGACAAAGAACCCTCATATAAAAAACGTATTATTTCAGAGATGCTGCATATTAATAATTGTAAATATACTATAAATAAGAAGGAAGACACTCAAATGCTCAGTAATATTTATAAAAGGATTTTGTAACAGTTTGTTTTGCTCGGAATATTGATGTATGTCTATTTCTCATAATTAATTATTTGATAATGTTCACATGTATTTATATATAGTCGAGTTGACTGATTTATTATTCACTTAGACGTTACCTTACAATGGAGTAAAATTTAAAACGTATACTTTGTTTTTTCGAAGGTATTTAATTTTATTTTGTGTTGTAAAGTGTGTGGTTGAAATTTTGTTCATTTATATATTTTGTTGTATATTTGGTTTTTGTTTTTTTGTTAATAAACAGTGCCTGAAGAGGTCCGCAAACCAGTGGACGAAACGTTGCACGATTTTTCAAATTGAGAATAAAAAATTTTTTATTCCTTGTTTAACTTGGATTGACCCTCAAAGATCGACATTTTTTCTTTTTTTAACCTACAATGGAGGGTGTACAAAATTTACCGTTACACGGTCTACGATTGAAACATGACCAGCCTCACAGGAGAGGACTATCCTTTTTCAACTTTTTAACTTCTAAATATGGACAAAAATCAACAGACACTTTGAAGCTATGGACGGACCTTCGACATCAACTTTCGAGAACTAATGCGAGACGCCAATTTCTTGTGAATTGTAGATACAATGATGTAATTCCTTCACACATTTTAAACGCAAGTAAACATTTATTAAACGTTAAGTTCTGCAGTAATTTTAGTAGATATCGTTCAACCAAGATAATTAACAAAGAAAAAGTGAAATTACTAAAACTTGAAATTATTGATGTACATATTCACGTCGGATTTCTTCATAAAGTTCTTAATAATTTAAAATCTAAAATTCTCAAGCTTAAAATTCAGAACGAAATTCTAGACAAGTTTTTTTATTTGACTGAAAAGAAAAGTACTAAAATCTATCAAGATCTGTCTAAAATACATGCCAACAAAATAGATTATTTATTAAAGAGAAATAAAGAATTCACATCTTATAATATCGTATCGAAACATGATTGGGTTAAAAATCTTACTCCGACAGAGATTCCACAAGATGTGTTGGATGTGGTTTCTTTAGGACCTAAATACAATATTAATTCTAGTATGGAAAAAAACGATATTTTCAGTTGTATAAAGAATGTTGAGCAGAGTTTAGACAATCTAGAAATAAACGCTGACACTAAAAATGAAATAAGAGAAATTATAGTTCAAAATTTAAAAAATGAAAATAAAAAATCGACACATTATTCAAAACAGGATAAGATTTTTGCCAAAAAGTTTAAAAGTACAAAAATTTTTTAAAGAAGAAATCCAAATATCTTTTTTACACAAGCAGATAAGGGGAATTTAACAGTGTGTATGGAAAAACAAGATTATGTAGATAAAATGCTTAATTTATTGCATAATGAAATTGTGTATAAAAAAATAACTAAAAATCCGCTAAAATCTTTACAAGCAAGTGTTTACAGTATTTTGAAAAAATTAAATGACAACGATTTTCTTTCGCATAAATTTCATAAAAATCAACTCACTCAAACGAACACTTCGTTAGCAAAAGCATATGGTTTGCCAAAAATCCATAAAGAAAATATTCCACTTAGACCGATTATTTCCATGGTTTCGTGTCCGACACACTTTTTGGCTAAAATTTTATATGAAGAATTAAAACTTATTATTCCGAAGCCTAAATCACATATAGATAATAGTTACGATTTAAAATCTAAACTTTCCAAAATTATTTTACCACATGACTATATATTATTATCGCTTGACGTATCTTCTTTGTTTACAAATATATCTATATCAGCTGTGATTGACAGTTTAAATCGACGTTGTAAACACATTATTAGTAAATGTAAAATCCCGTTCGCTGAAATTTGTGAGATAGTTACTTTTCTGTTTGAAAATACTTTTTTTACCTTTAATAATCACACTTATCAACAGATTTTTGGTAGTCCAATGGGTTCCCCTATTTCACCATTATTTGCTGATATAGTGATGGACGATCTTGAAACGTTTTGTCTTAAGGAGCTTAAAGAAACTTATAAATGCATTCCTCTGTTTTATTATAGATATGTGGATGATACCATTATGTGTATCCATAAAAATTATATAAATACTGTTATCAATGTTTTTAATGACTTTGACAAAAATTTACAATTTACGCATGAATTGGAAAATAATAATTCTATTAATTTTTTGGACTTAACTATAATGAAAAAAGAAGAGAAAATTATCACAAATTGGTATAGAAAACTGTGAAACTCAAATCAAGTTATCAACTATTGGTCTAATCATACTTTGAAACAGAAATGCAACATAATTTTTAATTTGACTGATAGAGCGATATTACTATCTCACACTGATTTTCATAAAGATAATCTAAATATTATTAGACACATTTTGACAGAAAATGACTATCCATTAAAATTTGTCAACAAAAATATTAATACTAGGTTACGAAAAATAAATTGTGTTTTAGTACCAAAAGATATTGTAGTCGATAAAAAAATTAGCTACTTTTCACTCCCGTACTTTAAAAATTTCTATGAAAAATGTTCTAACATGTTAAAAAAATTCAACATAGGTACAGTGCCTAATATTAATAAAAAACTTGATAATGTCATAACATTATGTAAAGATACGACAAAAAAGCTTGATTTATGTAACGTTGTTTATAAGTTCAATTGTAATGAGTGTAATTCTTCTTATATAGGACAAACAAAACGTGCATTAAAAGATAGAATTAGAGAACACAAAAACATGTATAATAGTGATTCTGTTGTTAGCTTACATATGCTACAAAATAATCACACATTCAATTTTGACAATGTTTCGGTTTTAGACAAAGAACCCTCATATAAAAAACGTATTATTTCAGAGATGCTGCATATTAATAATTGTAAATATACTATAAATAAGAAGGAAGACACTCAAATGCTCAGTAATATTTATAAAAGGATTTTGTAACAGTTTGTTTTGCTCGGAATATTGATGTATGTCTATTTCTCATAATTAATTATTTGATAATGTTCACATGTATTTATATATAGTCGAGTTGACTGATTTATTATTCACTTAGACGTTACCTTACAATAGGAGTAAAATTTAAAACGTATACTTTGTTTTTTCGAAGGTATTTAATTTTATTTTGTGTTGTAAAGTGTGTGGTTGAAATTTTGTTCATTTATATATTTTGTTGTATATTTGGTTTTTGTTTTTTTGTTAATAAACAGTGCCTGAAGAGGTCCGCAAACCAGTGGACGAAACGTTGCACGATTTTTCAAATTGAGAATAAAAAATTTTTTATTCCTTGTTTAACTTGGATTGACCCTCAAAGATCGACATTTTTTCTTTTTTTAACCTACAATGGAGGGTGTACAAAATTTACACTATAATATTAATCCTGAAATGAAAAGTTTTATTAATAAGTAATAAATATTGCATTCATTTAAAATAATTTAATTATATCGTATTATTAACATTAAAAATTAAGTAATTTCTTTTATTTACCTTTTAGGGATTTTAGTCTTACTGAATAAAGTCCCGGGTTCGATAGAATTATTTTGACACTTTTTAAAACATCATTCTATAAAATTACGTTTTAAATAGCAACATAGGTACAGTGCCTAATATTAATAAAAAACTTGATAATGTCATAACATTATGTAAAGATACGACAAAAAAGCTTGATTTATGTAACGTTGTTTATAAGTTCAATTGTAATGAGTGTAATTCTTCTTATATAGGACAAACAAAACGTGCATTAAAAGATAGAATTAGAGAACACAAAAACATGTATAATAGTGATTCTGTTGTTAGCTTACATATGCTACAAAATAATCACACATTCAATTTTGACAATGTTTCGGTTTTAGACAAAGAACCCTCATATAAAAAACGTATTATTTCAGAGATGCTGCATATTAATAATTGTAAATATACTATAAATAAGAAGGAAGACACTCAAATGCTCAGTAATATTTATAAAAGGATTTTGTAACAGTTTGTTTTGCTCGGAATATTGATGTATGTCTATTTCTCATAATTAATTATTTGATAATGTTCACATGTATTTATATATAGTCGAGTTGACTGATTTATTATTCACTTAGACGTTACCTTACAATAGAGTAAAATTTAAAACGTATACTTTGTTTTTTCGAAGGTATTTAATTTTATTTTGTGTTGTAAAGTGTGTGGTTGAAATTTTGTTCATTTATATATTTTGTTGTATATTTGGTTTTTGTTTTTTTGTTAATAAACAGTGCCTGAAGAGGTCCGCAAACCAGTGGACGAAACGTTGCACGATTTTTCAAATTGAGATTAAAAAATTTTTTTATTCCTTGTTTAACTTGGATTGACCCTCAAAGATCGACATTTTTTCTTTTTTTAACCTACAATGGAGGGTGTACAAAATTTACACTATAATATTAATCCTGAAATGAAAAGTTTTATTAATAAGTAATAAATATTGCATTCATTTAAAATAATTTAATTATATCGTATTATTAACATTAAAAATTAAGTAATTTCTTTTATTTACCTTTTAGGGATTTTAGTCTTACTGAATAAAGTCCCGGGTTCGATAGAATTATTTTGACACTTTTTAAAACATCATTCTATAAAATTACGTTTTAAATAGCATCATATGAAATTGTATTTTTAAATAGAATTATATGAAATCACATTCTGAAATAGAATCTTATGAAAGTATTTTTCCAATAGCATTATATGAAATTTATTTTGAAATGGAATTATATGAAACAATTTTTTGAAATAGCATTATATGAAAGAACTTTTTGAAATAGCCTTCTAAGAAAGAAGTTTCTGAAATAGAATGATATGAAATATTCTTTTGAATTAGCATTGTATGAAATCGTTTTTTGAAATAGCATTATATGATTAGGAGCCATCGATATGTGAACAATTTCACGCTTTTTTCACGCGCTAGTGTTTTATTTTTGGCACGAAAATTTTAAAATGTGAATTTGTTCATTTATAACTACTACTACGGCAGCGGCGGCGAAATATATTTTATATTATATAGAGATATGTACTATACATATTAAAAACATACTATATATACATATTTTATATAGTAATATAATATTATATATATATATATATATGGGCTATTTCACGTCAAGTGGTACGATGAAAATTTTAAAACGCTCCAAAATTTGAAAACAGGCTGGAAATATCGTCCAGAAGATAGAAAATAAATTTTAGTTGTTAAAAATAATTTGCCTGAGAGTTATTCCACCATAAAAAATGGAAATTTTTCAATTTTTTAGGAAAATTTCTATTTTCAAAGCCATTTACCTCAAAATCTATTGATTTTTTTTAAAAAACATTACAAACAACTTTTATTCAAAATAATCTTTAGACCTACCTGGGTTACAATTCTTAATTTTAAAATCTCGAAGAGATAGAACGCCCGAAATTATTGAATATCAAAAAAAGGCGACCACGCCACAATCGATTTTGATCTAACACCGCTCAAAAGATCACATTTTTCAAGAGCTTTCGAATGGCGGTAGTTAGATTATTGGCCAAGACCGCTGTTGTAAGTTATGCCCTAAAATACATGAAAATTAGTGATTTTATGAGGTTTATGAGGCATAACTTACAACAGCGGTCTTGGCAAATAATCTAACTACCGCCATTCGAAAGCTCTCGAAAAATGTGATCTTTTGAGCGGTGTTAGATCAAAATCGATTGTGGCGTGGTCGCCTTTTTTTGATATTCAATAATTTCGGGCGTTCTATCTCTTCGAGATTTTAAAATTAAGAATTGTAACCCAGGTAGGTCTAAAGATTATTTTGAATAAAAGTTGTTTGTAATGTTTTTTAAAAAAAATCAATAGATTTTGAGGTAAATGGCTTTGAAAATAGAAATTTTCCTAAAAAATTGAAAAATTTCCATTTTTTATGGTGGAATAACTCTCAGGCAAATTATTTTTAACAACTAAAATTTATTTTCTATCTTCTGGACGATATTTCCAGCCTGTTTTCAAATTTTGGAGCGTTTTAAAATTTTCATCGTACCACTTGACGTGAAATAGCCCATATATATATATGGGGTATTCCACGTGAAGTGGTCCGATCAAAATTTTAAAATGCACCAAAGTTTGGGTACACATTGCAAATGTTTTTCAGAATGCAGAAAAAAATTTTTAGGTACTGGAATCTATTTGCTCAAAAGTTATTCTAACCTCAAAAAGTGAATTTTTTCTAGTTTTTTTCAACACCAGCTGGGTTTACCGCTATTTAACTCAAAATCTATCAACTTTTACTATAAAACATTATATATAACAATCGTTGCTAACTATGTCTAGGTATTTGGGTTATTGGTTCTTTAGGCATTATTCTATTAATTAATATTCTCCCTCTTATATCTGAGTCGTTACATATGTTTTTTAACCTCAAAACACCAAAATAACACGTAGTGTCACCATAAGTACCGATACTGATGTATATATATATATATATATATATATATATATATATATTATATTGTAACAGTTTGGTTGCCGCACGGATGTTTATTTTTAATATCGCGGCTGCTCAGCGGTACGGTTAAACTTACCGTATTTAAATAAACATATTTTTCCCGCAATGCGGCGACGGTTACCTGTCCGCTCTACCAAATCTGTTAAATATTAGTCTGAAACCGAGTTACTGTTTCAGATAACAACCAGGTAAAATTCAAATCTGAAATTGACCGCGAAACAGGGATATCGCGTCGAGCACTTGTCAACCAGAAATATACGAGCTTTTTAAGATTACGGAAGGAATCGTACTTGGTTAAATTGAATTAATCGAACACCGGATTGAATTCTAATAATAAACTGAGTTTATTGAAATAAATAAATAAAGATAAATAATAAACAAAATCTGATTGTCGCCGAGGTCTACGCTTTGAATTACAAGTCGATGAACGGCCGACTTGTAGAGAGAGGGGGAAAAATATCGCGAACTAAAATAATATATACTGTCAACGGGACTGGTATAACGCAATAAGATTAATTATTAATTGCGAATAAAAATATGATCGCGTGAAGTGGTACCACTTACTTTGTACGCTGCTGTAGTCGTTGGTAAACAACGACCAGCCGATCGGTTGCTTTCTCTCTCTCGCTCACTCTCGTTGCGGTGTCGGACGGATTGTCCGCTCACCCGTGCACCGAGGTTGTGTGACTGCAGGCAGATGCACGGCGTTGTACCACTCACTGCAAATGCAGGGTCGGCCTGCAGTCGAAACGCACACACAAAACGCACGGCAAAACCCAACACGGCGAAACTGAACACGGGACGCGGGGGGATCACAACCGTCGCGTAAGAAGGCGGCTATCTTTCTTCGCAGCGCGCGCGAATCTCCCTCTCACCTATCTAATGAGGTGCGTGCGCGAATCTTTCGCGCGCGAAGTCGATCTCGCCCGTGTAGCCACGACGAACCGAGCCGAGCCGAATCTCGACGGCTCGAGCCGATGCGAACATTATGATACTGTTCACTCGTGTTGTTCGAATTCGTCAAACGGTAAGGTAAACAATACCTTACCGTTACAATATATATATAATATATATATATTGAATCCTGAATTCTTAGACACGACGGCGGCGGCGACATATCTATATATTATAGATATTGTAACGGTAAATGGATCGTATGGTACGAAATAGTACCGATCGCGTGGACTTACCGTTTGAGCCGCGTGACGCGCACGCGCGAATGTGAAAATACCGGTGTGTTCGGCGCACCGGCAGTATTGTTCGAACCTCGATCGAGCGCGATTCCGGGAGTATAAGGCAAGGAGATAGAGAGAAGAATCGGGCGAGAGAAAGAGACGACGGAGAGATAAGAAGGAGAAGAGAGAGAGAGAGAGAGGGAATCGGACGCCAAGACGTAGCCCAACCAGGTCGTCCCGAAATACAAGTAAGTCCTGGCCAGGCGTGCGCGAATAACCGCTCGTAACGTAAAGTAAGGTTAGCGACGGGATACGCGCGGTATCCCGGCGGGCGAGTCAATCGGGAGAATAGCCGCTCTCGTCACGTCTCTCTCTCCGCAGCTTAGACGCGTACATGGCAGACCGGAGTGCTTAACACTCCGGCACGATCCTAACCGCGTCAATCCGTTTCGCAGCCAGGTAACTCGTACCTGGCGAATCGTCCGCGTCCTCGAGATCGACCGACCCGTCGAGTATTATCGCGAATAGCGGCGGGCGCACACACACGCGTATTTGTTAAGAGTACAATAGTTGTTTATTTTCGGACTTTCGACCTTGTATTTATCATAGACGGTTATTACACCGTTCATTTCACTTAATTTATAATAAATTCGTTTTGTAATTGTATACACGATATAGTATTTTACTAGTTTCCCGACAGACCCTATCCCGAAGGCGAATAGCGCCATGCCCCGCGGGTGTCGTGCATTGCACTTCGCACGACACATAACTGAGTAGCTGAGCACGGGTATCGGTGAAAGATAACACTCGTTATCGAGGAAAAGCGTGTACTAGGTAAGTACACACGCTGCACACAGGGAAGACATCGTCGTGCGGAGCTTGAGGCTAGCTCGCCCCACTTCAAAGGACGGTTCCGCCGATCGGTTAGCTGTCTGGTAAAACAGCTGATCGTTACACCGAGAATATTTCCTGTGCATTGAGGATATGCACAGGACAATCAAAACCCTCCCGACGAGTAAAAACAACCCTGTTACAATATATATATATATATATATATCCCTGCCAGCACAAAACGTCTTAAATACGTTATCAGACGTTTTTAAAACGTTTAAAACGCTTAAAAACGTTTTAAAAACGTCTTCGAGGCGGACAGTGCTATTAGGGATATATATGGGTGGTTCTCTGTGACATCGAAGATGAAAAAAATAAATATTGCTATAACTGTGGGAATATGTTTTAGAGGTATCCAGTAGTTCTCCTGAATTTTTTCAGATTTTTTCTGGGCCATTATTTTAAGTTACAGAGAGTCAAAGTTGACATTTTAGCACTTTTTTGCATTATATGCCCATTTTCATGAATTTTTAGCTCCCAGGGGATGCATTTGTCACTAAAAACATAAGTATGACTTTTTTTGTAAAATTTTCCGAACTTTTCATTAAAAATACTTTTAAAGACATAAATGTATGCTGTCACACTCTTGTAAGCCATTTAAACCTTAAATAGTGAAAATCAGCAATTCTGCTCCGGACTCTGGTAACCTAATACTGTCTAAAAGATGTCTTTTTATAGTCAGAAACTGGCTAATAATTTCCAGAGTGGGTCTAAATCATTAAGATCACTTATGGTCAAAATATCCGGGAAAAGTGCCCGAAATATTAATAGAAATGTATATTTGTTGCCTTATAACGATGAATCTATTAGCATGATCATTGCAAAAAAATTGGTGCACTTACCTTGGAGTGGTAGAAAAGTATCTTTACTTGTTTCAGTATCCATCTAATCCCCTGTAAGCTGCTAGAAATACAAATATTATTATACAAATGTAAAAAATTAATTTTTAAACATTTATAATGCTGAATTTTTAGTTTTACATCCCTTACAAGAATTATAATACTAATCTGAAGGATTACTATAAATATATAAACATCATTATTACAATAACTGAATATACGTATTTAATACAAAAGATATATAAATAAATCGGATACATAATTATAATGAATAATATGATAACGTGACAGTGACAAGTTTGTGAAATCTAAACAATGTATTGCTGAATAATAATAATAATAATGTTGATACTTTTATAGTAATCCTTCAGATTAGTATTATAATTCTTGTAAGGGATGTAAAACTAAAAATCCAGCATTATAAATGTTTAAAAAATAATTTTTTATGATTTTATAATAATATTTGTATTTTTAGCAACTTACAGGGGATTAGATGGATACTGAAACAAGTGGAGATACTTTTCTACCATTCCAAGGTAAGTGCATAATTTTTTTTGCAATGATCATGCTACTAGATTCATCGTTATAAGGCAACAAATATACATTTCTATTAATGTTTCGGGCACTTTTCCCGGATATTTTGACCATAAGTGATCTTAATGATTTAGACCCACTCTAGAAATTTTTAGGCAGTTTCTGACTATAAAAAGACATCTTTTAGACAGTATTAGGTTACCAGAGTCCGGAGCAGAATTGCTGATTTTCACTATTTAAGGTTTAAATGGCTTACAAGAGTGTGACAGCATACATTTATGTCTTTAAAAGTATTTTTAATGAAAAGTTCGGAAAATTTTACAAAAAAAGTCATACTTATGTTTTTAGTGAAAAATGCATCCCCTGGGAGCTAAAAATTCATGAAAATGGGCATATAATGCAAAAAAGTGCTAAAATGTCAACTTTGACTCTCTGTAACTTAAAATAATGGCCCAGAAAAAATCTGAAAAAATTCAGGAGAACTACTGGATACCTCTAAAATATATTCCCACAGTTATAGCAATATTTATTTTTTTCATCTTCGATGTCACAGAGAACCACCCATATATATATATATATATATATATATACGAGCCATTCTTTGTAAGAAGCGCCAACCCTAAGACCATAATTGTGTGCAATTAAAAAATTCGCACATAGGCTTAAAAAATTCGCACATAGGCTAAAAAAATTCCTCCTAATCTCTAGTTTTCATTACCGTCTAATGTTTTTGAAAATTCAATGTGGTGGCTTCAATATGGCGGTCCAAATCAAGGATGTTGCCCAAAACTTTTTTAAGAATGACGATATATCGATCAATTTTGATGCTATATATTTTTTTATGGAAATTGATTCAGCGTCACATTTTACATAGGGATATGGTATTGCATTCATGGTCAACCCATATCAATCTTGTATTTCAGGTTCAGATTCGCCACTACTCCAAGTTTCAATATCAGCCATTTTATCAAAAATAATTGCTTGTATTTTTTTGACAACTTAGTAAATAAAGAGAATAATGAAATAATAAGAATATTACCAATAAAAAATCTTCCGCAAGAAAAAATAAGTATGTGTTGATCTGCCAAATAGTTCAAATAATCACTATGAAAATGTGTTGAAATCACTATTTCAAGGTCAAATATACTTTTTAGAATGATAACACTATGTTTCCTGTATTCAATATATAATATTACCCCCGAAACATTTTCAAAATATTATGATACCAAAGTGGTCGATATATCGACCAGTCCCGTCCTTAAAAGGTTAAACTATTCTATATCGACGCCTGAGTGGAACAAAGACCTATCTCGGCAGTTGCTTCGATAAGACCCTATCTCGGCTTATTAGTACTGCGCGAATTTAAATTATGGTTTTAAGGCTTCAAATGTTAGTAAAAAATTCTGAAAAAAACCATTATTTGTTTTTTAATGTTATCCATGCTTTTGACCTCGTAATTAATAAAGCAGGGTTTGCAGGGGCAAACAGCCCTGTTTCTGTACAAACGCTTCTTACAAACCATTGAAGCCACTAGATAATGTTATTACAGCTTCGTAATCTATTAAAAAATTAAATTATTACAATTAATAATTCAGTAAAATAATTTAAGTAAAAATAAATAATATTTACCTATTTTTCCATGCTTAGCTATGGAATTGGTATGAATTTTTAAAATTTCTAATTAGTTTGTAATTCTTCGTATATTCACTGTGCTTTATATAATCCTATCGAATAATTCGAACCTTTTCCAAGTGACAGATATCCGGTGCAGTCGAGGTCTGTAATGCAACGAATAAGTTTATTGCACGCTCTGCCGGACTGCCGCTCTCCGAGCAGTCTGAGCTCTCTTGGGTGTGTTCCTATTTCGTCAATGCCAGCAGCAGTTAGCTGACCGTCTTAAAATGCCGCGTCGCCCGGTTTTTTCTTTATCGCTCGCTCCTTACCTTTTCACACGTAAGAAGTAGAAGTTTTTCCCACCACCAGATGGAGACGACTATATCTCTACACTCGTTGTAGAGATCGTCGTCTCTTTTCTATATATATAGCCGCAGAACATCTTGCTGGCGTCGCGGTTCATCTTGCGACAGGCGTCTAAGGTAAGATCTCCAGTTCCTTACTGAGGAGTCCAAGCTGGAGATCGAGGACGAAACGCCTTTAATTGTTTTTAATAAAGGCCGTGCTCCGGGAAATTCCACCAACCATAGTGGACAAAGAGTACAATGGGCCCACTTTATTCTAAAAGTAAATTATTTAGTTCGCGGTGTGACCGACAATACTTACATATAGACATTTACGAACGATAGATTCATTTATTTCTCAGCTAATTATTATGTTGACTAATTTTTTTATTTATCTATTAGTTTTAATTTTTTCTTCAGTTACCTGCTTTTTTATCGAATAAGAACATTGTATTGAATTGCTAACATTTCTATTTCCATTATTGACTCTAATTCAACCACGCGGTTGATTAGTGTACATTAATTTTAACCTTTAGACTGCCGAAAATCCTATATATAGGCTTTACAGGAATATCAGATTTTTTTGTGAGATACAATATTTCGTGGGTTTTTGAGGTCCCTGATTACGAATCTGGGGTCAGATTTGACCTATTCATGTCAGGGGACCCAATCCTCCCCCCTCTTACCTAAATGCCTCTTTTTTTCCGTATTTCTGAAACTTGATAAAATCGTCACTCTAAATGTTACCGGGGTCGTTGGTCATGAATCCGTGGTCAGATTTGGTAAATTCGTAGGAAGGGTCCCCAATTCCCCCCCTCCCAAAGGCCCCAATACGCAATGTATGGTATGCTTGAAACTTAGTAAAAACGTGACTGCTGATACTTTTGGGATCGCGGTTCATGAATCTGAGATCAAATTTGACAAATTCTCATCAGAGGGTCCTCAACCCCCCTCCTCACAAACACCGTAATTTCTTTATATTTTTGAAAATCGGTGAAAATTTCACTGATTACGAATCTAAAGTCAACTTTGATAAAATTATATTGAGAAGCTCCCAACTCCACCTTCCTAAATTTCCGATTCTTTGATATAACTGATAGTCGGTGAAAAAATATGCCTAAATATATGTAAAGTGATGTATTACTCGCATATATTTTTTTATTTTATACAATTTAATTTGACAATGTATACTTGTTTCTGAATATACGAAAGTTTAGCTTTATATATGCACATAATTGCATAATTTTTCTAATTTAGTAAATACTACTTAGAGGTCAGTAGTTTATAGTAAAGGAAAGTAGATCACTAGTGTCACGTCCAGACTTGTACCAACTACCATAAAAAATATTACAAGAAGGCAAATGGTTAATAAACCATTCGCGTTTCTTTCGCTCTTGTTTGACCAGGACTAGCCTTACGTCTGCGGGAGTAGCGAGCGAAGTTATTTGAGAGTAGAGATGTAGGATATAATGTGGGATAATAAAATAATATATTTTTTTTATTCGTATTAATCATGCATCATTTATTTAAATTTGTTAACATAATAATATAACGTTTTCTTTTAAATGAACCTGTGTAACTACATTCTTCTAGCATTTTAATGGACAAAGACACACATAAAATTACACTATTTTATTAACAATTGCATAAAATTATTTAAGTCAAATAACAATTTTAATTTTGTATGTATATGTATTAGCGGTCACACCGCGAACTAAAACATTTTAATTTTGATTAAATAAACAATTGTACTGCAAAACGTTAACAAATTAAAGAATGAAATATACACAAGGTTATTTTTTTATAAACAATAATAATTAATATTTTTAATAATTAATAAATGCAGATAAAATTAAAAATTGTTGCCGTTGAAAACATGAATTATTGTCAATAAATTGCAATTCAAACAATAAATATTGCAAATAAAATGCAATGCAAAAAATAATTATTATACATAAATTGCAGTTCCAAATAATAATTGTTGTAAGAGAAAACGGTTGGTTCAGTAATTCATATAACATAAAATATCAGGTTTGCCTTTACGAATATTACAAGCGTATAGATAGCCGAAAAGAATATACCTTAAGTACCCAAATATATATAGATATATATATAAGTGTGTGTGAATATGGGCTATTTCACGTCAAGTGGTACGATGAAAATTTTAAATCGCTCCAAAATTTGAGAACAGGCTGGAAATATCTTCAAGAAGATAGAAAAAAAATTTTAGTTGTTAAAAATAATTTGCCTAAGAGTTATTCCACCATGAAAAATGGAAATTTTTCAATTTTTTAGAAAATTTTCTATTTTTAAAGCCATTTATCTCAAAATCTATTAATTTTTTTGAAAAAACATTACAAACAACTTTTGTTCAAAATAATCTTTAAAATGTATTTACCTGGGTTATAATTCTTAATTTTAAATTCTCGAAGAGATAGGGCACTCGAAAATATTGAATATCAAAAAAAGGCGACCACGCCACAATCGATTTTGGAGCGATTTAAAATTTTCATCGTACCACTTGACGTGAAATAGCCCATATATATATATATATATATATATATATATACTAGGGGGGCTACGCCCCCCTGCGCGCTTCGCGCGCCAACCCCCTATTTTTAATTTCGAAAAAGGTTTTTCGTAATAAATTTATTTTAAATAATGCTTTAAATTATATTACTTTTTCACTACCATGGACACCTTAGAAATTAAACCGATTCACACAACACCTTGGAGGTACTGTCATAATGCATTGGGGTTTATACCAAAAATTTAATTTTTTTTTAAATACGATTATAATTTATAAATAAAAGTTTTTACCAAAATTTAGTATAATGAAATCAGAATAATAGTAATAAAAAAAATAAAGACATTAAATGTTAACTGTAAATTTTAAACTATATGAATTCCTATAAAGCTTGAATTTATATTTTAATAATTATAAATGTTAATGAAAAATTAACTTACCAAAAATAGTAAAGTGCATATACTTACTAAATTGTAGTATTTAGTAACTACTTATGAAAATTTTGGAATATTTTAAACGGATCTAAATAGAACTTCACCTCCTAAAATTAATTTATTTAATGACGAAGGATCATCGCCAAAAGTTCTATGGCATTAATATTTTGTACTTTTAGAGTAATAAGACTTTCTTCTTAAATAAATAAATTTTTTTATTAATTTTTATTAATTTTATAGAACTATTTATATAATTTTAGTGGCATATAAATAAAAACCCGTTTCTTCCATTTCTCCCGTAATTCGTAATTTGCACCCTCTTTCAAAATTTGCGTTTTAATCCATAATTATATCCAATTAATTTTTTCCTTTAGTTACAGAGCCCATATATTTATCTTCATTATTATAATCAAATTCATTCCTTAGAAAACCTTCTGTTTCTAATAAATACATACTTGTTTATTTAAAACATTGTTTTCTATAAATATACATAATCTACTCACTTATATATCCATTCAATTTTGAAATATTAATTTAAAAAATATTTAAATTAAATGCTCCTAAATTAATAGTTTTTGAAAATCTATTCAAATATAATTAGTATTTTATATTGCCACTGTTAAAATTTGAATTTTCTTTTGCCTATACTGTTTATAATAGAATTATCTTAAAAATGCAATAATTAATATATTTAATTTTTAACTTATTGTATATTTCACATATAGATATTTGGAAAAGTGTATGTTATACTTGATTAATATTTATTTAATCTTCAAACAATTTTGCATCTGTATTTAAAGCATTACATTGCATTTTAGATCCGTAATTATATTATTGAGTATACGTTTAAACATTTTATGCGTTTCATCAAGAATGAGTAAGCTAATACACATTCTTTCAAGTTATGTTCACAAATTTTTTTTTGCGCAAGGAAAAAATACATATATTATGTATTCTTGAAAAAACAATTTTAAAATATATATATATTACATAAACGCACGCACACACACCCACATACATACATACATATATATACATATATATGGTCTATTTCACGTCAAGTAGTACGATGAAAATTTTAAATCACTCCAAAATTTGAGAACAGGCTGGAAACATCTTCCAGAACATACATAAAAATTTAAGTGTTAAAAATAATTTGCTTAAGAGTTATTCGACCATGAAAAGTGGAAATTTTTCAATTTTTTAGAAAAATTTCTATTTTTTAAGACATTTATCTCAAAATCTGTTGATTTTTTTGAAAAAACATTACAAACAACTTTTGTTTAAATTAATCTTTAGAACTTATCTACCATGGTTACATTTCTTAATTTTAAAATCTCGAAGAGATAGAACACCCGGACATATTGAATATTAAAAAAAAAGGCTACCACACCATAATCGATTTTAATCTAACACCTCTCAAAAGTTCACATTTTTCGCGAGCTTTCGAATAGCTTAGGTTAGCTTATTGGCCAAGACCGCTGTTGTATGTTATGCCTCATAAACCTCATAAAATCACTAATTTTCACGTATTTTAGGACATAACTTACACCAAAGGTGTAATATATATAATATATATATGGGGTATTCCACGTGAATTGGTCCGATCAAAATTTTAAAATGCACCAAATTTTGAGTACACATTGCAAATGTTTTTCAGAATACAGAAAAAAATTTTTAGGTACTGGAATTTATTAGCTCAAAAGTTATTGGTAAATTTTGTACACCCTCCATTGTAGGTTAAAAAAAGGAAGAAAATGTCGATCTTTGAGGGTCAATCCAAGTTAAACAAGGAATAAAAAAATTTTTATTCTCAATTTGAAAAATCGTGCAACGTTTCGTCCACTGGTTTGCGGACCTCTTCAGGCACTGTTTATTAACAAAAAAACAAAAACCAAATATACAACAAAATATATAAATGAACAAAATTTCAACCACACACTTTACAACACAAAATAAAATTAAATACCTTCGAAAAAACAAAGTATACGTTTCAAATTTTACTCCATTGTAAGGTAACGTCCAAGTGAATAATAAATCAGTCAACTCGACTATATATAAATACATGTGAACATTATCAAATAATTAATTATGAGAAATAGACATACATCAATATTCCGAGCCAAACAAACTGTTACAAAATCCTTTTATAAATATTACTGAGCATTTGAGTGTCTTCCTTCTTATTTATAGTATATTTACAATTATTAATATGCAGCATCTCTGAAATAATACGTTTTTTATATGAGGGTTCTTTGTCTAAAACCGAAACATTGTCAAAATTGAATGTGTGATTATTTTGTAGCATATGTAAGCTAACAACAGAATCACTATTGTACATGTTTTTGTGTTCTCTAATTCTATCTTTTAATGCACGTTTTGTTTGTCCTATATAAGAAGAATTACACTCATTACAATTGAACTTATAAACAACGTTACATAAATCAAGCTTTTTTGTCGTATCTTTACATAATGTTATGACATTATCAAGTTTTTTATTAATATTAGGCACTGTACCTATGTTGAATTTTTTTAACATGTTAGAACATTTTTCATAGAAATTTTTAAAGTACGGGAGTGAAAAGTAGCTAATTTTTTTATCGACTACAATATCTTTTGGTACTAAAACACAATTTATTTTTCGTAACCTAGTGTTAATATTTTTGTTGACAAATTTTAATGGATAGTCATTTTCTGTCAAAATGTGTCTAATAATATTTAGATTATCTTTATGAAAATCAGTGTGAGATAGTAATATCGCTCTATCAGTCAAATTAAAAATTATGTTGCATTTCTGTTTCAAAGTATGATTAGACCAATAGTTGATAACTCGATTTGAGTTTGACAGTTTTCTATACCAATTTGTGATAATTTTCTCTTCTTTTTTCATTATAGTTAAGTCCAAAAAATTAATAGAATTATTATTTTCCAATTCATGCGTAAATTGTAAATTTTTGTCAAAGTCATTAAAAACATTGATAACAGTATTTATATAATTTTTATGGATACACATAATGGTATCATCCACATATCTATAATAAAACAGAGGAATGCATTTATAAGTTTCTTTAAGCTCCTTAAGACAAAACGTTTCAAGATCGTCCATCACCATATCAGCAAATAATGGTGAAATAGGGGAACCCATTGGACTACCAAAAATCTGTTGATAAGTGTGATTATTAAAGGTAAAAAAAGTATTTTCAAACAGAAAAGTAACTATCTCACAAATTTCAGCGAACGGGATTTTACATTTACTAATAATGTGGTTACAACGTCGATTTAAACTGTCAATCACAGCTGATGTAGATATATTTGTAAACAAAGAAGATACGTCAAGCGATAATAATATATAGTCATGTGGTAAAATAATTTTGGAAAGTTTAGATTTTAAATCATAACTATTATCTATATGTGATTTAGGCTTCGGAATAATAAGTTTTAATTCTTCATATAAAATTTTGGTCAAAAAGTGTGTCGGACACGAAACCATGGAAATAATCGGTCTAAGTGGAATATTTTCTTTATGGATTTTTGGCAAACCATATGCTTTTGCTAACGAAGTGTTCGTTTGAGTGAGTTGGCTTTTATGAAATTTATGCAAAAGAAAATCGTTGTCATTTAATTTTTTCAAAATACTGTAAACACTTGCTTGTAAAGATTTTAGCGGATTTTTAGTTATTTTTTTATACACAATTTCATTATTCAATAAATTAAGCATTTTATCTACATAATCTTGTTTTTCCATACACACTGTTAAATTCCCCTTATCTGCTTGTGTAAAAAAGATATTTGGATTTCTTCTTAAAAAAATTTTTGTACTTTTAAACTTTTTGGCAAAAATCTTATCCTGTTTTGAATAATGTGTCGATTTTTTATTTTCATTTTTTAAATTTTGAACGTTAATTTCTCTTATTTCATTTTTAGTGTCAGCGTTTATTTCTAGATTGTCTAAACTCTGCTCAACATTCTTTATACAACTGAAAATATCGTTTTTTTCCATACTAGAATTAATATTGTATTTAGGTCCTAAAGAAACCACATCCAACACATCTTGTGGAATCTCTGTCGGAGTAAGATTTTTAACCCAATCATGTTTCGATACGATATTATAAGATGTGAATTCTTTATTTCTCTTTAATAAATAATCTATTTTGTTGGCATGTATTTTAGACAGATCTTGATAGATTTTAGTACTTTTCTTTTCAGTCAAATAAAAAAACTTGTCTAGAATTTCGTTCTGAATTTTAAGCTTGAGAATTTTAGATTTTAAATTATTAAGAACTTTATGAAGAAATCCGACGTGAATATGTACATCAATAATTTCAAGTTTTAGTAATTTCACTTTTTCTTTGTTAATTATCTTGGTTGAACGATATCTACTAAAATTACTGCAGAACTTAACGTTTAATAAATGTTTACTTGCGTTTAAAATGTGTGAAGGAATTACATCATTGTATCTACAATTCACAAGAAATTGGCGTCTCGCATTAGTTCTCGAAAGTTGATGTCGAAGGTCCGTCCATAGCTTCAAAGTGTCTGTTGATTTTTGTCCATATTTAGAAGTTAAAAAGTTGAAAAAGGATAGTCCTCTCCTGTGAGGCTGGTCATGTTTCAATCGTAGACCGTGTAACGGTAAATTTTGTACACCCTCCATTGTAGGTTAAAAAAAGGAAGAAAATGTCGATCTTTGAGGGTCAATCCAAGTTAAACAAGGAATAAAAAATTTTTTATTCTCAATTTGAAAAATCGTGCAACGTTTCGTCCACTGGTTTGCGGACCTCTTCACCATATTTTTTTAAAAATTTAAATGGGAAATACCATGTTAATTTTTGTGAATTTTTTTGTCTTTCTTTAAATTATCATAACTTTTTACAGAATTGAAGGCCATAAAAATGCTACAGACCATTTGAAAGGTATTGCTCCAAGCTTTCTTTTAGACTTTTGGATAAAAAAATCAATTGTGGCGCACTTACACTTTTTTTTAAGTTGAATATTGACATGTAGTTTATGTAACATTGACCTTAAGATTAGAAATTCTAACCCAGAAGGATAAATTCTACACATAATGTTGTATATTAACAGTTAATAGATTTTGGGTTAAATAGCGATGAACCCAGCTGTTGTTGAAAAAAACTGGAAAAAGTTCACTTCTTGAGGTTAGAATAACTTTTGAGCTAATAAATACCAGTACCTAAAAATTTTTTTCTGTATTCTGAAAAACATTTGCAATGTGTACCCAAAATTTGGTGCATTTTAAAATTTTGATCGGGCCACTTCACGTGGAATACCCCATATGTATGGTAATCAACAATTAACTTACCAAAAATAGTAAAGTGCATATACTTAATTGTAGTATTTAGTAAAAACCTATTAAAATTTTAGATTATTTTAAACGGATCTAAATAGAACTTTACCTCCTAAAATTAATTTATTGAAGTCATCGCCAAGAGTTCTATATGTCATTAATATTTTGTACATTTAGAGTAATAAAACTTTCTTCTTAATTAAACTAATTTTTGTATTAGTTTTAAAGAATTATTTATAATATGTTAGCGGTATATAAATAAAAACCTGTGTCTTCCATTTCTCCCGTAATTCGTAATTTGCACCCTCTTTCAAAATTTGCGTTTTAATCCATAATTATATCCAATTAATTTTTTCCTTTAGTTACAGAGCCCATATATTTATTTTCATTATTATAATCAAATTCATTCCTTAGAAAACCTTCTGTTTCTAATAAATACATACTTGTTTATTTAAAACATTGTTTTCTATAAATATACATAATCTACTCACTTATATATCCATTCAATTTTGAAATATTAATTTAAAAAATATTTAAATTTAATACTACTAAAATAATAATTTTCGAAAATCTTTTGAAATATAATTAGTATTTTATATTGCGACTGTTAAAATTTGAATTTTCTTTTACCATCACTGTTTATAATAGAATTATCTTAAAAATGCAATAATTAATGTATTTAATTTTTAATATACTGTATATTTCACATATAGATATTTGGAAAAGTGTATGTTATACTTGATTAATATTTATTTTATCTTCGAAAAATTGTGCATCTGTATTTAAAGCATTACATTGCATTTTAGATCCGTAATTATATTATTGAGTATACGTTTAAACATTTTATGCGTTTCATCAAGAATGAGTAAGCTAATACATATATTATCTATTCTTGAAAAAACAAATAACACGTACACACACACACGCACACGCACACGCACACGCACACACACACACACACACGCACACGTACACGCACACGCACACGCACACACACACACACACGCTCACGCGCACGCACACGCACACACACACACACACACACGCACACACATATGCACGCACGCACGCACGCGCACGCACGCACACGCACGCACACGCACGCACGCACACACACACACACACACACACACACACACACACACACACACACACACACACACACACACACACACACACACACACACACACACACACACACACACACACACACGCACGCACGCTTGCGCACACACATACACACTTATATATATGACATATATATATATATATATATGTTGAATTCTGAATTCTTAGACACGGCGGCGGCGGCGGCGGCTGCGGCGAAATATTTATATATTATAGAGATATATATATATATATATATATATATATATATATATATATATATATACTAGCATCCCCCGGCGTGGCTTCTTATTTTTTACTATTTAAATCGGGTTTTCAACCCCCTCCCCCCGGTAGTTAATCACCCATTCTCCCGTTTACAAAAATATATTTTTCATTAAAATTGTTTTTTATTTAAAGTGCAAAATACGCAAAATAGGGACGCGAAGATGTAAAGAGGATCGCGGTGGTTCCATCGGGAGGACAGGAAACTGTATTTTTTAGACTAATTACAGTGACCGATGATATTTTCCGATGGACACAAGCACCACTGTTTCAACTACATGTGCTTTGTTTACAGACACACCGTTCATCTCCGTCGCTGATTAGCCCTGGCAGCATAAATAGAGCGACGTTAAATAACAAAAAAAAAAAGTAAAATTTCAATTAAACTTGGCTGTTACACCCCCCGGTATTGTTTATCCATGCACTGTCTTACCACCAATTATTTTTCATCAATTTAATAAATGTCCAAGCAAGTAAAGGTTGCCAAAAAATTCTCCCCGTGTTCTAATGTCGTTGTCTTTACCGTATCTTTATTGAATATTTATTTGTTTTTACAATTGTTTCGACTGACTTGATCGAATATTGTCCATTAAAAATTAGTATTATACGACAAATAAAGCAGAAAGATCAACTATGATTATTGTAACGCATCTCATTGCACACGTGAACCTGCCCAAAATAAAGCTTTAGAACTATCTTAGTTTTAAAACTTTAATGCAGATACATTTTTTAAAGACAGTCGCGAAATACGACAGTAGCGTAAAGCACGTGGCAGTAGCAGTACGTACAGTTTACAATAAGTATATCGAAGAAAAGCTATAGTGTAGTGAAGTCAGTTTCGAGGATATGTTAGTTTACCAGAAAGCCTTTGTCCTTCACTAAACTTTATCAGTATTTAGTTTACAGTACACGTTAATCTCAGACTAATAGTTCAAACGGTCATATCGCTAGATATCGCAGTTGTAGGTATATTGTTATATTGTTAGATATTTTAGCTTGCTGTATTTTAAATAGTTTGATGGATATTCGTATTAGAAAATAATATTTTTTTAAATGTCAAATCGAATTATTATAAAACTTCCAGATAAACAACATTTTTAGTAGTTTTTGTGGGTGAAGTTATTAAAATGAATTGATTCTTTTGGTTTCCAGTACGTGAAAATACAACGTATGTTTGCCCGTGTGAGAAACATTCTGACCGTAAATCAATTCCGACGTAATTATGAGTTTGACCTTGGGATTTATTGATACTAATTGCAAATGAAAGTTTTATGGGAAATTGTAAACACTTAAATTGAAACGGCAAATCTGTAGGGATCATTGGAATGCGCGGAATAAAAGCAGTCTCTCCAGCAGCAGGACCAGTCAATATGATGGCTTCAATAATGTTTTACACATCACTTTGACTTGTAATCTAGTACCATTACATAAATTAGGAGGTTGAAGATTGCGTAGTAATATTATTGGAGTTCCTATTTTAAGTTTTAAATTATGTAGAGGAAATCCTGCCGGATGTAATGAATTAAGAAATTCTTGAGGATAATGTACAACGTCTTCAGTATTGACAATTGTATCAATAGATAAATATTCTTTTATATCACCATTAAATTTACCTAAAATATAATGATTAATTTCTTCAGCAAGAGCATTTCGTGGTGAAATAATTGCTCTTTCACACAGCCAAATTTTCAATATCAGGATAAACTTGTGATATAAGATCATCCAGAGTTGAAACAACTTGACCAAGATTATCTTCAATGTGAATGTAACTATTATTATTATCTATAGTACTATTTCCCATTTTTAATAATTGCTCAGAAAAGTCCGGGTTACCCCCACCAAGATATGCTCTGATATTTGTGCGCAAATGTAAAGTTTCAACATTATTCCATATTTGCGATGATTTTAAACATGCTTTAACAATATCAGCTCTTGTTCCTTTTGTTATAACTGGTAATTTGTTACAAAATTTTAACGTTCGGTAATATGTATATGTATAATAATATCGGTCTCTCCGAACCAAATGCTTTACTTTTAGAATAAAGCAGGCCTGTCGTACTCTTTGTCCACTATGGTTGGTGGAATTTCCCAGAGCACGGCCTTTTAAAATAATTAAAGGCGTTTCGTCCTCGATCTCCAGCTTGGACTCCTCAGTAAGGAACTGGAGATCTTACCTTAGACGCCTGTCGCAAGATGATATGCGACGCCAGCAAGATGTTCTGCGGCTATATATATATATAGAAATTAGACGACGATCTCTCCAACGAGTGTAGAGAGATAGTTGTCTCCCTCTGGTGGTGGGAAAAGCCACCAGCCAGAGCGCGAATTTTTAGACCGTATCGCGAGTTGTTTGTTACAAAATTTTAACGTTCGGTAATATGTATATGTATAATAATATCGGTCGCTCCGAACCAAATGCTTTACTTTTAGAATAAAGCAGGCCTGTCGTACTCTTTGTCCACTATGGTTGGTGGAATTTCCCAGAGCACGGCCTTTTAAAATAATTAAAGGCGTTTCGTCCTCGATCTCCAGCTTGGACTCCTCAGTAAGGAACTGGAGATCTTACCTTAGACGCCTGTCACAAGATGATATGCGACGCCAGCAAGATGTTCTGCGGCTATATATATAGAAATTAGACGACGATCTCTCCAACGAGTGTAGAGAGATAGTTGTCTCCCTCTGGTGATGGGAAAAGCCACCAGCCAGAGCGCGAATTTTTAGACCGTATCGCGAGTTATTTGTTACAAAATTTTAACGTTCGGTAATATGAATATGTATAATAATATCGGTCTCTCCGAACCAAATGCTTTACTTTTAGAATAAAGCAGGCCTGCTGGTAATGTCTGACGAAAATCACCAGAAAAAACAGATGTTACACCATCCATTAACAAATTAACAGATCTGAGATCCCGTAAAGTTTTATCAATAGCTTCTATATGTGCTCTATGAGTCATAGTACATTCATCCCATATAATAAGGATCATTTCTTGGAGAATTTGGCCTAAAGGACCATTTTTACGAATGGAACATACAAAATCTTGATCACAAAATACATTAAATGGTAACTTGAAAGTCAAATGCGCTGTTCTACCGTCTTTAAGAAGAGTTGCAGCAATGCCAGAAAAAGCAACAGCTACGGCTATATTACCCGTTGATCGTATTTTGTCCAATAATATATTAATTAAAAATGTTTTACCCGCTCCACCAGGGGCATCAATAAAAAAAAGCTTCTCCACATTTGTTAGCAGCACTATTGATAATAGCATCATATGCGTATTTTTGATCAGGTACTAATTTAGATAAATTAACTTGAACATTATTTATTAAGTCATCGATATTGATGCGTGTAAAAGATTCTGTGAATGGACTATTAGAAGGTTGTTCTTCACGAACTGGACATTGCATTCCAAATTTCTGTAGATATTTTTCAGAAAGTTTCACAACTCTATCTTCTATTTCAATTAAACCTTGATTAAAAATATTATCAGAGTAAGTTAACGTGATATCGATATTACGTTGACGTTCTTTGTGAAGAATATCTTCACATAAATCTTTTTGAAACCTTTCCCATAATAAAATAGGTTGAGATAGTTAACAAAACACTGAAATAATAGCAAATAAGTCCCTCATCTTTGAAGATGTTTGTGATATTGCAGCATCAGCTAATGTGTTTTTCCATTGGTCATCATTTTCTAATAGTCCGAGCGCTTGACATGCTGCTTTAAAAGTGGGATATATTACACTATTAACTGTTTTAAGTGATTCAAATGAAGTTGGTCCACGAATATGGTGTAATAACATCCTTAGGTGAAAGCATTCGATTTGATTAGGATGAACTGTGTAAACTCTACCTAAAGCAGCATCTTTTTTAATACCAGGATATCCTTCAACGTCTTGGCCACGTTTCCTTCTAGAAAATTTGTGATTATTCCACACATAATATGTAGGAACCTAGTGATATAGTAATGTTTTAGCAAAATCATCCGAAGAAGCCAAATCAAAGAAAGCAGTGAGTGTTGTACTCCGCGGATGTTCAAGGACTTGTTGAATGGTATCTTCAGTAAAATAAACACGTTGACAATTTTCTAAATGAACAGCTAAATGTACTACAGCTGGATACCTTCCATGTATTGGAAAGTCAAAAAACCTCCACATTGCTTCTGAAGTGCATATGTAACGACCATTGATATAATTACTAATTTCATCATTATTATTGATAGAAGATGTTGCTTGATCTGTACCCTCATTTATATATTTGCATATGTATTTTATGGCTTGCACTGAATGGCAGTATTCGATATTAATATGAGCATTAAAACATCTTAATAACAATGGTGAATATGGGACAACCCATCTATTGTCAATTAGTACCATTTGATTGCGAATTTTAATTTGAGTAGTGTGCCCACTATTCTGCGGAGACCTTCGGCGGTATAGTGGATAGCCATTTTCACCAGTTATAGTATTCTCTAAAAAATGTCTTGGATAATTTTTTGAACGTTTTCCATTATTTAAACAGGATGAATTCATATTAAATTCACCGCATGGGCCATGAATCATATTTTTGCAAACAATTTGAAATAATTCAGGGTCAATGTCTTTATCTGGCAATTCAGCAGAAATAATTTTATCAATTTCATCTAGCTGAATTTTTATTTGAAGCCATAATAGTATATGCGCGTGTGGTAAACCAAGCATTTGCCATTCTATACTAAACATATAACATTCAACAGAACCAAATATACAATTTTTAGTTAATAGGTGCATCAACTTCTTAAGGGGGTCTCACACTCAATTTTTACCGACCGAGCCAATAGAGTGATAGTATGGTTGAAAAATACTTCAATCTAGATAAATATAAAGAATTTCGACAAACTAGAAGATAGGTGCCCTTTCTTTTGTAGTTATGTATCACTGTGCAAAGTTTCTATTTATTATATTGAGGCATTGAAGAGAAAACCTTGTATAAAAAACACTATCTACGGCGTCCACATAATGAAATTTTCGTACAAGGTTTTCTCTTACGCGCATCAATAATATGACTTGAAACTTTGTATAGAAGTAAATAATTATTTAATAAAGGGCATCTAACTGTTTGTTTTGCATAATTTTATAAAACTAAAAATAGTTTTATTATCATTATTAAAAGAATATTTTACGCTAGATGGCAGTACGCACGGATTATGGCAAGCCAGAATATGCTTTCGCCGCCGCCACTATCGACATCACGCATGCGCATTTGTTTCAGACTCGAGACAAATAGCCGAGCAAAATAATTTGATTTGACTCCTATAAAATTTTTAAATACGTGTCATACTGATACTCATATTATGACTAGTTGAATTTTCGACATGGCAAATTGAACCGTACTACGTATTTATCATAGATTCAATGTAAAAGGAAACGTACTGCTGCAAGAATCCGGCATATCTATCGATCGACCCAAGGGAGCGGATCAAAAATCGACTTGCGAGCCGTGCTCCGCTCCCTTGGCTTCTGCTATCGTTGGTCTTGAATGTAATGTCGTATTTTTCAGTATGTAAAAAAATAAATACGTATAATCGAAATACGTACAAATTCCGTAAACCAAACATACGTAACATTTATTATATATGTATATATCGAAATATGGATTATAATAGATAATAGAAAATGCATATAAGTGAAATACGTTATTTTTTAATTTTTATTTTGGAAAAAAATAGTCACACTATTTTTATTATGATATATGATTATAGCGCTCTTGATGATAGTTATTTCTTATATATAACCAGCATTACCGGCGATCAGAACGGTAAAATCGCAGAATTGAGTATGAGACCCCCTTAACTTTTAAATGAAAAACTCTGGAAATGATATCGTGTCTATCAAACGGTTTTTGATTTGGAAATAACTCTCTACGTATTTCAGGCCATTCAGGACTGCATGTAAATGTTATAAACAAATCCGCGCGTCCTTATTTACGTACGTATGTCATCGCATCTTGAGTTTTCTCATGCATGTAACGGGGTGAACCTGTAAATGAAGATGGCAAAATAACACATTGCCCAATATTTCCAGGGTTAATATTAGCATCATTATTAATAGCATCTCGAAGATGTATATAATCATCTGTGCGTAATTTTTTTTGATTGCTACGAATGAAAAGTAGCCTTTCGGTTTTCATTTTTGCGTTATTATCTACAACATATTGATTTAATAAATTTTTAAAATACAGTAAATAGTTGATACTATTTTGTCTCACCATTAATCTATAAGCATAAAGTTGCATGCAAGTTACTGTTTTAGAAGTATTAGTTTGTTGTTGAATAGTCAAGTAATATCCATCTTCTCCTTTAGTAAACATTAAAGGATATTGTAAAGGGTCGTAAGAACGATGAAGTTCAGATACACATTGTAAATGACCACCTCTATGATGTAAGACAATATCTCTAGGACCCTTGTATTCGTCAACCAATAAAACCGCAACTTCGTTGCAAGTAGGAGCATTGTATCGACCCCTATGTTAATTATTAGGTACACGATCTGAATGTATAATCAGTTTAAAATTATTTAAATTTTGTAAAAAATTATTTTCAAGATTGTATATAAAACTTTTTATTAAATTATTATTTTGTAATAGTAGTCTTTGCAATGATTTTATAAGTTCTACTTTTAAATTTGGATTAATATGCGATCGTGCCAAAATTTGATAATTTTCAGACATAAAATAAATTTGTAAAAATTGATGATTTTCATGAGGATTTGGTAACATATTACCAATTAAATGATAAACTTGGCCTTGAATTTTAAATGTAGACATAAAGCTTCCTTCTTTGATTTCTTTAGCGCCAAAAGAAGTCATTTGAAATAATGTATTATATTGCCTGCAATTATCAAGAAAATGTGCTGAATCCCTACGAATACCTAATATTAAACCTTTCATAAACTGCGGAGGCTCTTCTAATAGTGGAAGATGTACTTTACCATTAGCACAACAAAGTCCAAGTGCTTCGTCTTACCATTTTTTTGTATCACAGTGAATACAAATCTTATTCATTTCACCTATTTGAATATCTTTAAAACCTGCATAATCTAATTCATAACCAAATATTCATAACCAAATATTTTGCAAGGTACGTCGATTGTTAGTATTACGCAATCGTTGATTTGCAAGCCTTTGAATTCTTTCATCAATAGACTCTCGACGTCTACTAACAGAAGTTTGCATTCGTTGAGTTAACAAACGTAACTCTCTTTGAGAATCTGTTTCTCGAGAAAGTCGCAATGTTTGTTGTGAAGACATTTGCGACAATCGAGATTTTGATTTTTGCAATAAACGCAAGTAAAAATAATGCTGAAATGACGAATAAATCAATGGCTCGAGGCGTATTAATATTGTCTGCGTGCAAATTTTGTAATGGGAATAGTAAAACCGGTCGCCACCTATCGGTCGTTGAGCGAAGCATGCGCATTGTATAGCGCTGACCGCAGAACACCTTCCTACGCGAAGTAGTCCCTACTACGCTATGGCAATACAGTCCCATGTTTTTTTTTCATAAATAATGCATTAAAAAAATGAATGTTTATATAGCCTATGTCACTCCAGATGTTATAACAAATCTATATGCAAAATTTCAAAATATTCGGTTTAGTAGTTTTTGCGTTTATTGGTTACATATGAACAAACCTTCTCTCTTTATATATTAAATAATATTAGTAACATATATATATACATATATATATATACGGTGAGGAACGAAGGTCCGCCTTGAACGTGGATAGCGGTGTCAAATGGCTTGATAATGTCCTGCTAAACCTGCGGGCGTCGACGTTGGATGCGTATGCTTTCGGAGTCCGATGATTGCCAGATGTCGAAGTAGTAATTCCTTGACTATGGCTCGTAGATGTCAACGATGCGTCCCGAATACAAGATCTCTCTGGATTTTGAATGGGTATTTCTTTAAAGTCCAAATAGCAGTGCCACGCCCTCGGATAAAAATCAAAGAGTTGACTAGCAGAGCTTCGCCTTACGAAAGCTTTAGACGCAAAATTAGGAGTGGCTGTGTCTGTTCTGGGTCCTCTTTATATACCCTAAAAATCTATGCATCTGTCCTTGTCTTACTCTTCGCTTTAGATGGAAGTTGCGTAAGTAGTTCTCGATTTTTCTGTGCTTGCACCCGATTGGGCCGCTAGATGTGCGTGATTAAAAATTATCGAATCCCATGCATTTTCTTATAGCTTCGTAGTTCATTCGGAGAATTTGTTGTCCTCCTTTTATTACTGTGACGTTACCCAAAAACTGCTTAATTTATTACTTCCTACTAATGCTTGAGTTTTCTAGTCCATGTTTCCCATCGCCGGTTCTTCTCCGAGCATTGATTTTATAGTGCAGTACAAAAAAAACTCTTGTGCAACCCTTCGTTTCGATCTCACTATCGGCGATCCCGCTTATATGCGTATTGGCTTTGAATACTATCTTCAACTCTACTTATCAGTCTCTTTTTCGTTTGAAACACTCGTAAATTAATCTGTCCCTTAGCTCTATAAATTATATTTTATAATACTGCATTTACTTAGAATCATTCTTTATCAACCTTATTTTGTTCGTCTTCTACGCCGTAATTTTATTCTAAACTATGTAGTACTTTTTACGAAAAATAATAATATAATTTTCGTCGGGACGCGACGCTAGTTTATATGACCACCCCATTCGTCTAAGTCAATCTCTTATCATCTGATATATATGTGTTACTTTATTTGGTTAAAAGAAGTTATTTCCTTAATTTACCGTTATTAAAGAATTTATATTTTGTTGTTGTAGAACCCGTAATAGATATTTCCAAATTTTGCGTTTTTTACATTTTTAAATAATGAAAAAATTGTAAGACACCCTTTGAAAAAAATCAAACCTGTAACTGATTTTTTGAATCAAAAATTTTCCTCTATCACAAATCCTGGTATTGATGAGAGTTTGATGTTATGGAAGGGAAGACTAAAGTTCAATTAATTTCTGCCCTTGAGAAGACACCTCTTTGGCATCCAATTTTTTGAACTAGTAGATTGTTATACTGGATTTTTGTTAGGATTTATTATTTATACTGGAACAGATACCGATTTGAAAAAATTCGACTTGGGAATTTACGGTATTACTTTTTTCGCCCACCAATCAGAGGCGCTCTCTAGATTTTAAAATTGCTGTAGGAGTACTCCAATTATGTCGGTAATTTTTAATTTTTCACTATAACGTACGGTAGATGGCGCATACTTAAAGTTGATTAGTGAAATAATTTGAAATTTTAGAAATATTATTTATTATTTCAATTTTGACGTTATAACAATACGTCGATGCGGCATGATAATAAATTAACAAGCGCTTAATGAGATATAGGAAATTTACTAATAACAAATTAATTGTTCGGTACACAGTGTTCCTCAAGCATGTAAAAGTGGTCCGAAAATGGATCCAAAAACAGCTAATGCAGAAAGTTTCTATATTGTTTTCAGATGAAAAAAATGTAAAATTGAAAATCCTAAGTGATCGGCTTCCCAAGTTATGGACGCTTTTGTGTTACGCTAAGCGCATTCGCGAATAGCCAATTAGAGCATTTGAGTTCACACGTATAATTCGTTTTCTAACTCCGAACAAAAGAAATTGAGTATGTATTGAATACTTATTGTTAAGAGTATTATTGTTTTTTGATAATTTGAATATTATCTATTAAAATGTTGATATGATGGATTAATAAACAAATCCTTATTTCAATTGTTTCGTCGTTTTTCCGACGTATTTCAAAATGCATCATCTAATTTTCATAGAGTTGGTGTTTTATAAATATATGACACAATTAAAAGTTTATTTTGATACCGCTAGGTGGCGCATGGAAATCCTAAATCGAAAAGTGTATGTCGAAGTCATATATACATCAGAGGAAAAGCCATCCAACCCTCCCGAGTTGCAGTTGCATTTTTTAAACTTACGTTTTTAAAATGCCTCCTCGGTATTCTTATCATGATAATAGAAAGAAAGTATGTGGAGCTTGTGGTCGTAAAATTGTTTTTGGAAAAAAAACCAGATAAATTTTTAATAAGTAAATCTATTGAAAAACTCATAAAGAAGTTTATATTTATGGATTTCGATTTAAACGATTAAAGATATCCTGTGAGCATATGTAGGACTTGTTATCTGACACTATTTGATATTGAAAAAGAAATTTTCAATCGGCAAGTACCAACTGTGCCTAACTCCAAAGAGATAGTAGTGGCAAAAGAAACTCGTTTAAATAACGCTTGTAATTGTTACGTTTGTTTGACTGGTCAGTCCAAAGTACACATAAAAGTTGAAAAAGGCAAAGGAAACTTTAGGGATATAAATAAAGAAATTGACATTTCTACTGGATATTATGAATCACATAAATCAGAGAAGCTCGAACTAAATAAAAGTTATGATTCTGTTGATTTAATAAAATATTGCATTAAATGTTTTCAAGAAATTGGCAAAGGTAAAGCTCATGAATGCAAAAAGGTAAAGCTCATGAAAGCTCAGGAATAATGCTATAAAAATAGTTAAAAAACTTCCTCAGAAAATCCAGCAGCAAATTGCAACTCATGTTATAAAATGCAATGTAGAATCCAATCAGGATGAAAGTGGCAGGCGGGCGAATATTGATTTAAATATGAGCACTGCTGGGCGGAGTAAAAAGATCACAATAAATAAAGTTGACAAGAACGTGGCCTTTGACGTAAATAATTTAGATAATTTTCGAGTTCAACTAGGCGCTTCACAAAATGAGATGAGAAAAATTATCAATTTTATAAAGTGTAATGTTGGTAAAATGTCTATCCCTAAAAATTATCGAGAGCATATGTCGAAAAAGTCGAAAGAATTGACAGATGTTTACAAAACGGGTGTTTATGAATTCGACTATGAAAGCGCAACGGATGCAAAAAAGCAGTTACGTCCTGTCGTCTATGCCAATGCTGAAGAACTTGTAGAACAAGTTATCCAAAGTAGAAATTTAGTAGGCATCTGTTGCATCAAAGTTATGGCTGATGGAGGGCAAAATTTTTTAAAAATTAGTTTGTGTATTATGCCTGATAATTATTCACCCAAACAAGAAGAAAATTCCATGCAGGAAAATTATGATACTGAAAAAGATCTGGAAGATTTCGTTAACTGTAATAATTCCAAGAAGAGAATACTCTACTCTGAAGGAGGTCGTCTAAGCAAAAAAGGTAAGCTATCTAGTGTAAATAGGTTGCTATTGTGTGTGGTTCCTGGAATAAAAGAAACTCACGCAAATATTAAGCTTTTATTTGACTTGACCCAACTCAATAATATCTCTTTCAAATTTATTGCAGACTTCATATGCTTTTGCTGATAGTTAATGGACAACAAACCGCAACATCAATATTTCCTTGTCCATATTGTTTTGTCTCCTTAAGTGATTTAAGACACAAATTGACTTCTGAAACCAGTTCGAATGATAATGCTACTACAAGGGTATCTGATAGTGAAGAAATGGAAAATTGTACAAATTTGAAACTTATGGCGACTTAAGAAGAGATTATGAAAGATACCGCCTCCTAAGGAACCAAGGAGAAGAGAAGGAATGTAGTAGAAAGTGTCATAGCACTATCAATCTTCCTATTTTCGATGAAGATGATGATGTCTATGTTTTACAGAAATGTATGATACCTGAATTATATGTCCTGCAAGGCTTTGTAAATCATGTATTTTGGCAAGGCTTGGTTCCCCTCTTAGGTCTAGAGAAAGCTATATTGTGGCCACGCAAGCTCAATTTAGTTTCGAAAAACTATCATGGTGATGCTTTTGAAGGCAATGCGTGTAGGAAATTGCTGAAAGAGTCAGATAGGCTAAAAGATCCAGAAATATAAAGATGTAGGTATTTTTAAAGTTATACCGTACATTGCAGCTTTCAAAGCTATGGATAAGGTGGTAAATTGTTGTTTCACCTCTGGAAAAGTAGGACCTTCGCCTGATAATTATTCACCCAAACAAGAAGAAAATTCCATGCAGGAAAATTATGATACTGAAAAAGATCTGGAAGATTTCGTTAACTGTAATAATTCCAAGAAGAGAATACTCTACTCTGAAGGAGGTCGTCTAAGCAAAAAAGGTAAGCTATCTAGTGTAAATAGGTTGCTATTGTGTGTGGTTCCTGGAATAAAAGAAACTCACGCAAATATTAAGCTTTTATTTGACTTGACCCAACTCAATAATATCTCTTTCAAATTTGTTGCAGACTTCAAGCTTTTGCTGATAGTTAATGGACAACAAACCGCAACATCAATATTTCCTTGTCCATATTGTTTTGTCTCCTTAAGTGATTTAAGACACAAATTGACTTCTGAAACCAGTTCGAATGATAATGCTACTACAAGGGTATCTGATAGTGAAGAAATGGAAAATTGTACAAAT
The DNA here is from genome assembly GCA_026168455.1 of Theocolax elegans. Lineage (NCBI taxonomy): Eukaryota > Metazoa > Arthropoda > Insecta > Hymenoptera > Cerocephalidae > Theocolax > Theocolax elegans. The sequence continues at coordinate 5,989,791 of CM047429.1, forward strand.
TTGAAACTTATGGCGACTTAAGAAGAGATTATGAAAGATACCGCCTCCTAAGGAACCAAGGAGAAGAGAAGGAATGTAGTAGAAAGTGTCATAGCACTATCAATCTTCCTATTTTCGATGAAGATGATGATGTCTATGTTTTACAGAAATGTATGATACCTGAATTATATGTCCTGCAAGGCTTTGTAAATCATGTATTTTGGCAAGGCTTGGTTCCCCTCTTAGGTCTAGAGAAAGCTATATTGTGGCCACGCAAGCTCAATTTAGTTTCGAAAAACTATCATGGTGATGCTTTTGAAGGCAATGCGTGTAGGAAATTGCTGAAAGAGTCAGATAGGCTAAAAGATCCAGAAATATATAAAGATGTAGGTATTTTTAAAGTTATACCGTACATTGCAGCTTTCAAAGCTATGGTTAAGGTGGTAAATTTTTGTTTCACCTCTGGAAAAGTAGGACCTTCACTTGATATTTATATTAATGAAATGAAAGCAGCTTTGGAAAGTCTTGAAAAACTTTCAGAAACACTGCAAATCCACGTAATTCTTTCACATGCACAAGAAGGTTTTCAGTTCATTGAAAGAAATAATGGCTTAGGTTTTTGGTCAGAGCAGAGTGGTGAATCAATTCATCGTGATTTCTTGAAGTTTTGGGAACGTTATAAAGTAAACGGTTATCATCATGCGACTTATTTACCAAATTTACAGAAAGCTGTCGTAGAATTCGGATCGATACACCTTTAACTCTTAACAGTATCTTATCGTTATTGAACAATATTTTATATAATATGCTGAAAATAATAAAAAAAATAAAAAACCGACAAAAAACAGAAAAGAAAAACAAAAAAAATAAAAAACCGACAAAAAAACAAAAAAAAAAACAAAAAAAAATAAAAAACCGACAAAAACAGAAAAAAAACAAAAAAAAACAAAAAAAATAAAAAACAGAAAAAAAACAAAAATATGATCAGTTAACCACTACGTTTCGTCGTTGATCATGGATTACGCTAAAAGTGGTTTCAGTAAGCTTGTTCTGGAAATTATGATTTTTAAATGATTCCATTCAATTTTTCAATCGACAAAATATTTAGCAATAATGATATCAACAATAAATGATCAATACATACTCAATTTCTCTTACACGGAATTACTGAAAGAATTATACGTGTGTACACAAATGTACTTAGCGTAACACAAAAGCGTCCATAACTTGGGAAGCCGATCATTTAGGATTTTCAATTTTACATTTTTTTCATCTAAAAACAATATAGAAACTTTCTGCATTAGCTAGCTCTGGATCCATTTTCGGACCAATTTTACATGCTTGAGGAACACTGTGGGTATTTAATAGTATTCAAATTATTCGCTTATAAACACGATGTTTGGAGCTGCATGGTATCAGGCGACCAAGGCAGCGAGAAGGTGGCACAGATTGTTTTAAGCGTTAGTACATCCCTGGTAAAAATTATCATATGGAAACCATATGGCTTTCACATGCAATCGATGTGGTTGCCATGTAGGAATCGTGTGATTCCCAATGGTATTCTCGTGGATCCCAACGGGAATCATATGGATACCATGTGGGATTTTGCGGTGGTTCCCACGTAGAAATTATATAATTCCCATGTTATTTCTATGTGGTTTTCATGTTTTTCCCACGTGGTTTCCATATAGTAACTTGGTTATTCTGCACTTTTTCATTTAAACAAGTGACTAATAAATAAATAGTTATTTTGTGTAAATAATGTATATAATAAAATAAAATAAAAAAAAATCGACAGCTTCGGGAACCGAATCCGCGAACTTCCGATCCGGAGGATTACACCTTACCACCGATCCATTTCACTGTTGGGTCTCGTCTTAACTCCTCACTAACAAGTGGGGTCTCGTCCTAAAAATTAAAGAAGTATTAGAACAATTATCTTCCTTATTAGCACAGATCGTGGGTATCAATAAAAAGGATAATTCTCGAAATAAAGACGCGGCTTCAATTTTGCTTAAACAGGCGCTTAAAATAAACCCAGATTTTTTTGTTGAAAATCCGGAAAAATCCTTTAGCTAGTTTATTAAAATTTTTTAAAGACAGACATGAAAGCGAGATACATTTGTCAGATAAAGCAATAATTAATTATTATAAATAATTGACATATTAAAGGAATATGTGTAATAAGAGATTATATTATCGGAAATTTAGAAACAAAAGCAAACGTAGAAGAAAATGAGATAGGTTTTAAATCCGAAATAACGGAAGACAAACAACCTACTCTTCGGCAGAAAATGCAATAATTAAAAACACAAAAACTCCGGACCAACAAATCAAACCTGAAATTGTTAAACGGGATAAATATCGGAATTGCTTCAAACACACCAATTTTACCCAATAGCAGTAATAATATTAATTTAGTATCAGAGAGACTGCCAAGATTAAATTCGTATTTAACGAACTCAACTTCAGGTCAAGTGGGACCTCTTTCTATTAAAGATGCACTTGAATTAATTCCTAAATATAATGGAGTAAATATTCCATTGAGTCAATTTATTGATGGATGTAGGGAAGCGTGCAACATAATATATGAACAATATGAATCAGACATCGTGAATTTAATTAAAATGAGATTATATGGAGAAGCATTGAAAAGTGCAGCTAAAAAACGTTTTGAATCAATTGAAGAAATTGCAAATTTTTTTGATAGTATTTTTGGATCTGCAAAATCTTATCATCAATTTCATGGTGAATTAGCTAATATAAAACAAGAAAGAGAAGAAAGTGTACGAGTTTTTTCAAACAGGGTTAGATCCATTGGCCAAGAAATAACTGAAGCAGTTCGGAGAGAAAGAAGGCTAACTGATAATTTTAATCGATCTTTATAAAATGATTTAGTAAAATTTTTTATTCACGCTTTACATAATAAAAACACGAATGGGACAGGTACGTGACTTAGAGGAAGCCACTGCAGAAGCCATAGAAATTGAGAGAGATTTTGCATGCTGTAAGCGGAAGAAGTAAATGAACCAATTAAAGTCATAACAGAAAATAAAAATCCGACAGAAAGAGCGGCATTTATCGGCTTCTTTTGTCCCATTTTGTCGGGACAAAAGAAGCCGATAAATGCCAACTTTGCGGTAGACTGTGTCACCTGGCACCGAAATGCTAGCATTTAGAAAAAATTAGACAACCCCAAACCAGGGAAAGACGGCCTATGAATGACTGGGCGGAGTTTCGAACGTCACGCAGACCGCAACAATGACCAGCTGAAAAACAGACTATAGAATTTAAGCAGCGAGAAAATCAGTATGTTTGTTACCAACATGCAACTTGGCGAAAACCCGCTCTCAGATTTCCTGAGTTGGGTGAGGGTGAGTGACTCGGCTCCCAATTCCGAGAGTCCGATGTATACCTCCTACGATAGTGGAGGAAGAGGATTGCCACTAGTGCGCCTCGAAATCGAGTTGTTTCGTCGAGCCTGTGTCAGCGATCAACTGTTTAACATGCGATATTTCTTGGTTACTAACACGCTTGGTTATCGAAAATATGCCGTTAACGATTATTCTATTCATCTGGGCGACCTCGTCAAGGGAGACTCTACCTAGGGATGAAGGGACGGCCGCTAAATTAAAGTAGACATCCTTCGGGGTGAAAAAATCCGAGAAGCAACGAGAAAATAATTCTTATTTTAGATTCAAAACAGGTCCCAATTTACTAAAACTACAAAATATACCAAAAGACGAATATATTAATAAAAATAAAATTTTAGAATTAAAAGAATCACGGAAGAAAACATTTATACCATAGGCAAAATTAACATCCATTTTCCAAAGTTTGAAATCGAATTCCACATAATAAATGATAGCGTGCCTATAATAATTAAAGATGGATTATTAGGAAGTTCTGTCAATAGGTGCAAAAATTGGTTGCATATTAGAGAAGAAGAAAAACATATTATGGATTATTAGGAAGTTCTGTCAATAGGTGCAAAAATTGGTTGCGTATTAGAGAAGAAGAAGAACATATTATTGATCGAAACAAAAGAAAAGTATGAAGACCTGACGATTAACGTTATCAAAAAAAGTAACAGTATGTTGAACGAGAGAACGGGAACGTGTATGGGAATTTCCGCTAACTCAATGAGTGTCGATGCAAGAGAGGGTGAGGAAGTCGTAAAACTTATTTTGCAGGTAATAATCTCTAGCAAAATATGAATCAAAATAAAAAAAAAGTTTAAATGAAATTCAAAATCAAATTCAAAATCTAAATACGAGTTATGCAGTACGTAAGTCTACTGTATTTAAATTATTCGAGCAAGAAAACGATAAATTAAATCAAAAATTTAAAATTATTATGAAATTTGAAACGAATACCAAATCTAACCCAGTATTAAGGGAGAACAAAGAAGAATATTTAAATCATAAAATTAATAAAGAAATGTTGCAAAAGCACTCATCAAATAGAAAAGATAATATCTTGGAACAAGTAAATAAACATGAGAAAGATGAGATAACTAATGAATCAAGCGCGGATCCAAATCAAGGAATGAGAACGAAATAAGTAATGAAAAATATTCTAACTCCAAGCTAAAGAGAAATGATACGGCAGGTCTTGATAATAATATAAGAAATAAAAAAAAACATTAGCATGAAATGAAAGTATAGACGCAAACGAATTCGATGAAGAGAGGTTGCTAATTTCGACACGCATATTACAAAAAATTTTAGAGGAAAGTTTAACTAATAATGGAATTCTGAGGAATAATAATCAAGGCATGTAAGTGTTAATAAGTAATCTACTTATGGAAATGAAGTACCATGATAACTTAACAAACTACTCAAAGGAATTAAGACAAAATTTAAGTAAATTAAGAAATTATGTACAGCTACATGCCTTTGGGGTAGAATATCATAAAAATATTATTAAAGATATATTAGAGGAATTAATCAAATTAAGAATTATTTTAAAGGGAATAGGCGGAAAGAATCTAAAAACTAGTCATAAAGTTTATCGCTTAGCACGCGTCATATCAGAGGTGAGAGTAAAAAACGTAAAATCTTTACTACGACTTGACCATTTGGCAGCTGATGAAAGAGAAGGAAAAGTAAAACTAATTGAAAATTATAGCGATAATTTTTACCTTCCGGGTGAAAAATTGCCAGCAATACTTATTTTAAAATTAACAATCCCAACAACAGACGATGTACCGATAACTTCGAAACAATACAGATTACCTCCGATACATAAAGAAGAAATAGCAAGGGAGGTGCAAGACTTCTTATAAAATGGCATTGTCGAGCCATCTACCTCATCGAATTCAAGCCCTTGTTTTCTAGTGTCTAAAAAAGAGAGGAGATAGAAGGACGCAAACAATGCAGATTGGTGAGCGACTATCGCAAATTAAATGCAAAAACCTTGGACGACCAATTTCCGATACCGAATATAACTGAAATAATATACCAATTGGGCGGATCAAAAAATTTTCAACTTTTGATCTTAAGGCCTCATACTATCAAATAGAAATTGACGAACGAGACCGTCACAGAACCGCTTTCGTTACGAATGGAAATTCGTACCATTTTAACGGAGGAAGTCTCGGCCTACGAACAATGGCGACTACATTCTAAAGAGCACTTTCGATTGCACTCGAAGGACCAGTAATAGTATTTTGCATTAAGCATTTTAGACCATATTTATTTGGACAAAAATTTTATTTTATAACAGATCATAAACCACTAGTATGGTTACACACGCACAAGGACCCCAACTCACGAGTTATACGATGGCGTCAAATGCTCGCGGAGTACGATTTCAAAATTAAATACAGACCCGGTCGTCTAAATGTAACAGGCGCACTGTCTGGAAACCCTATAAGAAAAGTTCTAGTTATTATAAGAAGCAAGGCAATAAACGAAAGACTAGAATGTACAAAGAATGCGGCAGGTGATGAGCCCGAGTATAGCCTAGTTGAACCACCGCGGAGGATGATCAGGAAAGTCAAAGCAGGTCGACAGTCAGGCCAGCGGTATGTAGATGATATGGAGGCCTTGCACTGCAAAGGGAAAGAAAACGGAAAAGCGAAGCGTAAACAAACGAACAACCACCGGATCGTGGATAAGAAACTCACAAGGATACGAAGGGAGAAAATTCCGAGCCAGAATCTCCTGTTCACTCGGAAAATACTCGGGTATGCTTCAACGAAAATCTTGACCATGTAAATGAATTAATACTTAAAAAAGACTCACAATTTAATCATAATCAGATAAACGAAGAAACGTCGATCTAAAAAGAATAATTTAATGAAATAATTGATAAACAAGCAATTATTACTTGCAGAGAAAATTATTTATGCGAAACGACAATTATATGTATTTTGTCACTACAACCGGAGAACCATGCGACGATGGTTCTTCGTAATTAAATCTAGAGAATAAATTACCAAGATTTATAAACATGCAGATTCTTATATCAGTTTTGCAAAAAATGTGAATACAAAAATTCACATATCATTACCGATACTCACAGAATCGTTAATCGGGCTAAGTAAAATTGATAATAACCTAAATTTACTGTGCAAAAATCTAAATTTAACATTAGAAACAGCACATATAAATTCAATAAGTATAGCAAGAACCGATAGAATTGAAAATTTAGAGTGGTAATTAGTTATAGAAAAACTAAAACTTATTAACTAAATTTGCGTCAGCTGAGCCATTAGCGTGATTTTCGGCAATGGATGTAGCAAATGGTTTAATAAGAAAGGTCATATGTATATTTAAAGCACTTCGAATAATTTTTACAGATCAAGGTATGAATTTTATGAGTATATTAATGAAAAGAATCGCTAAAATATTTAGAATTGAACAAACTAAAACTACTGCGTTACACCCGCAATCAAACGGTTCATTGAAAAGATCACATTCAAGTCTTATTCAATATTTAAAATTCTTTGTACGTGGAAATAGGACAGACTAAAGCAATTATCTAGATTTGACTACTTTCAATTTTAATACAGGAATTAGTTAGTCTATATGGCATACGCCGCTTGAACTCATTTATTATCATGAAGATTTAGCGTCTCAACAGTCTACAAAACATAGCCCAACAAAATCTTTTAAAGGCGAAACTCCGAGCCAAGAAATACTACGATCGTAAGGTAAACGTTTTAACATTAAAAATCAATGGCTACATATGGCTACCAAAAGGGCCAACACCCAAGAAATTTGACGAACAGCACTTGGGTCCATTTTTATTTTTAAACGTTTCTGACAATTGGAATGTAAAAATTCAAATGAATGGAAATAATAATAAAATAATACACGAAAATCGCTTACGCAAATCACATATTAAAACCGAACAAGCTTGTCGATGTTTAAAATTAATAGCATAACGAATGTTAAAAAAAAAAGGAAAAATATAAGCAATGTATATAGCAATAACTTTAGCAATCATATGTATATTTATAAATGCAAAAATGTTAAAGAAAACAATAAATAAACAATCAATAGAGTTTGATAAATGTAAAACAAAATGGGAAAAATAAAACTAAGCATTTTTGCAAAGAATGTTATAAATAAAAAAAAATGCTTTCATGAATTTATTTAGTTTTGCAGATGAGTTGTAAAACACTATCTGCCATTATTTATATACGACTATTGCAATTAAATGATTTTTCCAACTCTCACGTAAACCTTTGTAAAGTAGAAATAAAAAGATCGGTAACATATTGTGGCGCGTTTTGTCATAGAAAAGACAAAAATAGAGAGGAGGTTCAGTTTATTGATGAAATTTCGAGGGAAGAATGTAACAGAATGTATGTATACATATATATATATACATATATATATATATATATATATATATATATATATATATATATATATATATATATGCATGGAACGATTGTTCACCCAATGACGTTTGTTGGAAAGTTAGATTAAGCGCGAGAATGTACACGGATCCATAGGGTATTTTTGATGATGCTACAGTCACGGGCTGTGTTACCATTACTTTAAGGGATTACTATGTACCGGTAAACTTAAATGCTAAAGAAGTTATTTTAAGATTCGGTACGCGTTGTAAGTTTAATCAAGATTACCCAAAACAAAACAGAGCACCCAAAATTGTTCTTTTTAGAGAAACCAATAACAGAAACCTTCCAGGCCGTCAGAAATCTGTCAATAGAAAACCTCGACATATTTGCATACGTAAATTCTAAATTTGTTTACGAAGAAAAACATATTAAAGGGCAATTAAAAACATTATGTCGCAATTTAATTTTACAAAAATGCGAATTAGAAAGAAAAGTTATATCAAATGGATTAAGCATTGCGGCAACGGCATCTGACGTTTTTGCATATCAAAATCACGAAAAAAAGTGGTTCCATAGGCTTGGTAGACGAGAGGTTGTGTATTTAATGAAGTGTGTACAAATTGAAAGATTTACCAGTAACCAAAGATGGCAAGGATTATTTTTCGACGCCAAGAACACATATTTTGAAACAATATGGGACGAAAGCTGCCTGCAGCATTCTGATTCCTCCCATGTTCTTACTAGGAGAAGACTGGTTCACTATTTTACCAAGAGGAATAATTTGCGACGCGCAATAATTGCACGCGCTAATTAATCATTTAGCATAATAATTATTAAGTTAACAAGTATAATTAATCATTAGGTTTAAGACTCGTAGTATTGTAAGATAGCTTCGCGACTAACACGTGCCGTTAAACGCGAGTTCAACGACCGCGCTATAAATAGATTAGGGTCATTGACCGCTTCCCCACTACTGCGCCTATTGGCCAGTTCATTGACCTCGTTCGGAGTGGGGCAACCGCGTTCTGCGCATGCGCGCCCTCGCAGATCGGGTATATAAGGCGCGTCGAGAACCGCCGTAACCAGTCTGGGTCAGGGGGCCGGAAGAAGCTGGTCGTGAGCACACGGCCAGACTGAATCCTAACCCTGGTGCAGGCGCCCGTGGATACGTTCGTGAGCACACGTTCATACGTATTAGCCCGAACCGTATTTCCGCGCGAGCATACACGATAACCGTTAGTTGCGTCCGTTTAGGAAACTAGTCATAAGGTAGCATTGTAAAGTTTGCAAGTCGCGTAGTACTAAGTATTGTTTATTGGTTTGATTCTAGATTAACTAAGTTCGCATCCCAGTCAGCAGGGGAAACGGCGATCCCATTTATTCTTTTATTTTTGTACACAACATAGCTTTGTAAATATATATATAGTTAGTCTTTACAATTAAATTACGATATAATTATTTCAATTTCCTTCCTGACCGAATCCTGGAATCTGAGCAAGGCCCCGGCAAAGATTCACTCCGTTTCAAATTAAGGAAGTAAAATCGGACATTTTGAAACCAACTACTAAAAATAACTGGAATTACACAGAACCAACCGAATCTATAAAAAGCGGGATTTACACTCAAGCGGAAATCCAAGCACTAAGACAACACCTGTCATAAAAATTTTTATTATAGGGCGTTTAATAAAATTTTTAGTTGATACCACTTTACACGATTATGGTTTGTATAGTGCATATGGGTGGTCACTTCATATTCTAAGAGCCATTTGGAATTCAGCCACCCAATTATTATTACACGTTGCAAGGGATAAACAAACGCGCGACGCAAGGAAAAGGTAGGAAGGACAAACTACGCTTTCGGAGGTAGTGGGTACTCGAGCAGAACATTTTTCAGAAACTACTACCTACACGTCACAATCTACGGTGCTAAGAGTTAATGAGTTAGGAGGGGGTAAAATAGTAAGGTGTGGAGTTCAAAATAATCTATATTCGCAAATATTTATAGAACCGGATATATCTTCTCTACCGCTACGCAGAAAACACAAATTCAATAATGTATAATTTCTGTTATTTCAACTGCAGATTTATGAAAAAAAAGATATGCATATATAAAAGTAACACAAAATAAACTTGCTATTTGATAATAGGTAATAGGTTTTTTTATTTAGATTAAATAACGAAAGGGAATACGGTAGTTCTTAAGAAACAGAGATGGATGTATTACTTTAGCAACTTCATATTCGTCAGGTGACGAAGTTCTAGAATAGGTGGAGGGGGGGGGGATGCGAAAACGCATTTGCAGAAAACATATCACTAAATACTGTATCAATTGTTGCACAAAGGAGACATCAATCACGAGAAGCAATGGTAAGAAGTGGTACAACAAAGGCATACATAGATAATGAAATCATGAAAACTTTAAAAAAATAAAACACCTTCTTAAGCATAACGTAGCTGTCGAAATGCATTAAATTACAAAAAAATTACATATGCGTAAGGGAAAACACTGTGCATCTACAACGAGAATGCGAAAGCAAATTATTACTAGAACAAGATTATGCAACTTTTAGTTCATGCACAATTAATTATATGCAAGGCAATAACTTTTACATCGTTAAAACTGCTTATCCAAGACACTATGTCTACTCAGTCGTGAAGCCCACACTCGTAAATGTATTTTATCCAGGATTCGAGGAGACACGTATTATTTACCACCAATGCAGTTGATCGGAGCAGCAAAAAACTTTCCATGTGACTCAAAACCGGATAAAACTATTAATGTTAAAATTGAAAACCAAATAACTGACGCTTACTTACATGGATTAGTTATTAAACTTATGCTTTTTGTTGGATGCTTAGTACTATGTCGATCTATTTTCCAAAAATGTGTTAAGAAACCAAGAAAAGAAAAAGTAGAATACGTCCCAATGCGACCGGTTGACCGACAATACATCTCCCAGAGTCTTTTACGTGCGGCGCCTCCCGCAAGGGTTATCCACACGGCCCCCCATGGGGTAGGGGCCGAGATACGCTCGGCCAACGCGACGCGGTACCGCAAGCGGTCCCGCGCCTACCGATTTTCTCTCCGGCGGGCAAGGCCAGGAGAGACCCCTCGGTGGGGGGGCGGTGCCGATTCAACCCCTAACGGCTACGCAGGCCGCTCCCCGAGTTGAATACCGAAACTCACACGTCGAAGCCAGAGAAGGGATCCGGAATCCGATGGCGCCGAAGCACCCTAGAATTCCTTCACCCGTCCCCGACCTCTACCCCTAAAGCGATCTGGGGTGTCAACCACTGCCACCACGAGTTCAAACCCAGTGACCGGGGGCGGGGAAGGATACCCTCCCCCACCGGGCACCCGGTCGCCCGTGGTACCGTTTATACCCTGGTATGGGTACCGGTTTTGGAGTCTTGCCACTCCAGCCACCGGCCGGCCACAGCTCGGAGCGTGGGGTCGCTACTCCCCATCAACCTCGTTATCCACCCAATAGGCGTCGGTCGAGACCGATACCGATTGGGCGGGTAGTTTCCGAGGTCGCCGTGCGCACACATTCATCCATCCATTCATCACACATTTACACTCACACTCATTCACGCGCCCACACCAGCCATGGCCATCGCTCACATATCAGCCATTATCAATTCGGGATCGCAGCAGGCCAATTCTCCACACATACTCAGGGCATGTCGGTGACAACACGGAGTGGTCCGAAGGTTTCCCCCTCTCTTTACAATTTATACACACCAATGGTGCCCTACAACTTGAGGTACGGTGGCCGGGCTTACCGCACCGGTTGCACAGCGTGCCTCTCCCACAATCCTTGGCCATATGGCCATATCCTGCACAGGCATAGCACCTTGGGACCGATTCCCCTCTTGTCACCCGATAACTCATCCATCTAACATATACACGACCCGCCGTTAACAATTTATCACGGCAGCGTGACGGTAGTTGCACCACCACGCTGTGAAGACTACTCTCTTTTCTCTCAATCCTGCGGATGATCTTCGCGCTCGCATCATACTCTTGCCTGCCAAGCAGACCACTCAGGTTTTTCTCGTACATCGCATGCGCGAGGGGACATCATACATGATGATACGCGGCAACATTTTCTTCGGCTCCGTTACCATCAGGCCCACCTTGGCAAACTCCTCACATCTTTTAATCTTTTCACGGTCCATCTCCGATGCCGTCTCAATAACAACGCCGCCACCCTTAGCCGACTTCATCTTCCTGACACTTACATCCAGGCCAGGGCAGATGGATCTCTGTATCAGTTCACTGACCTCCGTGCCTGGGAGTGCCTCTTTGGTTCCTCGAACTACCACGGCATAACTCCTAGGAGGTGCCGATGTTATCATTCCAGCCCTAGATCCAACTACACCTTCCCTATCCATTACCTGCGCTCTACATACATTCTCGTCCAGCTTCTTCTCTACCCTTTCCAATCTCTCTTTAACCTCCTCCAAACCCTCGATCTTTCCCTTCAGTCTTGCGTTCTCCAACATCACCTCCTGGAGCAGCTGCTCATACCGAGCTGTCTGATCCAGGACTCTGCTCGCCACAAATTTCGTCACCTTGTTAACATCATTAAGCAGAAATCGCCTCAGGTCATATGTGATGCCGGAGAATCGTTCCAACAGAACATTTGGTACATTCTCCTCCCTTCTCTCTTCACTCCTATTTCTTCCACTCTCCCTGTCACCAACCACCACACCTGCTCTAACCACCTTATCCTTATCCCTAACTTCTTCCACCTTCCTCTTCCTACCCGCCTCCCGTTCCTCCTCCTCACTCGTGTCCTTGCCTTTCCCTCTCTTTTTCCCCCTAGCTTCCGTCCAGTCCTCTATTTCCATCGCCTGCTCCTCATTCTTACTCTTCTCATCGTCATCTTTCGGCTCCACCTTCACTTTCCTAACACTCTGCGTGATGTCCTCGCAAACGACATACATGTCTTTCTTATCACCCTTTATCCGGTCCTGCAAAAATTTACCCACACCCACCTCCTCTTTCTTCTTACTGCTCTTCGCTGATCCTACTTTCTTCTTCTTCTGCATTCCCTCCTCTACCTTCTTCTATTCGTCCATCTTAACAGCCATTTCCTTCCGCTCCTTCATAAAATCAACCCTCTTTTCGCTACTAACTCCCTTGCTTATTTTATCATCCTTAGGCCGTTCATCACCACACACACTCGAGCGGTCGCTTTCGCCGCTCGAGGTGTCACTACTTGATTCCTCCTTTCTCACCTCCTTCCTCGTTTTTATTTTTTTGGGTTTTTTCTTTATTATTTTTATTTTTAAACATTATCATTCGCGGGGCGGCCCTCCCGGCAGACACGGCACTCCACGTGAGCCTAAGCCCCCCAATAGAGTACGCGCGTCGTTCAGGGAGGACCAATAAACAATCTTCGATCTAAAGGGTCCACCGTAGACTACGACTACCACGGCAAGGCTAATTACACCATTTCTGCCGCCACGGCTCGTATGGGTTGGTGCGCTAGGGACCCGACTCGCCCGGGCCATCCATCCCCTCGCCGCGCACCAAAACTTGGGATTGCGGGGGTTTATAGAGCCCCACTCGCGGCCGGCCGGTTAAGGCAAGCCACCGTTCCTCCGAGACGGCAACGTACCCCCACCACGCCTTGGGGGGGTTGTTGGAGCCGCCCAGAGGGTTACGGTATGGGGGTGGTTGGCGCCTCTCCACCCCCAGCTCAGGTACCTCGGGTTCGCCAATTCCCGTCGGTGGTCCCCGAAGCCACCCGATACCCCCCGCAGATCACGCGACGAAGCACAGCCACCACGCGTCCGCCACCCGGTACCGGATGACCCAGGATACCACCGCCCTGAGGGCTGACCGACAATACAATGGAATTTTTTACCTCGAGAGCACGTATATGCAATTCCGAAATCACCACCCAAGATGTATGAACCAGAACCATCTCCGAACACGCCGGTTTTATCCAAGAAAAATGAACCAAACAATAATGTTAAAGGCACTTAAAATTAATTTATAATTAATAATTAATCACCATAATCAGAAAAAGTAATATTAAATGTAAACAGTATGCTTGTTTACCATTTAAATATAAATGTTTGTTAATAAAAGAAATTATAACCAGTTTCGAACTCGCACAATAAATATATATAAGAATAGGATATATATTATAAGCAATTCTGACAAACAAATGTATCCTTCACTCCACCTATTTCCTTTTTTTATCCAATCCAGGGTTTTTCCGCATCATAATAAGTGACGGACGGAGAAAACATAAAATTCAACAGTACCAACCTATAAATAAGGGGAGTATATGCTCGCAGTGTATTCTTATTTGTAGCAGTAACACAACCGCATATCAAAATGTGACGAGCTTTTAGAGAGATTGATGGTGGAACGACGAGTATTAAGAAGAACAACGGTCCTGTGGGATTTTCTAAGGAAATACTTCTGCCTATGGGTGGACCTGATCAGAGACGGACAAGTACGTAGAAAAACGCGTGCCCGGATAGGAATAGCTGAACACCACTATCCAGCAGAAACTTCAGACGAGACAATAGTCGGCCAATGGTGAAGCACGCAACACACACAGGAGAGGATCTGCAATAATCTAGATTCAGTCACAGTGCGGTACCACCGGTAGAAATATCGAAGATTTCTGGAGAATGTAATGGATGGATCATTAGAGCCAGGAAAAACAAATCGTTGCGATAACGATTTGAATCTAGAGGGATTATTTCTACTAGATTACGGCAGCACGGAAGAAGTCGAGCGACCAGCTTGTTGTGCGGGATGTGGCGCAAGGATAAAAAATACGCGACATTATTGTCTGCGATGTGAATTCATTCGCTGTTTTAACATCCACAGTTACCAGGGATTGATTTGCTGGTGCACCTGGGAATTTGGAGATTTGTCACTCCACGTTTGCGGCCTATGCAAGGAGCCGGACAACAATACTAACAAAAACGGATGACTCCTTCCGCTTTTAGCCTTTCCTCCCTCATGTTTTTTTAAGTTTCCAAGAATAAGAGCACACAAATAATATAAAAAGAAAAATATTCATAAGCATATATATATTGGCAAAACAAAATATAATATATAAATCTAAAAATTTTGTATAGCGACGATTGTAATACTTAGTATTAAGAAAAAAAAACAAAACAACAAAGCAAAATAAAACAAGAACAACAAAGACAAACTCTTGGATGTTTACGCCTGGCGTTAAACTTCTCTAAGGGGAGATGTGTCGCGTCATCGTAGATGCATCGTACACACACACACACACAAACATACACACACACGCACACACGTGTGTGCGCACAATACAGGGTGATCCAGAAACATAGGTAACATATAAATATATTCCGATTCAGAAAATTAATTCGAGTATAACCCCGTCGGAATTTTTAAAAAATATTAATTAAGCGAGGCATAATTAATTTTTTAAATGGGCCAATCAGAGGCCGGATTAGGGAAGAAAGGTGAGTGGCGTTGCCGCGCGAGTCTAATGCAACAGGTCAACGAGCGAAGCGGCCGAGGCGCCTGAACATAGCTAATGCGTATAGCAGAAGCGAAGATCGCGAAAGCGAATGAATCGCAAAATATATTTTACGAGATTGATTGTATGAATAAAATGTACAATCAAGGAAATGATTTTTATTTAAGTTTGAATTAGACCGCAGACTAATAAATTCATTACTACTATTATTAATTTACTTACTAAATCTATAATACGCGTGCGTTATAAATATGAGATTATTACAGTTTTTAATCTCATCGTATTTACATTAATTTATTGAAACCTTTATGACGAATTTTAAGACAATAAAATTTTGAATTGAATTAAGTTTTCTGTACAATATAGCCAATAAATACGTTTACCATAAAGATATATCGCTACATATTGGAAATATATTAATTAATTTTGCAAGTATATTGGCAATAATATTGCTAGGTAAATAATTCCTAGTCCGTGTAAAATGAAATTTAGCTCAAGCCTCAATTCTTCGTTTAAAAAACATAATGCTACCGCGAGCGCTCTCCGATGTTCGCGCAAATCAAATTTTGTGTTCGCGGAGTAAGCCCGCTGCGGGCGCTCTCCGACGTTCGCGCTCATCAAATTTTGTACTCGCGGAGTAAGCCCGTCGCGGACGCTCTCCGACGTCCGCACTGCAAGAGCAAACGTGCTCGAAAAAAGTTACTTCGTTAAAATTACAATTCATTGTGTTTTAGACTTAATAAATATTTTGGAAAACGCGTTCCAAATGTTTAGGATAATAATTGCAATAGTCTGGCTGTTGAATTGAATTGAGTGTTCAATATACAAAATGCCAATGAATAACTACCATAAATTTGCAATATATTGGTAATATATTAGCAATAATATTGCTAGTAAGTTAATTCCGTGTCCGTGTAAAATAAAATCTAGCTGAACCCTCGATGAAGTTTTATAATAGTCTGGGAATCATCTAGCTATAGTATATCTATAATATGTTTACGTTTACCAAATATTTTTAAACTAATTTTTTATAATATATTAGTATATGTTGAACAAATCGATATCATTAAAATTAATTGGATCATATCTTTACTAAAAATCGGTATTATGAGAAATCGTGGATTTATGTCACGCATCTTAGTAATTATTCGGATGACCAAAGACAGACGTTCATTCACGTTTTCATTCACTTGAGGTAATAAAAGATCATCGATTCGTCGTATATTGGCAATATATTGACAATACTTTGGCAAAATATTGGCAACATGTTGGCAATATATTAACAATACTTTGGCAACATATTGGCAACATATTGGCAACATATTGACAATATATTGACAATACTTTGGCAACATATTGGCAACATATTGGCAATATATTGATAATACAAATAATAAATACTTAACACAATACACTTTTAACTGAAAGATTTAAGCCAGACTTTAAGCCATACTTGCGCAAACACTTTCAGACACACACACAGCCATACAATTAGCCATACTAAAAGATCAACTTTTCATTCCTTGTAACTACCCTCTGTATTGGTTGCTAATAAAAACCGACATAAGAAAAATCAACGAGTTATTTTGTTATTCTAAAATATCTGTCTTTGTTGATTGCTTTAAATCGTCTTCTCGTTCTTGCATTAGTAGCACAAACTGTGTGAGAAGTTTCATCAACCACCTAAATACAGGAGGGTAGTAATATGGAATGAAATTTGCTTTTTTATCGAGAAATAGACATTTTCATGTTATTTTCTTATCTAAAATATTTGTCCTTTGTTGATTTTTCATAAGTTGGCTTTTCGTACCAACCAATACAGAGGGTAGTTACAAGGAATGTAAAGTTGATCTTTTAGTGTGGCTAATTGTATGGCTGTATGTATATCTGAAAGTGTTTGTGAAAGTATGGTTTTAAGTCTGGCTTAAATCTTGCAGTTAAAAGTGTATTTCGTTAAGTACCCGCGTAAAAAAATTAAAGTTTATATGAAATTTATATAAACTTTAGGTTTGGCTAAACTTGATATGGGGTTCGCCAACGAGACTGAGCCGAACTTGTGCAATTGACTGTTCAAGTTTGGCGAAAGTATATCAAATGTTCAACTGAAATTCATATAAAGTTTTTATGAAGTTTTTTTACAATTACTGACAAATAAAATATAGTTTATACTACCAAGGGAAATACATGACCTCCGGGAAACGGATCTAATCCTAACTTTGGTATGTCTTTTATAATATAAAAATATGAAGAAAGCCAAGTTATCTTTTGCCAATGGCCATTTTTACGGAAGTTATTCGACATCCAATAATAATAGCAGTAAAAAATACTTCCAATTCGGTCGCTTATAACTCGAAAACATATAAAGATAAACAATCGAACCAAAACCAGAAGAAAGTTGAGTTCAAGTAGATATGGTTTAAAAAAAAGAAGTTTAAATTGCTTAATTTGAAGCAAAGTTATGAAGAAAATAAGAAATTGAAGAAATTTGAGCTCAGCCATGCACACGTCATTACATTACAATACATTATTATTATTATTATTATTACTTTTTTTTTCGTGGGAAACTGGAGAAATCTTACATAAGACGACGACGAGGGTCCCCACTCGTCGCCAGTGCCGGATTCTTACCGGCTAAAACTCCAAACCCAACGCTTTCACCTACCCATCCCGGAACTGTTTTCCACATTACTTCAAGCAGGGAGGCGTGTCTGTGACATGCGATATTTGTTCCTTATTCTATCCTCTCACGTTGAGACTATCACTTATCGTGAAACGGCCTTCCTTGCGGTTTCGAGCGCGCGCCGAAAGATGGCACAGACTCCGGACCCCGCCATGTGAGATACTCCTTGAGCACCCTTTGAAGAACAAAGGAAACATTGGGGAGCACTCTTGCAATTCTTAAGGTTGTGTCTAGGCTCGCCGCACTTGTAGCATGACGAGGACTTGTCCACTCCCTTACAATTCCGTTTCGTGTGGCCGAAGTCTAGGCACCGATAGCACCTCTCGACCAAAACTCGATCCCGAACGTGACAGCTTACAAAGCCGACGCAAAGATGTCGCATCGACTTTAGCTTGTCAGCGGTCTCGTGATCTAGTTTCACGATGGCTGTCTTTTGTTGACTGCGGTTGGGACCGAAAAGCTTCACCTCTCGGCTCTCAGGCGGAGACGCGAGAACTTTATCTAGGGCCGCCACCACTTCGTCCCTCGTTGTGAGAGCGTCCAGGCCTCTGATATCCAGGGTCACCCTTCGATCTCGGATCCTAACTTCTCCCATATCTTTAGTAGCCGTGCGGACTTTCTCCGCGAATGCTGTTGCGTCCGTCTTCTTGCCCAGCCGGAGCAGGACATCTCCCCGCCCTGTCGGCCGTACGCTCAGAATTTGGGCGCCGCTGTCGTCCGGGTTGACTTCCTTTCGGAGCTTCCCCAAGACTTCAGCAAACGTACGGTCCCTCGCGACAGTGACCACCAGGGTGGATACCGGCATCATCTGACGCTTTCTCCTATCAAGAAGCGCCTGACCCGACTTGACTGTCGGCTTTTTTCCCGCCATTGACGCGGACTTGGATTGCTCCTTGTCCATGCCACGTGGTGGTACTTCCTTTCGAGGTTTCTTCTTCTTGCGGCTCTTAGAAACCTCGGAGGGGGGGGGGCTTTGGTGGCCCTCTCTACTTCTCTTTTGAGCCTGCATTCTAACTGTAGCCGTAAAGACGGCTTTAGCTATTATGCCTCTTCTCTTAGGCTGCCGACGATTCTCGTGACCAACTCGATAATCCGCGACTTGGCACTTGTAATCGTCGACTGCCGAAAACATCTGCTTGGTTTTCCCGTAGAACTCTTGTACAAGAGTGTCTACGGTCTTCAGCCCTGTCTTCATGACCATGGAGATGTTAGGCGGCTTTGCACAAGCAGCCAACATAGCCTGCAGTTCGCTCTTTAGGTGGTCGTAGGTGGAGTCGATCTCCTCATGCGCCTTCTCTACCTTCTTGTATTCCTTACGAAATATTTCTATCTCCTCTTGAGATTCCTTACTATAGGCAGAGATGCCACTGATGGCACTACCAAGGCTGGTAACGCTGCCGCTTCGTAACCTGTTTCCGGATGCAACACTCAACATCTGTAACGACGGCTGTTGTTGGGAGTTTTCTTTCGAGGGCCCCACCTCTGATCCCCCAAGATCCGTGAGGCCAGCGCCAGCCACCGGGGCTTTCACCCGATCGGAACCGACGGCGGGATTGACTCCTAGTTTGGAGCTGCCCGCTTGGGGTAGTAGGTATTCCATTCGCTTGCTCATCATCCTTCTTCAACTGTTTGGTCCACGGAGGCTATTTAGTTTCACCTCTACCCTTCATGCAAGCGTGACGAGCTTTCTCCCATCCGCCACCCGGGGGACGCGCCGCATACGGGAACAGGACACCCCGCGCGGATTATTATTATTATTATTATTATTATTATTATTATTATTTTATTTTTTTGCCCATAATTATTTACTGCTGCAGAAATGCTTGCAAATGGAGCATTGAGGTAGCAGAGCTCTTGTACGCTAAAGTTCATTACATATGTAATATACTTGAGCGGCCTTATATTCTAATAAATTACTTGTCGTAGTCTCCATCTAGCGGTCAAGATGAAAAATTACAGCCGTGACGAAGTTCGGCAATGGAGCAAGAAAAAGTCATAATAACTAATTTTATTCTGTTATTAAAATATATTGTTTAAATTCTTTAACTGAACTTGTAATAAATTTCAGGGATCTGCTTCCGAATGTGTACTTGTATGTATGTTAGCTGCTCGGGCTCAAGCTATTGCTCGGCTTAAGAAACTACCATCACATTCAAGTCTTGATGAAACAGCGCTCCTAGGTAAACTTATGGCTTATTGTAGCAGAGAATGTCACAGTTGCGTTGAAAAAGATGCGATGATATGCTTTGTTAAATTGCGAATACTAGAGCCTGATGAGAAAAGTGTCCTTCGTGGAGAAACTTTACGACAGGTATGTACAAATAAAAGTTCTGCCACCTTGTATTAATACTATGTAAAAATAATGTTGCTTAATTATCAAATATTGAGCTAAAAGCTCAATTATTAAATATTGCTTATTTTCAACGCTTGTGATACGATTTACATTCTTAACGTTTAAAGAAACGAAAATCTAATATTTTGACGCACTAGAAAATTTATTTTAATTTAAATTTTTTGTTTAATATATCTATGTTTACACCACTATAGGGATTGTTTTTTAGACTATCGTTTTTAGACATGACCGGTACAGGGAAGAACCTTTCATTTTCATCATCGTAAAATGTGTCATGCATCAAAATATACTAGATAATGGGTTGTAAGAGAAATTTTTGCCTATTAGAATTTATTTAACGCCCTCCCTAAAATGTTTGTATGTAATCATGTATCTAAGATAACTCAGACAATTTTTGACTGATTTAGCTGAGATTTGCAGGGTAATTTCATCATAATGTAATTAGATAATGATCCTATTTTCAGATATATAGCGCAGAAACAGTTTAAGTTGTGGCATTATCTTTAATTGCTTAGAAACGATTATGTAGCATTATCTTGAAATGAAACAATCCTACATAAAAACTTTATGCGGACGAAATATTTGTCTTAAAATAGTAAAATTTTTGCTAGTGTATACTTTACGTTCAGAATAATATGTTCAAAAATAAATAGAGAAAAACGTTCAAAATAATGAAAAAATGTACAAAAAAAACACGATTTTGGCATTAAAACTAAATGTATCGTTTTTAGAGAAAAATTTTTAATAAACTAAATGTCCGTATTAAAATAACAAAACTTTTTTCTATAATACACTTAATGTACAGAACAATATTTGTTAAGGTAAACATAGAAAAACGATTAAAACCATAAAAAAAGTACTAAAATTCACGTTTTTCGCAATAAATTGAAATGCATTATTCATACATAAAAACTTTAAATGAATGAAGTGTTGGTCTCAAAATAACAAAACATTTTCCTATTTTACAAAATTTAATATAAAAAATTTATATTTTCTATTGGCCTAAAATTCTTCAATTTCTTATTTTCTTCAATAACTTTATTCCAAATTAAGCAATTTGATTATCTTTTCTTTCAAACCATATTTGCTTGAACTCAAATATCTTTTAGTTCTGGGTTTGAATTCCTATCAATATTCGTTTTTGATTTGTAAGCGATCAAAGTGGATGTAGTTTTTATTGAAAATATTGTACGATGTCGAATAATTTTCGTAAAAGTGGCCATTGGCAAGTAATAACTTGGCTTTCTTCATATTTTTATATTACAAAAGACATGCCAATGTTAGGATAATTTCTGTTTCCTGGAGATCAAGTACTTCCCTTGTAAGTTTTCATAATATCTTTTTTGAATCGATCAAGTAGATAAGTAACGATTGCATTTGCAGTAATTTCATTTTATTCTCCAGCTACATTCTTTAAAATCATATTAAAGAACTACATGTGAGCCGCGGTGGCTCATGGGTAGAGCTCGCGACTCTCACACCGAGGGTCGTGGGTTCGATCCCAGACGTGTACCTCTGAAAATTTTTTCATGTGCATTTTTCGAACACTGCGACTCAGTGGCTCGGCGTGTCACTATAATGTGACGCCAGTTCGGGTGCTCGTGCATTTCGTGCACTTGTCAGTGCATGAGAGGCACGGGCATCTGAACTATAGGGAACGTTAGGGACGCGAAGATGTAAAGAGGATCGCGGTGGTTCCATCGGGAGGACAGGAAACTGTAATTATTAGGCTAATTACAGTGACCGATGATATCTTCCGATGGACATAAGCACCACTGTTTCAACTACATGTGCTTTGTTTACAGACACACCGTTCACCTCCGTCGCTGATTAGCCCTGGCAGCATAAATAGAGCGACGTTAAATAACAAAAAAAAAAACTACATTTTGTTTTATGTACAGATTTAGATATTTTCGTCAATGTAATCGTAAAGTATAGATATTTGGCGTCTTCCTAGCGAGAGGGAAAGAGAACTCACTCTCAGAAAGCATTCCAACTGAGAGTCAAGGGAAACTGACTCTAAAAAAGCACCTTAAGTCAAAGACAAGGGGAACTCACTCTATAAAAACATCCTAAGTGAAAAGCAAGGGAAAGTCACTCTAACAAAGCATCCTAACGGATTAAGAATCAATGTACATCCACGTCGTTGTTCCTGGATTGCGTCAAAAGATGGACGCTGATGATAACAAATATAGTTTAAAATAGTTTTTCATTTTGTTTTAATATAAATATTAACATTGCAAATTTAACGGAGTTGACCTCAATATGACCTTGGGATAGGGTCCAAGGTTAAATTTAAACTCACCATTTGATTCCTCCTAGGAAGTTACTTAAAGGCTAGATTTATCTTCATAAAATAAATATTCAAACGTATGCAGATTCATTAATGGAGTTTACATGACCTTAGAATAACCTTCAAGGTGAACTTTACATCTAAGCAGCCTATGTATTTAAATGTAGAATTTCCCGTTGTATCATTTAACGTTACAAATAAGACGGATTCTATTAAAAAAAAGCAAAGTTGACCTTGAAATAGCCTTGTAGTTTATTGCGAAATTCAAAATAAAAACCACTATTAAAGTACTCATTGAAAATAACTTTAATATGACTTTGATAAATTATTTATGGGCAAACTCTGCAACATTTTTGAGTGTTTCGATACTTTTTCACCACTGTGTATATATGTATACAAAAGTAGGGTATGGAGCATTTTTGTTGGCTATAAGCCGCATCGAATGTCATTTTCAGCACTGCTGCCGGACTTTTCGACTCCCAGACTCTCAGTAATAATGTACATCTACATAATATTAAAATTTTATAAGTGAAATTGTGAATTTTTCTGTAAAAAACCCCTTATACTGTAAAAAATATTTAGTGAATGTCATTTTTTATGAGTCCATTGTGATCGCATTGATACGAGGATAAATTTACCACTATTACAAATTTTTTAAAGAATCGTTTTTTATTAGGTTTTTGGCTTGGAAGTTTCAGTAGTCCGCGTACGTACGTACAACTTTTTATACATACATTTTACCATTAATTATTACAATTGCACAACCGATAATTAATTTTGTTGTCAACAATTAATTGTCGTGGTGCCAGGTATAAACTGTATGTATTCAAAAATTATAATAAATATATATTATTTGTAATATTAATAACAAATTATATTTAGAAATATATCTAAAATAAAAATTTTTTTGTGAATTCCCATTTTACTGTAAATAATTAAATAAATAAAGAATATCTTTTTTTAGACTTTATGTGTCCCTGGAATTATGACAAACAGTTCCTAGATCTTTCGGGAATTTCGGAGGAAATTCGGGATAAGTCGACTAATTACGGGGTTTCCTGGATATTTCGGGAATTTCTGAAATATTTCAGAAAGACTCCACTAATTACGGGATATCCTGGATATTTCGGGAATATCTGAGGAAATTCGTGATGACTCTACCAATTACGGAATTTCCTCGATGTTTCGGGAATTCCTGAGGTATTTCGGGATGACGCTACTAATTACGGGAATTTCTGGATATTTCGGGAATTTCTGGAACAATTAGGGATGACCACTAATTACGGGATTTCTTGGATATTTCGGGAATTTGTGAAATATTTCAGAAAGACTCCACTAATGACGGAATTTTCTGGATATTTCGGGAATATATGAGCAAATTCGTGATGACTCTACCAATTACGGGAATTCCTGGATCTTTCGGGAATTTCTGTGGAAATTCGGGATGAATCTACTAATTACGGAATTTCCTGTATATTTCGGGAATTTCTGAAATATTTCTGAGAGACTCCAATAATTACGGGATTTCCTGGATATTTCGGGAATTTCTGAGGAATTTCTGGATAACTCTACAAATTAAGGGATTTCCTGGATATTTCGGGAATATCTGAGGAAATTCGTGATGATTCTACCAATTACGGGATTTCCAGGATCTTTCGGGAATTGCCGAGGTATTTCGGGATGACGCTACTAATTACGGAATTTCCTGGATATTTCGGGAATTTCTGAAATATTTCAGAAAGACTCCACTAATTACGGAATTTCCTGGATATTTCGGAAATTTCTGAGGTATTTCTGGATCACTCTACTAATAACGGGATTTCCTGAATCTTTCGGGAATTTCTGGGGAAATTCGGGATAACACCAATAATAACGGAATTTCCTGGATATTTCGGGAATTTCTGAGGTATTTCTGGATAACTCTACTAATTAAGGGATTTCCTGGATATTTCGGGAAATTCTGAAATATTTCAGATAGACTCCACTAATTATAGTATTTCCTGGATATTTCGGGAATATCTGAGGAAATTCGGGATGAATCTACCAATTACGGGATTTCCTGGATCTTTTGGGAATTCCGAGGTATTTCGGGATGATTCTACCTATTACGGGATTTCCTGGATATTACGCGAATTTCTGTGGAAATTCGGGATGAATCTACTAATTACGGAATTTCCTGTATATTTCGGGAATTTCTGAAATATTTCTGAGAGACTCCAATAATTACGGGATTTCCTGGATATTTCGGGAATTTCTGAGGAATTTCTGGATAACTCTACAAATTAAGGGATTTCCTGGATATTTCGGGAATATCTGAGGAAATTCGTGATGATTCTACCAATTACGGGATTTCCAGGATCTTTCGGGAATTGTCCGAGGTATTTTGGAATGACGCCTACTAATTACGGGATTTACCCTTGATATTTAAGGATTTTTGAGGTATTTCTGGATAAATGTACTAAATTAAAAACAGGATTTCCAAGATATTCGGGAAGTTTCTGAGGTATTTCTGGATAACTCTACTATTACAGGAAATTTCCAAGATATTTCGGGAATTTCTGAAATAATTTCAGAAAGACTCCCTAATTACGAAATTTCCTGGATTTTCCGGAAATTTCGAGGAAATTTCGTGTGATATTTCGACGCTACTAATTACGGAATTTCCTGGATATTTCGGGAATTTCTGAAATATTTCAGAAAGACTCCACTAATTACGGAATTTCCTGGATATTTCGGAAATTTCTGAGGTATTTCTGGATCACTCTACTAATAACGGGATTTCCTGAATCTTTCGGGAATTTCTGGGGAAATTCGGGATAACACCAATAATAACGGAATTTCCTGGATATTTCGGGAATTTCTGAGGTATTTCTGGATAACTCTACTAATTAAGGGATTTCCTGGATATTTCGGGAAATTCTGAAATATTTCAGATAGACTCCACTAATTATAGTATTTCCTGGATATTTCGGGAATATCTGAGGAAATTCGGGATGAATCTACCAATTACGGGATTTCCTGGATCTTTTGGGAATTCCGAGGTATTTCGGGATGATTCTACCTATTACGGGATTTCCTGGATATTACGCGAATTTCTGTGGAAATTCGGGATGAATCTACTAATTACGGAATTTCCTGTATATTTCGGGAATTTCTGAAATATTTCTGAGAGACTCCAATAATTACGGGATTTCCTGGATATTTCGGGAATTTCTGAGGAATTTCTGGATAACTCTACAAATTAAGGGATTTCCTGGATATTTCGGGAATATCTGAGGAAATTCGTGATGATTCTACCAATTACGGGATTTCCAGGATCTTTCGGGAATTGCCGAGGTATTTTGGAATGACGCTACTAATTACGGGATTTCCTTGATATTTAAGGAATTTTTGAGGTATTTCTGGATAACTCTACTAATTACAGGATTTCCAAGATATTTCGGGAATTTCTGAGGTATTTCTGGATAACTCTACTAATTACAGGATTTCCAAGATATTTCGGGAATTTCTGAAATATTTCAGAAAGACTCCACTAATTACGGAATTTCCTGGATATTTCGGAAATTTCTGAGGAAATTCGTGATGATTCTACCAATTACGGGATTTCCTGGATCTTTCGGGAATTTCTGAGGAATTTCGGGATAACACCAATAATAACGGAATTTCCTGGATTTTTCGGGAATTTCTGAGGTATTTCTGGATAACTCTACTAATTAAGGGATTTCCTGGATATTTCGGGAATTTCTGAAATATTTCAGATAGACTCCACTAATTATAGTATTTCCTGGATATTTCGGGAATATCTGAGGAAATTCGGGATGAATCTACCAATTACGGGATTTCCTGGTGTAACGGGCTTATTTTTAGCCCTTTACATAAAAATACATGTATTTTTTCAGGACCGTAATAAATGTATGAAGTGAAAACGTCTGGGGTAGATTAGAAACAAATCCAGTGTTTCTTCTCATCCCAGAACGATTTCTGGCTATTTTAATGGAATAAGAGGTTGGATAGAGGTTCGAACGAATGCAGCGTTCGGCCTCGCCCAATAAACTCTTTGGTTAATATATTATGTAAAAAAAATCAGGTAGATGTTGGAATAAATCCAGTATTCCACATCATCTGATTATTTTTCTATGGAAAAAAGGAAAAATAATTCGGGTAGAATAAAAAGCGAATCTAGCGCTCCTTTTCGTCCGAATGTATTCTAAGGAATTGGCTTTAAAGGATACAAGGACTTGGGTAAAGATTGGAATGATTCCAGCATTCTATCTTGTCCAAGTACCTTTAAATGAACATCACACCTCTAGCTGTTTGATTAAACTCACAAAATTTATTTATTTCTAGAATTGGCGAGGAGGGTGCTTCCTTCCTCGCCTTACAGCTCGAGGCGAATGCTGAATTCGACAGCGAGACGGCCGGTTTTGTACCTTTGGTTAGAGGTGGGGACTGCTCTCCCACCTTCTTCACACCTATAGCTGGAGTTTTCGGTTTCCCTCTCTTCTCATTATCTTCTTTGTTGTTTCATATAATTTTGGCACAGGGTCGTCAACCTCTCTGTCTTTATATTAATTTACATTAGTTTTCAAAATCTGAATCTTATATTAATATAATAATTAACAAACGTGAAAAACAATCTTAATTTGAATTTGAATTCATTTTACTTTAATTTATTGATCAAATACTTATTTATTTTTTATCACTTTTCTCACATATATTTTTTATATATATATCATGTATAATTATATATTATAATATTATAATATACTGTATAATTTCAAATTTTATTATTATTAACTATAAACAATATAAATTTGCAACTTAGTTAATTTTAGTCGTATTTCAATTTCAGAATATGTATATTTTGCAAAATAAAAAAATCTTTAAATAAAATTATAAATTTTATTAATTTTGATTTATTAATTATTTAAATAAATTAATTTAAATAATTAAAAAAATCTTCCGAGAGTCGGGCTTGAACCCGGACCTCTTGCGTGGCGCGCTTATACTCTATCGCTTGAGCTAATACGCTATGTGACTGGAGCCTAACCATACATATATATATATATATGGTTATGCCCGTCACACTGGATCTTTCGGTAATTGCTGAGGTATTTAAATAAAAACTCCACTAATTATGGTATTTCCTGGATATTTCGAGAATTTCTGTGGTATTTTTGGATAACTCTACAAATTAATGGATTTCCTGGATATTTCGGGAATTTCTGAGGTATTTCTGGATAACTCTACTAATTACGGGATTTCCAGGATATTTCGGGAATTTCTGAGATATTGTGGAATGACGCTACTACACGGAAAAAGATCTGCAGTATTAAATCATCATCCATTTTTTAAGGGTACGGTATATTCGTATGCCATCACATGAAAAAGTAAGGACTAGGCTTTCAAATTTAACTGCGAAATGTGGCACGTATTTTACTGGTGATTAGTTAGTACAGTGGCGCTGCTGTCAGCCCGTTTGTACCACCCGTGGCACTGTTTTTCCCAGTGCCAATGTATAGAGGCTATAATTTCAGCACCGGGGCCGTTAAAAATTGTGAACGGGCAGTATATTAACAAATTATTATTGAAATATGGATTTCTACGTAATAAATATATTAAAACAGTGGAAACTTGAAAGTTTTTCCGGTTTATTTAGATGTAAGTACATTATTATTATGCAGAATTTTAATACAGTAAAGGATACAAATCTTTATGTCAATAATTTATGTCATCTTACTCAAAATTGTACATTTACTTTTTTCCTCATTAACTTAACACTTACTTATAAGTTCATGAAACTTGTACTTCTTGAAAATATTTATAATATGGTTTTTATCATTGATGCTATTGCACTTTCAACTTGTACTTGATGTTTTTATGAATACTTGAAATTTATTTGCAAATTATTCTTTTGCCTGCTGTAAAATATTTTCTTTTAATTACAGCTAATAAAATAACTTGTATTACATTGTGAGTTGGTGGGGCATGATTTCTTCGTTATTATTTCCCGAATGAAAATTCGAAAGTGTATTTATACACAATTCTATATGTATTTATATATTTATGTTTAATTATAAACGTTTCCAAAGTATTGTTAATAATTTTTTACGTTTAAAAGTATAAAGTTTTAAGCATACTTTTTATATAATTATTTAGTTTTGTGAGAATTTAAGATATGGATTGTATGGTTTATGTTCTGTTTGTATATATATATTGTCACGGACATCGCCGGCGACTTTTATTTTCTCGCTTCTCTCCTTTTCATACGTAACAATATATATATATATATATATATATATATATATATATATATATATATATATATATATATATATATATATATATATACAAACAGAACAACGTAAACATAAAATCCATATCTTCAATTCTCACAAAACTAAATAATTATATATATATATATATATAATTACGTTTTAATAGCTTATAATAAATTAATAATTATAGATAGATTCTTAAATCAAATGTTAAGTTATTTCTTAATTTGTACTAAAATGATGAAAAAAGAAAAATTATATAAAATTTTGATGAAAATTTAGCAATTAGAATTCATTAATTTTTTACGTTAAAATTTGTCTTATTTATGTGCTTTTTCTATAACTTTTTGGAATAAATCGCCATACTTGATCTGGGCTTTCATAGTATCTTAATGCAACTGAGGATTATTTATATTTAGAATTAAAGTTGTACCTATTTTCATATTTTTTTATTTTTTTGTGTACCGTAAAGGAACTAAATTCTGATTAGCCCTTTAAACGTAAAAATATACATATTAACTTGATTTTTTTAATTTCAATTGTGCAATTCTGACTTTTCAACTTATATTTCATGAGCTTGTAAACATATTTTTCTATAAAAACTTTTTGGTTTTGATTTACATTGAAAAATGATCAGAAATTGGTTCCTGATTAGAAACTAGCTTTACTCAGTATAACTTAACAAATAAGACTTTCGCGATATTATTCTATAAAAAAAGAATCTTCAAAAGTTATAACAAAATTCATAACCCCGGGTTCAAATTTCCTTTTTAAGTTCATAAGTTGTATATTTAATAGATATATTAATTACTGCCATCACATTATATTTATATATTGCAGATATTATATATTAATAAATTTGGATTATGCACGTTTCTTTCTACATTTTTTATCTTGCTAAAACTTTATAATAGTGTTCCAATTTACATCAGTCTTGGTGCGTTTACATTATTTTAATATTCATATAATTTTATAATAATATTGGTCAATTAGTAATAATTTTTAACTTTTTGTAGACTTCAAATCGTGCCATAGTTTCCAAAATAATATAAAAAATGGATCGAACGTTATTTAGAAATGAAATTATAAAATTAAGCACAATGTTGTATAGTAATCTTAGTTTTAATAGAAGCCATGTACAGTTTATAATACAAAGTATGGAAATATTTATAAAGGAAGTATATAATCCATTTTTATTAAAAGAATTGAAATCACGTCTTTTTAACGCGTGATTCTGGTGATAACCAGAAGCTTTACAGGTTATTGACAGCGTTCTTGAAGAGAACAAAAATCCTTTTTATGATTTTAATACCGAAGACAAAAGACTTAAAACAATGAAATATTTGGGGTTATATGTTGAACCAGTACCTTGTGTACTGGAAGAAAGAAGTGAGCCAAAATTTCGGCAAACTAAAATACTTTTAAAGTCAAAAAGTGTTGAAATGATCCACCTTCCAACAAATATACTGAACCTAGTAGAAAATTGACCATTTTTAATGGTTTAAGATTAAAAATAGCTATTTTATAGCTTCAAACTAGCCCTTTTCTAGCCATTTCTAAAAAATCGCTAGGTTATACCATAAAAATGGTTTCAACTTCTACTAGGATTAAACTATAAACAAATGAACTGATCATGGATTTTAAAATTCATGGATTTTAAAAAAGCAATAAAAAACAACGAATAACATTTATTTTATATAATTTTGCATGAATTTTTTTTATTTTAAGTTTTCATAGTTTATGTTGAGGTAAATAGAGGTCATATATTTATTCTTTTAAATAAAAATTGAAGATAATACAGTCTTCTAAAATTGTTTAATGTCATTTACATGCTTATAATTGTTTAATTTATTATATTAATTTAGAAAAAAACAATATGATCTCATCTTGTTTTACTTTTGTACATTATACACATACATAATTTAATATTTAATTTTTTTCCACTCTAATTGACTAGTTCGTAAGTTATAACAATTAATATGAATTTAATATGAAACCTTCCCTAAAAAATTATAGATTTCTTTACTAGCACATCTCATATTATACTTACAATTGTTATAAAATTTTAAACTACAGATTAAATCGCGTACAATTTAATCGAATGACTGATGCAATTGTACAATTATTCAACTGTGCTGAAGAAAAAGACCTGTTTTACACTCCGAGTTACTACGTACAAGGAAACGATACAAATAAAAGAAGAAAAATAAATTGTAGTGGATTATTATATTCCACTTATATTATTTTCGCGATAAAATTGGTCATGCAGGTATTTTCGGTGATATAAAGGCAAAAACTCAACCCTCGCTGCCAAAAGCAAAAGGTATTTTCTGCATATAATATTTATAACATTAACATTTAAAAATTGTATATAATTTACCTTGTCACGCTGCACTGGGGATTAGGGTGCAGGTGATCGGGGAATAATAAAAATAAGGAATATATAATAAATAACTTAATTTATTATCCGATGCGATTTCTATAAAACAATTACGGGTGCCAGTCTCGTCCGTTACGCGAGCTCAAGCTCGGCTGCGATCGGCTCAGGGGGGGGCGAATGTAGGAAGGCGAAATGCGGCTCACTGCAAATTGCACGGGTGCAAATTATAATTTAAAAATCACGAATAGTTATTCGAATCGATGCTACTCGTCCGCGACGAGTTTAATGTCGACCGACGGCGCGGCTGCGATACGCGATCGCGGGTCGAAGCTGCTCAACGAAAAAAAGGGGGGGGAGAAGGGGGAAACGCGGTAACTCGCACACACACAGTACGGAAGCACGGGAATTGCACAAAACGGAATAAAGGAGGCACAAGAGTATTCACCAACCTTTGCTGCGATGCTGCACTCGTTTAACTTCGCTAAATAAATTTGCGCACTCGCTACACACACTGTGGTTCGCACACCTGATCGGACGTCGTGGCGCTACGGCGATCGGAAGAGCTCTGCTCTCCTCGGCGTGGTCGACGCATTGCCCGTATGCGCGCATGCGTCGCGACGGCCCACTTGCGGTGCGTACGCGGCCTTACTCGAATGCGGCTTGAGTAACATGGCCGCCGCATCGTCTCGAAGTGTACACCTCGTCCGTTCCCGCAACAACAATGGTGCCGTTGACGACGACGTAAGCTGCTTGCCAGGTAATTATAAATTCGTTCCTTATTGTTCGTCCGTCGGCTAATAATCTCGGTGGTTACAGGGCTGCGGGAGGTGTATATCCACGGCACGTCGATACGGGCTCATGCGTCGCCGCGCCGATATCTCTTTCTCTCTCGCTCTTCTTGAGGCGCACGGCTTGACAGGTGCAACGGCGGGCTCGGGCTGCTTGGACGGACACACGGCAATATCCAGGTAAATATCCACTTGGAGGACGGCTTGCTGCTTTATTATTTATCTGTGTGTGTGTGTGAGCACTTATAATGCTCACCTAACCTCTTCACAAGTCCTCTCCTATACACACTTATTTAAGTAAGTGTGTGCTCCCATCTGCTCCCTTATAGTGAACATTACTACATTAGCTGGTGCTTACAGGTTTCCTGGATAATTGCTGGCCAACGGACTTCCTGGATTTACTGGCTTATTCTTCTGGCTCAGGCTTCCTTGGCTTGCTGGGTACGCTGCTACTGGTTCAGGACTTTGGGGCTCGCTGTCAACACCTCAGCATGCTGCTTCACTTGGCTGGCTCTTCGTCAAGGCTTATGTTTAGTTTACTTCAAGAGTACTCTATATTGCTGTGAACTCCTTCTGTGTCCTGCTCGGCTGCTCCCCTGTGTACGCTTGTTAGTGGGCTCGGTGAATTGTTATAGTGTTAAGGAGCTCGGCTATTGGGAGGGTATTGTACTTTTTATATAGACTCTTAGGGAAATTAGGGAAATATAGGTTCGGTTAGGCTTGTATATGTGTGTGTGCTCGTACAGGGAAGGTAAGATATAGCTATTTGTCGTTTTAAATGACATGCATTATTTGCATTGTCACACTCCCCCCCACCAAACTGTAGTTACGCGGAGACGTAACTACTTCAACAAAAAAAAATTTATAAAACCATTGAATAAATGGATTTCGCGTTCTGTGTATGTTGGTGGGGTAAGTATGCTATCTAATAAATATAAATAATTAATAAACGCTCGATAAATTGCTCGTGCTATTTATCTCGAGGTGTAAGTGTTTAATCTCGCTGATTACTGCTTGGCTGGACATGACTGTGTTATGTGCGCGCTGAGTGTGTATATTCCCTATTTTCTTATATGCTATAGAATTTATTACGAGTAACGACGACTGGCATACCCTTTACAATTATTTTCGCTCGCTTGAGAACTCTTCCCGCGAACGCGGATCTCTCATTCTTGCACACTTACATGTTGCTCGCATACTCATACATAATAATATATAAAATATAAATTATGAGAATAATCAATAATAAAAATAATAATAATTATTAATAGATTAGTGCATACCTTTGCCTCGTTTATTTGCTGCTTGTGTAATTTTTCTGCTGCTTATTATTTTGTTAATTCATTAAAACCGTTAAAGAATGTAAGAATAAACCAAAATAAGAACTTGCTTTCATTTTGCATATTTTATATCGTAAAATAAAAACTTATTGCTTGCTACTAGAAGGAAAGGGGAAAAGAAAAAAGAAAAATTTCTTAAATTTATTATTTATTATATCTATAATTTATAACTGGAGACAAGAAAAGAAAAAAAAACTCTGGCTTAATGCCGTTTGGCCAGGTAGGCCTTATATGCCTCCTTGCAGCGTGGGCAGCTGCCGGTGGAGACCCCGGGGATCCCACAATTTTTACAAAATTGGGCCCTGGGTGACGTGCATTGCCGCCAGCTATGCCTTTCCCCACCACAATTCCAGCAGAATGGTCTGCATTCTGCTGGCGGTGGTCGGGGAATATATTGCTCGGCTCCGCTCGCTGTTGCTGGCTCTTCTGCTCGGGGGAACGGTGGCTCGATTACTAGGTCGAGGAGGGAGGGAATGGTTTGGGCTGTGGTGGGTTGGCTCTGGGAAGGGTGGGGGGTGTTGGGGAAGGAATTTTGAGTCCTCTGGGACATTAGGGGTGGTGGCTGGGTGGAAGCTCGAGGGGCGGGAAAGGATGCTGATGCGGTGGGGAAATTTGAGGAACGGATGGTGGCTAGGTCGGGAATGATGGGTTGTTGGCGGGGAATTTCGACTGGGATGTGGATGTAGGTATAAAGTTGGGTTTGGGGATCAAATACGGGACGGGTAATGATGGGTTGGGGTGGGAAGGATGGGCTAAATGTAGCAGGGCTGGGGGTAATGGGAGGGCTTGGGGTGGTTGGAAGGGTTTGGCTCGCTGGCTCGTTTGTGCTGGCTCCTCGGTGGCTGCTCGTGCTTTCCATGGGGGCTGCGTGCTCGTGGGAGGAAGCACCTTGTTCTCTTGCTTGTGCAAGTGTTTCGCACAGGTGGCGTCCTCCACGCATACAACCCCTTGTCCCTGGGCAAGGTCTTTGGCTTTGGGGCGATTGGCTCTGCTGTCTTTCCCTTGGCCTGGGAGAGATTGGGCTGGGCGTTCTGCCGAGATTTAACCTGGGCAGAACTTCGTCCAGATCCTCAATACGCTTCTGGACGAAGCGCCCACGTCCTCGGCCTCTCTTAAGGGCTGAGGCTGCTTGGCCTGTTCTTTCCATCTATAAATTATATGGTGGCTCAGTACTTGGCTTAATGTGCTATTTCCCTATTGAGATTCGCCATGTTGCTTATATATAAATAAACTAGTTATTTACGCGGTCTAAGTTGCATTCGCTGGGGGCTATTTTGCGGTATTGGTATGATGGGCTTCTTCCTGGGGCGACCTCTTTTAGCTATAGGGGCATCGGGATTTGGCTTAGTTTGGGTTTTCGGGTTTACTGGCTGTTGGGGAATGGGAGTTCTACTTTGAATAGGAACTGGGATTTTCCGGGGAGGAATATGGAGCTTTAAATCTGTTATATGTTCTTTAATTTGCCGCTTGCTTTGCAAATCCTCTATTAGGTATACCGTCGGGGAAAATACTTGTATTACTTTTGCTGGACCAATAAATTTAGGGGCTTGTTTTGCTGCTATGTAATTTTCGGCTGAGGATAAAATGCGGTTACGGTATCTAACTAAGTTGCCTATTTGGTATTGTACATCCCTTCTACCTTTGTTATAATACCTCGCTTGCTTTGCTGTTGCTAGATCTATGTGTCTTTTAACAAGGTCATAAATTTTAGGCAATCTGTGAACGCGCTCTACCCATTGCTCTGTGTCTGGGGCTGGAATTTCACTTGGCTTTTCTATATGCTTCCTTATAAGGGCTACGGGACGGGGATTTCTGCCTAAGTTTAAAAATGCTGGGCTATATTTTGTAGAGGAGTGTATAACTGTATTCAGCGCGAAATTGAACTCTCCGAGATGTCTATCCCAATCTCGGTGGTCATCTGTTAAATAACTATTTATCATCGGCTTTATATTTCTATTAACTCGCTCTACTGGGTTGGCTTGGGCAAAATATGGCGGAATGGTGGTTTGCACTATACCGTATTGTGTTAGTCTTTCCGTTACCATTCTATTGGCGAACTCGGTCCCATTATCTGTGACAAGGTATTTGGGACAGCCCCATCTATTGATGATGAGTTCGTCAAATGCCTGTAGCACGCTCTTTGCATCGGCTCGTCTAAGAGGCTTCATCTCAATGTATCGAGTGAACAAATCCTCGAATACAATGATGTATTTAAACCCTTGTTTTGATGGTGGTTTAGGTCCCATTATGTCGGCTGCTACGACTGTCCATGGCTCGGTTATATTTCTCCCTTCCATTAATCCTGGAGGTGCTTGCTGGCTACTCTTATGAGCTTGGCATTCTTGGCATGTCTTGACGTAGTTGCATGTATCGAAATAGATGCCTGGCCAATAATAGTAAGTGGCTAGTCTTGCGTAAGTTTTATCGATGCCAAGATGGCCTGCTTGCGGCATGTAATGGGCTTCATATAGGGCTTTTTCGCGGTCGGCTTCTGGTAGAACTACTTTCCATGCATCCAAGTCGGGCATAAAGGAATCTACAAGGGGATTGGGACGATGGGCGTATAATATATTATTGGCTATTCTAAGATCGGGGTATTTGTTGGGAAATTTGGCTACGGCTCTTAGTTTCTCTTGGTACCATGGATTATTGGTGTTTACCTTTAAGGCTGCTGCTATGGCTTCTGCTTCTTCGAAAGCTCTGGACAGTGCGTCTGGGACTTTGTGCATGGCTCCTTTTCGATGCACGAACTTGATGTTATAGTTCTGCAATATAGTATTCCAGCGAGCTAACCTTCCAGCTGGATCTTTTAGCTTATTCAGCCAAAGGAGACTGTGGTGATCCGTAATAACGGTAAACTGTTCACCTTGCAAGTATCCTTTAAGCCTTTCTACAGACCAGAGAACAGCCAAACACTCTTTCTCTGTAACTGTATAATTTCGCTCGGCTTTGCTTAGCGTTCTACTTACGTAGTAGATCGGGTGTTCTTCGCCATTGATCTCCTGCGTGAGAACACCTGCTATGGCGAAATCGCTGGCATCTGTTTGGAGGGTAAAGGGATTGGAAAAATCGGGACGGGCTAAGACTGGGGCTTGGGTTAAGGCTAATTTAATTTTTTCAAATGCTTCCTGCTGCTCCTGGTGCCACTGCCATCGTACATCTTTCCTCATTAAATAATTTAATGGCGTACGGTATTTTGCTAAATCCTTTATAAATCTAGAGTACCAACCCACTAAGCCGTTGAAACGTCTTAACTGTTTCAAATTTGTTGGTGCTGGGTACTCCAGTATTGGCTTAACCTTATCCTGGTTTGTTTGTAAACCGGACTCGTTAATTTTGTATCCGAGATAAGTGACCTCTGGACAGCAAAATTCGGATTTTTCGCGGTTAATTTGCAAGTTGGCTTTGTTTAGGGCTATAAGGACTATCTTTAACCATTTCATATGCTCTTCAAATGTTTTTGCCGTGATGATGATATCATCTAAGTAGGCAAAAACGTGTGGCTCCCATTCCGGTTTGATCAACTTATCCATCAGCTGCTGAAACATGGCTGGTGCGTTGGTCAAGCCGTAGGGTACACGCTTAAATTGAAATAGTCCTTTACCAGGTAGGGCGAATGCTGTTATTTCACGGCTCTCGGGGGCTAGGGGAACTTGATGGTAGGCTTGTGACAAATCCAGCTTGCTAATAAATCGGCTTTCCCGCAATTGGTCCAAAATATCGTCCATATTGCGCATTGGGTATGCTAATTTCTTTGTCACTTCATTTACTAACCTGTAATCAATACAAAAGCGGTATTTGCCATTTGCTTTTGGTACGATTACCGGATAGCTGCACCATGGGCTTTGCGAGGGCTCTATAATGTCTTCTCTTAGCATTCGATCTATTTCTTCATAGCCTGCTTGAAGCATTTTTGGCGAATATTTGCGGCGTGGCTGTCTGATTGGCTCTGCTCCTTGCACATCTAGCTTGAGGCTCGTTAGGTTAGTGACTCCTAAGGTTTGGGGTGTTTGGGGAATTAATTCATCTAGTAAGCGATGCATTTGCTCCATTTGCTCTGGGCTGGCTTGCTTTAATCCTCCTATACTCGCTACGGCTGGTATGCAACTAGGATCGTTACCTTCTGGATAGAATTGGTGTATGAGACCTTTGCTTGTCCACCAGGTATCATTTTCATAGTTAATACTCATATTAGCTTTCCGCTTAAAGTCAATTCCAAGTATGCAGTCATAATGGAGTCCATCTGCTACTTGAAATGGCATAACAACTTCGTCTCCATCGATTCTTATTGTGATGTCGACCAAGCCTTGGACAGGTATAACTGTACCATCTGCTACCTTGACTCCTGGGCACTGAGACGGTCTTAGCTTGTTTTGTAGCAGCTCGCTCATATTGCCTCCTAGGAACGATCTTGTTGCTCCATCGTCTAGGAGTGCAATCACCTTGTAGCCGTTTATTTCTAAGTTGAAATAATGTCTTGGGTCAATATTGGGGACGTGTTGGATCAGGGATTCGCTCGTTGCTAACTTATATGGCTCAGACCCTTTGGGGGCTTGGGGCGAGGAAATACGGGTCTTTATCCCCTCTGGTTGTAGTTTCCCGACGTCTGGCGTGGGTTGCATCTTGTACATTGCTTGATGTATACGCCTGGTGTACCACACCCATGACAGCGTCGGTTGGGGCATTCCGCTGCCCAATGGCCTAATTTGTTACAGCTGTAGCACGGCTCTTTTTGTTTACGGGGATGATTGTATATAATCGGGGCTCTGGGGCTGCTGTGCTGATCGAGGCTGCTTATTGTTGGCTGCGGTTGTTGTGTTTGCTGCTCTTGCCAGTTGCTTCTGATGTTAAATTTCTTAGGCTCTTGTGCTGCTGCTTGCTGTTGGCTCGAGTTAATGCTTTTGGCTGCTTCGCTATACTGCTTCCTGGGGTATTGCTGCTTATTGCTCCTTGGGGTATGCTTGGGCTGTTGGGTGTTTTTGGGAGGGTTTGGGCTAGCTATCGGGGCTGCTGGCTCTGGTGGGTTTGAGGCTTCTGTTGTGCTTTGGTTTGGCTCGGTTTTTAACGCTGCTATTTTTCGTGGCTTCGTTTGCGTGGGGTCTACATAAGCAAACCTTTGTAGCCCTGCAATCGTAATTGGCGGAGGTGGATTGTATGCTTCATCTAAATAGCGCCTAGCTTCTTCTCTCTTGCCTAATCGTTGTAGCTCGGTAAAATCATTAAAATGATGCCTTTCTATTTTTACTCGATAGCTCGGGTGCATGTTTCTATATGCCCTATCGAGTTGCTCGTGAATGGACATTGGAGGCTTAAAATGATCAAACATCCCTCTTAACTTTTGTAAGTATGTGGCGATGTCTTCATTTGCTCCTTGCGCTCTAAGCTCTGCTGTGCGACGTAGGCTTATCTGCGTATCTTCCACTCCATATTGCAGTCTAAATGCTTCCATAAATTCGCTAAATGTTTTCCAGTTATGCTTTTCTCTTTTAAACCAGTCGTATGATTCGTCGTCGAGTACGGCAGGTAGAGAAAGCATAATTTCTTCTGCGGTGAACCCATGCGATTCTTTACATTCCTCTAAGTTCCGTAGGAATGTTTCAGGGTCGCCTTTTTATTGCCCTTGAACGATATGTGCCACCTATTGAAAATTTCGACCGTACGCTTTTCTCGTATGAACGTTGCGTCGTCTAATCTGCTCGTTCTGTAGGTGCTGCTCAGCGGGTGTATTGTATTGTAATCGGGATGCGGCTGGCTTAAAAGCTGGTTGCTATAATATCCCGGTTGCTGTGAAGCTTGTTGCGGAATAGCGCTTGCGAATGCTCGTCGTTGTGCTTGAGGGATAGGGGAATATGGAACTTCGTATGTTCTATCGGTTAATTGTTGAGACGGGGGGGCTATATATGCATTTTGCTGCTGTGGCTGGCTGACGTATTGCACTTCATCTTCCCAATGGACGCTCGGTAAATTTCTGTTTGTTTCTCTTCGTCTCGGGTCGATCTGGTTCGGTGACGTCAAATATCTCTGCTGCGTTGCTGCTGGTTGGCTTGTGGTGGGTGCTGTGACTATGGGACGGAAGGCTGATTGCTGGATGCAGTGGGATTGTCGGGGCCGGGAATTTCGTTCAGAGTTGGTAGTATAGGTTGTGGTAGGTGTTGTGCAACTAATGAAGGGATTTCTTATAAGGGATGGGTTATTGGGTAAAGTGGGAGCTATGGCTTGAATAGTGTAATGTGACGTAGTATTAACTGCTAAGTTCGATGTCGTTACGTCAGGCAGCGTGTGATAAATTTCTATGTTCGGTGCATCTAATAGATTCTGGCTTGTTATCGGCGTTGGCGTCAGTCTGTATGCAGTCGATTGTGCTCGTGGGTGATTTGTTTGCTTTTCGGTTGGACTGCTGCTTCGTTGATTTTGGCTATAGGGGGTTGATCGCTGTGTTGGCTGCGTCATCTCTTGCATTGAAATTGGATCTGCATAGGGACCACGGGTTTGTCCTGTTTCCAATTCAATAAAATTTGCTTGGCTGCTTGCTTGCTGGAGTGGGTGGGAAGATATGGGAGGTAAAAAATTTGTTCGCTCAGATTGGGTAAGGGAAAGGGATAACTCGTCTGGATTTATTGCTTCTGACTCTTGTTCATCTGCTCGAGTTATATTTTCTTCCGAAAACTCGTCAAACCACATTTGGTCTGTTCGCGGAT
Organism: Theocolax elegans; assembly: GCA_026168455.1. Classification (NCBI taxonomy): domain Eukaryota; kingdom Metazoa; phylum Arthropoda; class Insecta; order Hymenoptera; family Cerocephalidae; genus Theocolax; species Theocolax elegans. The sequence continues at coordinate 6,029,891 of CM047429.1, forward strand.
TCCATTGAGCCGCTGAGTCTCCAAAGTTGCGTCTAATTTCATAACGAGCTACTCTATCGCGAATAATAGCTATATCGTTATCTAAATTTAAAAATGATGTTCCCGCATAGAAGACAACTCTTCCATCGGCTAATTCATTTATGGCTCGCCTAATTATTGGTGCGCCTTGAGCTGCACTTATTCCTACTAATTTTCCGCCTAATCTAAAATTACGGGACATTTTAAATAGTTCTCAGGAAAATATTTGCTTAATTAATAGCTCTTGCTTAGCAATCGAATAGCTCAATGTTTATCTGTTAAATTAATTTTAATTTATAATTAATTAGGGAAAGCAAAAAAAAAAATTAATGCAAGCTTCCAAACGAATAATTATTAGCTTAAGCAATAAACAATAAATTTGTTTGCTCCGTTAGTGCAAATCTGAATATTATTACTAGGGAAATAATACAAAAAAAAAATTAATTAATTAAGCTACAGCAATCAGGGGAAAAAATAAATAATAGTTTTGCACGGTGCGTTTAGAAATTATTTACTTTATAATTTTAAAACATGCGCTAAGGGAAAAATAAGCTGTTAATCTGGTTAGGGAATGCAATGGCAAACAAGAAAAAAAAATTTTATTCGCTGCTAGTATGGGTTATATAATAATAAAAAAAATGTAGCTTGGTTAAGGGAGAAGCTATAAATTAACCAAAGAATGTGCGTAGGAGGGGGAAATATCGTGCTATGCTATATATAATTGTTAATGGTAAAAGAAAATAAAAATGCAACCAATGGCGAATTTCAATATGTAGGGATGATAAGCAATCAATAAATATATAAGCGTTCAAACGAAAATAAAGCAAATGCAAATTAATAGCAAATTATGTACATAAATATGTATATACCATTTGTATATACGTATGCTTCATATATACATGCGTTATTTTTATGTAATATAAAATAAAATATTCAGTAATATTAATTATTAATAATAAAAAGAAAAATTTTCGCAACAGAAAATTATTAAGCTTTATAAAATTAAATTACTAGCTGCTTGAAATATAATTAATTTTAATTTCCACAACACGTGGTCGTATAAAGAAAAATGGCCGTGCTTCGCCACCTCGCGTGTGTGTGCGCACGACGAACGAGAAGGAAAAATGGCTGCTCTGCGTCTCGCTAGATGCTCACAATTTTTAATCCCAAAATAAAATTTAACACGTTGGGCGCCAATGTCACGCTGCACTGGGGATTAGGGTGCAGGTGATCGGGGAATAATAAAAATAAGGAATATATAATAAATAACTTAATTTATTATCCGATGCGATTTCTATAAAACAATTACGGGTGCCAGTCTCGTCCGTTACGCGAGCTCAAGCTCGGCTGCGATCGGCTCAGGGGGGGGGGGCGAATGTAGGAAGGCGAAATGCGGCTCACTGCAAATTGCACGGGTGCAAATTATAATTTAAAAATCACGAATAGTTATTCGAATCGATGCTACTCGTCCGCGACGAGTTTAATGTCGACCGACGGCGCGGCTGCGATACGCGATCGCGGGTCGAAGCTGCTCAACGAAAAAAAGGGGGGGGAGAAGGGGGAAACGCGGTAACTCGCACACACACAGTACGGAAGCACGGGAATTGCACAAAACGGAATAAAGGAGGCACAAGAGTATTCACCAACCTTTGCTGCGATGCTGCACTCGTTTAACTTCGCTAAATAAATTTGCGCACTCGCTACACACACTGTGGTTCGCACACCTGATCGGACGTCGTGGCGCTACGGCGATCGGAAGAGCTCTGCTCTCCTCGGCGTGGTCGACGCATTGCCCGTATGCGCGCATGCGTCGCGACGGCCCACTTGCGGTGCGTACGCGGCCTTACTCGAATGCGGCTTGAGTAACATGGCCGCCGCATCGTCTCGAAGTGTACACCTCGTCCGTTCCCGCAACAACAATGGTGCCGTTGACGACGACGTAAGCTGCTTGCCAGGTAATTATAAATTCGTTCCTTATTGTTCGCCCGTCGGCTAATAATCTCGGTGGTTACAGGGCTGCGGGAGGTGTATATCCACGGCACGTCGATACGGGCTCATGCGTCGCCGCGCCGATATCTCTTTCTCTCTCGCTCTTCTTGAGGCGCACGGCTTGACAGGTGCAACGGCGGGCTCGGGCTGCTTGGACGGACACACGGCAATATCCAGGTAAATATCCACTTGGAGGACGGCTTGCTGCTTTATTATTTATCTGTGTGTGTGTGTGAGCACTTATAATGCTCACCTAACCTCTTCACAAGTCCTCTCCTATACACACTTATTTAAGTAAGTGTGTGCTCCCATCTGCTCCCTTATAGTGAACATTACTACATTAGCTGGTGCTTACAGGTTTCCTGGATAATTGCTGGCCAACGGACTTCCTGGATTTACTGGCTTATTCTTCTGGCTCAGGCTTCCTTGGCTTGCTGGGTACGCTGCTACTGGTTCAGGACTTTGGGGCTCGCTGTCAACACCTCAGCATGCTGCTTCACTTGGCTGGCTCTTCGTCAAGGCTTATGTTTAGTTTACTTCAAGAGTACTCTATATTGCTGTGAACTCCTTCTGTGTCCTGCTCGGCTGCTCCCCTGTGTACGCTTGTTAGTGGGCTCGGTGAATTGTTATAGTGTTAAGGAGCTCGGCTATTGGGAGGGTATTGTACTTTTTATATAGACTCTTAGGGAAATTAGGGAAATATAGGTTCGGTTAGGCTTGTATATGTGTCTGTGCTCGTACAGGGAAGGTAAGATATAGCTATTTGTCGCTTTAAATGACATGCATTATTTGCATTGTCACAACCTTCAATTAATTTATATTATTTTCCATTCATATGAAAGTCAATAAAACATCTTTGAACAAAATATATTTTATACATACTTAAAAATTAAAGGGCCAAAGAGTTTCTTGTCCATATTTCTTTCAGAACGTTAAAAAGTTGAAGAGGATTTATATATTTTATTAAGTGAATTTTCTAATGATGAAGAGAAAGTCATAGCTGCATGGAAGTGTTCTTTTTTTACAAGGCACGAGAAATTATATAAAAGTAAGAATGCTACACGCAAATAATGGAAGAATTCTCGATTTTACAAAGTTCCTTAGGTCCAAACTTGGTAAATAATAATAAATTCTTATATTACGTTTTACTTCATACTTTAGTGAATTTCAAAAATATTAATTTTTTAAATAATATATTACGCGTTTCAAGACACTTTGAAACAAAAAAATAAGATGATATATTTTAATTTAATGACATTTTTTAATTCACTGAAGGAGGTAAATAATATTGATTATTATACGTACGTATTTTTATATTATTATAATTGTAGATAAAATTAGATTTTGAACAACTTCTTCGGAATCAAAAGAAACCAATAGGACCAGCAGTTAAAAATATAAATGTATGTGACAACCTCTTTCAAAAGTGGCCTACATTTACGAATAAATTGTTGTTACATGCAAAAAATATTGTAGAAAGCATCGGAACTATTAAAAGTAAAAAGAATACCAATCTAATTGAAGTAAAAAAGATTTTAGAAGAAAATGAATCCGTAGAAACAAACGGTTTGTACAGGAATATTATACTTAAAAAAATTATATGAAATATTTATTGCAAGTACTCAATATTATTTTTTGTTTCAGATTGTAAAAATATTTTAGCATTCATGCTGCTTCCAAAATTAATCGATTACATCCCAAAATGTAGTGCTAAAAATCAGAAAATGGATCCATCTAATTCATTCTTTCTACATGTTAAAGTAAACTTCTTATTTACAATAAATGAAACTAATAATATAAGTATACATTTATACGTTTTAGGATGACGAAGTTTCAAAAGAAACAATAAATCATTTGATTAATGAAAGGCACGAATTTTACATTAAATCTCCAGTGCAACCTTTTCTGATTTTTTGCGGTCCGATTAAACATTTATCAAAAATATATGTTGTTATGGATTTAATAACTTTCGAATGCACAGACGCGATAGAGTCTGTAGACTTGTGTTTTAAGTTGTCTTTTGCACTACATATTGATTATACTATTGGATGTCCACATGTATGGTCCTTCTTGCATAAATGCATATATGAAATAACCGGCCTCAAGGGAATTGTTGCACTAAATAAAATTATGCAATTGCATTTAGATGTTAAAAAACTATGAAGTGATAAGTGATGTATTATAAAATATCTTAAGAACTTTGAATTACAGACCTTTGTTTATATATGTGTGTATATATATGTATTTATTTATATATTTACTTTTATGACAAAAGACTTGTTAATCAGAAGAAAAACTATATTTTTGTTATTTGTCATTTTACAGAAGTTCATTAGATCTTCATAAATATATAATATAATTAGTACTATTTTCTTATGTTTTTTTTACCTTAATACTTCCTATAAAATAATTTATTTATTACGCTTTCCTGTAAGAAAGCATAAGTACTTACTTCAAATTGCATATTTTCCCAATCCAATATAAATAATAAAGTTAAATTCTTTGTATAAATTAACTGAATAATCTATTTGTTTTAAATTCTAAAGTTTCTATTCTTAGAGCAGGATCCTCTAACAAATATTAACATAACATCTACTACAATAAAATTTAATAGATTAAATATTTGTAAAATATTCGTTCTATTTAACAAAATCATAATTAATAATTTATATCTAACTGTTAATGTATGTTACATCGGTACACATGTTCGTTAATAACAGTAAACTTAATATAAATAGATCGCAAAATCGTTGCGGACTTTCTTAACGTTATCGCAAAGTATAAGGTGTCGAAAAGAGTACCCCACTTCGATTAGCACCCAAAAAAGACGTGCCATACCTCAGAAAAGTCGCACCGGTATAGATATTACATATACTAATTCGAGAGTTGACTATCACCGATAATATCGATACTGTCATTTGTTTTTCTTGTGATCGACGCTTCTTTTTGTAGGCATCATAGTGGGTATCGTGTTTTATGCTGCAAACCTTTTTCCGTGTAATTACGGGATTTCCTTGATATTTCGGGAATATCTGAGGAAATTCGTGATGACTCTACCAATTACGGGATTTCCAGGATCTTTCGGGAATTTCTAAGGAAATTCGGGATAACACCAATAATAACGGAATTTCCTGGATATTTCGGGAATTTCTGAGGTATTTCTGGATAACTCTACTAAATAAGGGATTTCCTGGATATTTCGGGAATTTCTGAAATATTTCAGAGAGACTCCACTAATTACGGGATTTCCTGGATATTTCGGGAATTTCTGAGGAATTTCTGGATAACTCTACAAATTAAGGGATTTCCTGGATATTTCGGGAATTTCTGATGTATTTCGAAATGTCTCCACTAATTGTGGTATTTCCTGGATATTTCGGAAATTTCTGATTTATTTCGGGATGACGCTACGAATTACGGGATTTCCTGGATATTTCGGGAATTTCTGAGGAATTTCTGGATAACTCTACAAATTAAGGGATTTCCTGGATATTTCGGGAATTTCTGATGTATTTCGAAATGTCTCCACTAATTGTGGTATTTCCTGGATATTTCGGAAATTTCTGATTTATTTCGGGATGACGCTACGAATTACGGGATTTCCTGGATATTTCGGGAATTTCTGAGGTATTTTGAAATGTCTCCACTAATTGTGGGATTTCCTGGATATTTCGGGAATTTCTGAAATATTTAAAAAAAAACTCCACTAATTATGGTATTTGCTGGATATTTCGGGAATTTATGTGGTATTTTTGGATAACTCTACAAATTAAGGGATTTCCTGGATATTTCGGGAATTTCTGAGGTATTTCGAAATGTCTCCACTAATTGTGGAATTTCCAGGATATTTCGGGAATTTATGAGGTATTTCGGGATGACGCTGCAAGTTACGGGATTTCCTAGAAATTTTGGGAACTGCTGAAATATTTCAGAAAGACTCCACTAATTACGGGATTTCCTGGATATTTTTTTTTTAATACCTTGTTTTAATATATTAATATTTTTGTCTTCAATATTATTTTTGTTGACTATTTCTTGTTTTTGTTTTCTGTCAATACTTATTTTTACAGTATCTTTGTTTTTAATTCTTCTTTATAATTTTGAGATTCTTCTATTACATTTTCTTTCGATATTGTATTTTTTTCAATATTGTGTCCCAAACCTTGTTTTAATCGCGAGCGAAGCGAGCGTTTTTGGCTAGTAAGTTAATTGATAAGCAAAAAGAGTAAAAAATGATAAATATCAAAGTTCTCGGACAAACATTCATACGTGTTTCTAGGCTGTTTGTACGTTTCAAATTTTCCCAAATCTATGTTTTGAGAATGTGCTTCGCACATGTCAAGTAACAAGCTATCGAACCCATATATCTTTCCCTACTCCTACCTACCCGCACTGTAAATAAGCCCTGCCTACCCTCACAGACTAAAACCCGATTCCAAGCACAGCACGCACGTAAGGTGAAGCACTAGGGTGGTCCTGACGTTGAAGCCATGAGCGAGCTCAGGACATCAGGTAGGCTTCTCCGGGTCTAACACAGCAATCAAGATGAATCAAGAGAGGCCAATACTAAATGAGCCTTGAGGACCCTCCTTAGCTCCACAGGACTGCAGTCAAGGCGAAGAGGCAGTATCCAGGCGGTAAGAAGTGGAGCCTCCAACGCCATTCACTAAGCAGCTGAAACCGAGCAAGATAATTAATACAGATACGCATTACGGGGATAAGGAGCAAAGAATAATATATACAGCAGTACGTAGAAGACATGGATTAAGAAAATACATGTACAGCTGTTTGTAAATACTACAGCTGTACAGTATAGGACAGAATGAAGTTAGGTTGCTATACATAAACAACGTATACAGCAGACCTCTTAAAATAGCAAATACATGAACACGCATACTCGTGTAATGCCCACAATAAGGCAATTACCTGGAGCTGTATGAAGAGCTGATACCGATCACCGTGTTTGACGTCGTCGAGGAGAGAGGATCAAGGCAGCTGCAAGCAGCGAAACTCACACCGTACAAATTAGTTGAAGAACGCAAGAAGGAACGATTTAATAGTTACCAGGGAGTAAGTTATACCGCATCGCCGAGGCGTAAACATCACCAGGTCACCATACACCATACAGCCGACTTGCGCCCCTACATCCTGAATACAGCGGTAATCGACTCGCGCGCACGATGCGAGATCGATGTACCGCGAGCAAAATACGTACTGCGCAGGTGCGCGGTACGATAACGGCTCTCGAGAGCGGCGAGGACTAGAGCTCTACGGTCCACCGTCACGACGAGTTGGCATTTTCGCAAGAAACCGAATATTCTCACGTGCCTCGTAGTATCGGATAGAGATAGTGAGAGAGTGAGAGAGAGATTGATTGATTGATTGATTGATTGAATAATTTTATTCGGCCTTTGGGATTTAAACCCCGTAGGCACTCACTAAGATAAATACAATTTGCAAAATACAAATTTTAACAATAAATAGTATAATAATAATAATATATATATATAACAATAATAACAATAATAAAATCAAATAAACTACAAGAAGTCGTTTGAAATATAACAAAATAAGTTAACAATAATAGTAAAGGGATAAAAACAATAAAATAATAAAACAATAGCAATGTATTCTACTCCATTTTACTCGAGGCGAGGGATCAGCGGTGGGGTTATCCCCTCATATTGCATCCTGGTGGCCCAGGCAGTTTGGTGGAGTCCAAACAAATAGTGAAATATTGAATCTTTGAATTTGGCGATGGATGATTTCTCAAATGCATGTGGAGGGAGTTCATTTATGAACTTGGATGAGGTGATGATGAATGATTTATTTAAAGCCTCCGTACGAGGAAGGAGGTAGTTTAATGATTTTGATGGTTGACGAGTGGAAGTGCGGTGATTATGTTGTGAGGTATTTAATTTGATGAAATGATTTGCCAGGTAACTAGGAGAGTTATGAGAGATGATGCTAAAAGCAAGTGAGCCGATGATGTATGAGCGCCTGAACTCGACTGATAACCACCTGAGACCTAACCTATACGAAGTGACGTACTCTCTTCTCGGTATGTCCCCCCACACGAACCGTACACAAGCATTCAGTAGTCTTTGCAGCTGTAGATTTCTGGTCTGGTCAACATCGTTGTAGACCGCACACACATAATCAAAATGAGGAAAGACAAGTGCTTCTACCAGTCTCTTTCTGAGACCACGTGACAAAGTTTTTCTATAATATCGCAATGAGTGTAAAACACCATGCACACGACTCGAAATAGATGACACTTGCCTTGCCCAATCAAGAGATGGAGTAATCATGACCCCGAGCGACTTAACCTCACATTCATATTCCAAGAAGTCCGTTTCCAGTTTAACCTTAGGGGCAGTGTTCAAGTCGATGCGCGATAAAAAAAGCTTGACTACCCAGAATCATAACCTTCGTTTTTGTAACATTTAACTTAAAACCGTTTTTGTGAGCCCATAGGGCTATTGCATTTGCATCCTGTGTAATACGCTGCACTCCCATTTCAAATTCCGCAGGAATATAATTGCTGAATATAATTGCTGTGTGTAAGTACTTTCGGCAGGTCGTTTATGAAGATAGAAAAAAGAATCGGGCCAAGAACACTGCCCTGAGGCACACCAGCATTAATTTTCAGCCAATCCGAAAGCTCGCCAGATTCATTCTCAACAGCATGCATGCGACCCACAAGATACCGATAAAACCATGTAAGCACGTTATCAGAACAACCAATATCACTTAATTTTTTAATTAATTTATCATGGGGTACTGTGTCAAAAGCCTTGGAGAAATCAAACAGGACAAGAATCGTGATCTTTCTGGCGTCAATGGCTCTCCTAACATCATCAAGAACACCCAGGAGTGCCGTCTGGGTACTATGTCCCTTACGAAAACCTGCCTGTCTCTCAATGAGAATATTATTCTCCTCTAGGTATTCAGATAATTGATTATGCACAAGTCTTTCTAAGATTTTTGAAAGTTCACAAAGCTTTGCAATCGGCCTTGTGTCAGAGCACGATTCCACTCTGCCCGACTTCGCCAAAGGAAACAATAGCACTCTCTTCCAGTATTCAGGATAATATCCAGCTAAAAGCATATCGTCAAAACAATCCACGAGGTGCCGAGTTAATTGAGGCTCTAACAACTTTAGCATTTCCACGGATATGCCATCAATACCCACTGCCCTCGAGGATGCTCCCCGAATTGCGTTTTGAATTTCTTTTGCAGTGATATTGGAGAAATGAAAAGAGGAGGAGGAGGGTGACAAAGGACATGAATTACATAAAATGGTTGAAAAAGACTGGATAGACAATGGCTGGACGTGATTTGAGACAGAAGCGTAGTGACTGTTAAGCTGTTGCAATGTGAATAATTTAAGTGGCGATGGATTTGTCTTTGAGCTAAAACCCATGTTTTTGAGGCATTTCCAGGACCTTTTGGGATCGTTTGCACTGTTAAGTTTATTTGCCAGGAAGTGAAATTTACTCGAGTTTACAGCATTTGAGACATGATTTCGGAGCCCTTTGTAAACATTGTAATCTTCATTTGAACCAGTAGCACGAAATCTCTCAAAAGCTGCATTTCTGTCCTTAATTTTCACTTTAATATCCCTAGTAATCCATGGCTTGTGTTTAGTTTTTAAAGAATAGAATTTTATTGGTGCTAACAAATCAAATGTCGAGAGAATTGCCTTGTTTATGAGTGGTACATTATTTGAGATAGTGCTATGATTTACAATTGATGGATGATTATGGTGTGAGAGCGGACCATGCTGGTAGTTAGACAAGGAAAAATCTATAGAAACATGCTGATCAAGCCTAGGATGATTGAATGATTGTGATGAAGACAAAGAGGTGATAGATGAGGTGAATGTGGCTGCGAGGCTATGAAGGTTGATCTCTCCCAGATTTCGTTTTCCAAATTCCCTCACGTCCGTCGGCGTGTTAGCAATCCTTAGAGTAATGCTTATAGCATCGTGACCTGCTGCGAAAGGAGCTGTCGTTTTAATATATTCGTAATCGGGTATTGGTTCACGAATCAGGAAGAGATCCAACCATGTATGAGAAGGCCCACCCGACGTCATTGCGTGGTGTGTTGGCTCTGACTGGATGAGTGCAAGTCTCAGTGCTGATATGTTTTCCCTAAACTTATTTGCCATAGCACTAGAGGAATTCATATCAATGTTGAAATCCCCAGTGACTATGACGTATTTGTATCTCGGTAGTAAGTCTGACAAAACCTCGAAGAAATCTGTAGAGTAAGCGGCTGTTGGCCTGCGATATACCACCGCTAACACTAAAGAATCAGCTTTTCCCGTCAAACATAGAATTAAAAATTCTGGAGCATTCGAGAAAACTGGTTCAGAGTGCGCAATGACCTTTACCCCAAAATCTTCCCGAACATAAGCCGCCACACCACCCCCCTCCTTACTTTCTCGATCCAAGCGATGCAAAGTATATCCCGTTAGTCTAACAATTTCAGAGGAATCGTGTTTAGTAAGGAAGGTTTCGGTGATCGCAATGACATCGTGAGAGGCCGGGTGAACTAATGCTTCAACGGATGAAAAATGGGTTTTGAGTCTATTGATATATGAATGGAAAATGAAGAATGATTTTGATGATCCTGATGATTTGGCCCGACCAGCTCTGTCTCATTTAGTATGAGTATACTTAATACTACTAATAAATAAGTAATAATACTACTAAATCTAATACTATGGGCCTCGCGTAACACTGTTCGCTTGATTTTCGAATAGCTGCTTGCTACAGCTCAAACACCGGTTTTGGCCAAAGAGGCCTTATAAATAACGATTTCTCGTCACCCTCACCAAAAATGTCGCAAGCTCTTCGTCCTTTTAAAAGGTGCGCCTTCTCCATCACTGCATCTCTGGAAATATTTGACGAAAACTTGACGACCAATCCACGCGAACGCATTTGAGTAGGGGGAGAACCCGTTGACTTTGATCTCTGTCGCGGAGTCCGAGGTCAAAGGTCGATCACCTGATTTAACAGCTTCGGTAACGGTTGATTGCCTCCAAAATATCCGCAATCAGCTGGTTTTCAGTTTTCACGGTTTTACCCGGTAACCCCGTAATAAGCAGCTCACAAGAATCTTTCAGTGCTGGAGATTGTGTAGCATTTATATCTTTGCTATTTGCTTCAAAGCTGCTAATCCGGTTTTCCAGCTTGTTGATACATTCATCCAAAACTGAGTATTTTGCTTCTATTTCCTCTTCAATCAAGCTGACCTTCGCCTTTAAGTCCTTTAGCTCAGTCTTAACTTCGTCCACTTTACCCTCCACACGGCTCACCACTTCCAACACCGATTTAATGTCGCTCCTTAAGTTGTTTTGCAGGCTTCGTGTAAAGGCTTCTACCTACGGTAGCGGGGCGGCCGCCATCAGTACGGAGTCAACGAGTGTGTCTTGCGCGGCCTGGTTGGGCTTAGTGGGCGGAGCGCCGCGAGGTTGCTTAGCCTGCGACATTGATGGCGACGGAGACGAGGCTACACGCTTGACGCAAGAGGTGGTACGAGTAGGCATGGTCGCCGGCGCGGCACTGTCGGTCGCGTTAGTCTGGCGCGGTAATCCGGGCGGTGGCGCCCTCGTGTCAACTAAAGCTGTTACTAGGGTTTTCGATTTATTTTTCGCGAGTACGCAACAGAGCCGCTCGGACGATCCTGGCACGACCTCAAAGCAATTCATGTGTGCTATATTATTACATAGATTACACACCTCTGTGTAGTCCTTTCGCGTCAGCCGTGCTCCGCAAACAAAGCAGCCTCGCGGTGTTGCCATTTTCGCAAGTTGATAGTCGCAACGTTGGCCTGGACTCCGTGCGCAGATCTTGCCGCCCAAAATTTCTGTCGCTTGCAAATTCCTCCGGTTAACCTCGAAAATTTTGCAGTCAATTTTTCGTGATTTCTGGATGAGTGTCTACAGCAAAAGTGCAACTAATTTACTAGGTACGAGCTGTAGACAGCGGCCGTCCGATTTGTAATATGCTAAAACTCGTGTTTATAACGTGAGTAAAATAATCTTATTCGCTATGTAGAGATCTATAGACAACGTCTTTATACTCATCGTGCGCCAGAGAGAGTAGAGAGAGAGAGTGAGAGAGAGAGAGAGAGAGCGAGAGCGTCGATAAAAACCCCGGAAATATCTCCGAGCATCGGCGTTAAAATGGTTGGTGATTATTCACCCTCGCCGCTTAAGGTACCGCCGAGTACCTAAGTTCGTGTGTGCGAGATCCTGGTCCCATCCTTCCCCTTCCCTTCCCTTACAACGAACCGAGATAACAGCAACGGAGTAAAGCTCCAATAACTAACGATAACCCGCGAGTTATCTGTTTATTTGTCGAGTAATAACGCGGCTGGCGCCCACCCATTCATTATTTTATCTATGTAGATATAAATATCTTTTAATCTATTTACCACAGTTAATTATTAACCTGCACCCTGATCCACAGTTCAGCGTTACAATGTACAGCAGGTCAAAATATTTTAAATTATATTATTTCTTATATTCACTCGTATTAAGGTAATTTCTTGTTAAATTTAGCGATTGATTGAATGAGTCAATTTATAATTTTTGCACGATATTTGGAAAACATTTTTGTTTCCCTTTTCAGGCGCATTCCTGTTAATATAATGTTACAGGAATGCAGCTGAAGAAGGAAACAAAAACGTTTCCGAAACGTGGTGCAAAAATTATAAATTGACTCGTTAAATCCATCACTATATTTATCAAGATATTTTGAATTATATTAAATAATATGTTTTCCTTTAATTCGTATATTACTGGCAGTGCTATCATTTCGTTAATTTGATAATATTGTTAATGACTAAACATACTCCCCCCGCAATGGATCTTTTGGATCGCTAAACATTGAACATAAAGATCTTGAATTCAAAATAGCTTCGATTTCAATGACTAAAGTATTAATTTCTTCGCAAGTAAGAAGCTAATTGCCTGTGACACGTCTAAAGTGATTTTAAACGACTTGACAGGTGCTTTTCAAATACCACCGCAATCAGGACATGAGGGATGAATAAAATGCTAAAAAATATTCTTATGTATCACGTAATTGTCTACATTCTATATACATGGATCGGAATCGTTCGGCGACCGATGAATCTCCTAAACGCATGTAAAAATCTATCTGTTGTTAATTCACTAACAATTTCTATGTGTATTGCCTTTATAGCCATATAAATAAAAACTCAACCGTAAGCATTAATTCGATTTTGATTACGATGTTTCTTATCCTCAACAAATAGTGGACCAAAAAAATCTATACTAGTGTAGTAAAGCGGCCCTTTCTTCAATGCGCGATTTCGGTAAATCTCCCATTTTACTCATTAAAGGTGTCGGTCTCTGGCGGATCCCAGGTATGTAACAGCACATTATTTTTCTAATTATATTTTTTCCATTAAGTAATCAAAAACGATGTCGAATCGTGCATAAAGTACTTCGAATCTCGGTGTTATAAGTATTATGAGGTCAGTTACGTAATAATGTGATGCCAAAAGTATTGGATGTTTTTGCTTCTTAGATACTTCTGCATTATGCATTATCTACCGACGTGAAGTAATCCGTATCCATCAAGAAGATGATTAATATATATGAGTCTGGTGTCTTGTGCGTTTCTGTTTTTGGGTTGATTTTTTTTAGCAATTGAAGAACAGTATTTGAGTCTGACCAGAATATGATTCGATGAAATAGGCCAGTGAAAGCCTGAACGAGCTGGCTTAATATCATTTTTGGACTTATTTGATTACAACAATTGAAAGAACGACCCAAAAAATAATTTTATATCGATTTTCCAACCGTTGTTCTTATTTTTCTTTAGATGAAACAAGGATAAAATTCATGTAAAAAATGTAGACATGTGAGCGTTAAAGGGTTAAAATACGTTAACTGGAGTTCAAGGTGAACGGCTCCCAATATCGTAAATAAATAAACCCCACAAGTAATATAAGGTCAAATATTTAATTAAACCATATCAAAAGGCTCGATAGAGCCTGACGCAAGTATAGGAGCGAGAGCCATTATATACAGCTAACTAGCCTTTCAGATTTTTACTTTTCTAACCGCTGCATTATTATATTATGTATTTATGCTATTGGCCACGCATTACGTTCCTTATTTGTAAATCTTTACTGTACAAGTTTTGCACGAATTCATTTACGCACAATCAAGAAAATCAATGCCAAAGATATTGCTTGCTGATTTCCTTTCCTCAATTTTCGTCTTCTCCCTTTTGATATATATAGTCCACTTCAAACAAAATGAGATAGAGATAGTATAGGAAATGCATGAGATAGAAAGAGAAACAATGCTTTCAATCCCGTGAGAGAGCGCGTACAGAGGTCCCATCGATTAGCAGGCAAGAGTTTAGACGTGGCAGCAAGAGGGAGCTACTGCTATTCTTAGCTGTCACACATTTTGTTTGGTTATTTACTTCTACTCTGTATGTATATACAAATTATGTCCCAGCAAACGATATCCGAGGCGAGACGAAACATTACAAATTAATCGCAAAAAACAGTTCAGATATGGCTGTAGGAATGTTAAACCGTTTGTATAAAGAAGAATTTGGTTACCCGAGACGGTCGAGATTCGAGAATTTTTTCTGGTTCTGGTCAATTCTCCCGATCTCTCAAAATTTCGGCTTAGTCAAGAAAATCAACTTTGTGTTTATCATGTAAACAGTATACTTTATATAAAACACCTTCTACGAAGGTGTCAACATTCTCAAGTATGGTTTCCAATCACACTTTCAAAAATGTTATTTGATAAAAAAATCTTTAATTATTACTCCCATCTTATTTCTACTTATATTTTGCTTCAACTCCATAAAAAGTTTCTGCAATAGAAGGTACTGCAATCAAATATCGACAAGTAATTTTAATTAAATATTTATATATTTTTTTTGCTTAAACTTCATAAAGTTTCTGCAATAGAAAGTACTGAAATCAAAGCGGAATTATCGACAAGTATTTTTTACGATAACATAGATTTATTTTAATTAAAATTTATATATTTTGCTTAAACTTCATAAAAAGTTTCTGCAATAGAAAGTACTGAAATCAAACCGAAATAATCGACAAGTATTTTTTACCATACCATACGATGCATTTTTTTGAATTAAACTTTTATATATTTTGCTTAAACTCTATAAAAAGTTTTAATTAATTTCCGTAAAACTGATAAAAAGGAAACTTCTTTTTTTTTATTCTCTTTAAATAAACAATGTATATCCTTCCCGTGCTTTACATTAGTAGATACACAATTTTTATTTATTTATTTATTTATTTATTTAACCATAAAAGAATTTACATAATAGAAACACATACATCATGCAAACCTCCCACAGAGATAAACGGAGTTATCTGTTGGTGGGACTGGTTACAAAAAGAAAACTTAAAACTAACTTAAATATTAAACTAATCTAATATAATAAATCTTTAACAATTATTCAAAGTAACCAAATAGTATACAACTGTAGCTAAAAGTAATTTGTGACGAATACAACAGAAAATAAAAACTTTTTTTTAATATATATTATTTTGAATCCATTTTTTAATTTTTGATTTCTTATTTTTGGTGCTTAAGATTTTCATATCGTTAGGTAACATATTAAATATATTTATTGCTTTGATATAACTATTTTTACAACTAATTGTTCTTCTTGTACGAGGTAAAATTAAATTTTTTTTCCTCGTTATGCTGTTAGAAGACATAAAATTGCTTTTTAGAGATTCGTAATGGAACATTAATGAATCTAGTGTAAAAATCTGTTCAATACTTAGTGGATTATTTTCAATAATAAAATTATTCTTGTTTATAATTTTTAATAATTTTTTCTGCAAACTATGTAATATTTTCATATAATTATTATATGCACCACCCCAAGCTATTATACCATAACTAATTATACTATTAAATAAAGCATAATATATCATTCTAAGCGTATCCAGGTTCATAATCTTGGCCAGTTTATGAAACACAAAGATAAGATATTTTGTTTTATTAACAATATATTCAATGTGTTTACCCCAACTCATTCTAAAGTCAAAAATTACACCTAGGTATTTGGTATACTCAACTCTATTTATGTTAACATTATTTATATGAATATTAAAATTATTAACCTCAGGTACACTATCGCAATAATTTCCAAATGTAATATAAGTTGTTTTTTTAACATTTAAAGACAATTTATTAGTAGCCAACCAATTGGAGATTGATTCTAATTCGCTATTCATTAAACATTCAACTTCTTTCCAATTTTTACCAGTGACAATTATTGCAGTGTCATCTGCATATGAGATAATATTATCTGCTAACATATCATTTACATATAAAATAAATAACAGTGGTCCCAATATTGTACCTTGAGGAACACCAGTTTTTACTGTCATATTAGAACTAAAAACGTTATCTAATTTAACTCTTTGTTGCCTATTCGATAAATAACATTTCATGATATCATAAGCACCACCTCTTATTCCATAGTTATATAACTTATTCAGTAATATAATATGATCTACTGTATCAATAGCTTTTGCTAGATCAAGAAAAGCTATTGCGATTGGTTTGCTCATATCTAAACAATTGTACAGTTTACTAGAGATGTATTGCAGAGCATCTTTAGTTCCCTTATTTTTAACAAAACCAAACTGATTTTTTGTCAAAATATCACATTTATTTAAAAAATTAATAAATCTTTTATAAATTAGTTTTTCCAAGATTTTTGCTAGATTAGATATTAAAGAGATAGGTCTATAGTTTTCTGCACAGTTTTTATCACCAGCTTTATAAATAGGTACAATTTCAGCGATTTTTAAAGCATCTGGCCAAATAGCTTTTTCTATGCATAAGTTAAAAATATGGACCAAAGGTCCTACAATGTAGCTTAATAATGTCTTTAATACTCTAGTGTTTATTTTATCTACTCCTCCATTCTTTATATCAAAATCGTTTACAACATCAATGATTTCATATGCAACAATCGGGTTTAAAAATATTGATTTCTGATTAATTTTCGTTATTTTCCTGCTGTAATTCGTTGGTGTGATAATTTTTTTCCTTAATTCAGTACCTATGTCAGTGAAAAATTTATTCATTGTATTTGCAATTTCTGTAGTATTATTTATAACTTTCATTTGTTTATCGTATATGTAAGATATAGCTTTACATTTTTTCTTATTTTTACCTAATTTTTGGTTAATTATATTCCATAATTTTCTAGGATTTCTAGTTGAGTTTTCAACTAGTTCTTTATCATACAATATCTTTGCATTTTTGATAACTTTATTTAGTATTTTTTCATATGTTTTATATATTTCTTTGTTTAATAAATTGTTTGTATCTAATCTCCAAATATTATATAAAAATTCCTTTTTATTACATGAAACTGTTATAGCTTTAGTTATCCAACCTTTTCTTGGTTTATTTTTATCTCTTTTGTTACTAATATTAGTAACTGTAACCTTCTCAATACAAGTTTTAATAGTCGATATTAATACATCAATTGCTAGATTAGGATCAGACATTGTTAGTATATTATTCCAACTATAGCCTTTAGCAAAAGAATGGAGTTTGTTATACTTTAGTAGTACGTTTTTTCTATCAGTTCTAGATACTTTAATCTTTTTAATTGATAAAAATAAAGGAAAATGATCTGTAATTGTGTATATTAATTTGCAAGATTTAGTGTTAAGTGATTTCATTTTAATAAAAAAATTATCAATACAAGATCCATTATCAGATAAGCTAGATGGTCTTGTAATAGATTGAAAACCTGGATAGTAACCGTTTACTAGAATATTATTTAGAAATTCTTGGCTAACATTGTCTAAACCCAAAATATCAATATTAAAATCTCCTACTATTATATGATTAGTGATATTTTTTTTTATTTTTAACAATTCTTTTATATTCATAAGAAAATCCGTCTTACTTATATCGTGAGATCTATATATTGAAGAAATTTCTATATTTACTATTTCGTTATTTATACGTGTATTGAGAATTTTAAGTTTACCAATTTCTATTATTTCAGTAAATTCATTTATATTTTCATCAATATAAATAACGACACCGTCCGATTTATTCAATTTACTATTATTGTAATGCATTTTGTAACCTTTTAGATTAAAGTATTGATAATATTCCAAATTCCAAGTTTCAGCACAAACAATCATAAAAGGCTTAATGCTCAGACCATTAATTAAAATTTCTAATTTGTTAAAATTCGCATTTAAACTTCTTATATTAATATATAAGATATTGTCCTTATTAGAATTTATATAAGTATTTAAAGTATCAAAATTTTTTACAACCAATTCTTTTTTTAAAGTATCACTTAATATCTCAGAAATCACTTCAATGTTGCTTTCCATTTTGATGATCTTGCTGGATACTTGCGAGCTGTTTGATGCAATAGATGATACCAACATAGTAGATTTAGCCTTTATCCTATTTACCTTCCTATTAGTTATATGTTTAAAATCTAATTTACCGATGTATCTTGGTATACTTGGACTCATCGGATAATCAATGTTATCTATAAATTTTTTAATTTTCATTTTTAACACTTGGCAGCACTCACTATTATTAGCCACATGTTTAAAGTCATAATTTTTGTTAAATTTATTATTGTGATATACACAATTTACACAAGCTAGTTTATCTATATTCATGCAATTTTCGGTATTATGAGGACCAGCGCACTTCAAACAAACTTTACTATTTGTACACTTATTACCACTATGTCCAAATCTTCCACAATTGTAACACGGTCTTATATCGATAATGTCATATACTCTACAGTTTTGATAACCAATAAAAACTCTATTTTTATTTTCTCTTATGTATTTGTAAATTTCACTCGTTACTTCTATTATAACACTTTCTAGCCTCGTTCTCGTGTTTTCATATCTGTGCACAACATTGCATCCAGTATTAAATTCTTTAAAATTTCTTTCATTTAAATCATTTTCTATAGCTTTAGTATTTAGATTTTCAAAATTACCAATTTCTATTATTTCAGTAAATTCATTTATATTTTCATCAATATAAATAACGACACCGTCCGATTTATTCAATTTACTATTATTGTAATGCATTTTGTAACCTTTTAGATTAAAGTATTGATAATATTCCAAATTCCAAGTTTCAGCACAAACAATCATAAAAGGCTTAATGCTCAGACCATTAATTAAAATTTCTAATTTGTTAAAATTCGCATTTAAACTTCTTATATTAATATATAAGATATTGTCCTTATTAGAATTTATATAAGTATTTAAAGTATCAAAATTTTTTACAACCAATTCTTTTTTTAAAGTATCACTTAATATCTCAGAAATCACTTCAATGTTGCTTTCCATTTTGATGATCTTGCTGGATACTTGAGCTGTTTGATGCAATAGATGATACCGACATAGTAGATTTAGCCTTTATCCTATTTACCTTCCTATTAGTTATATGTTTAAAATCTAATTTACCGATGTATCTTGGTATACTTGGACTCATCGGATAATCAATGTTATCTATAAATTTTTTAATTTTCATTTTTAACACTTGGCAGCACTCACTATTATTAGCCACATGTTTAAAGTCATAATTTTTGTTAAATTTATTATTGTGATATACACAATTTACACAAGCTAGTTTATCTATATTCATGCAATTTTCGGTATTATGAGGACCAGCGCACTTCAAACAAACTTTACTATTTGTACACTTATTACCACTATGTCCAAATCTTCCACAATTGTAACACGGTCTTATATCGATAATGTCATATACTCTACAGTTTTGATAACCAATAAAAACTCTATTTTTATTTTCTCTTATGTATTTGTAAATTTCACTCGTTACTTCTATTATAACACTTTCTAGCCTCGTTCTCGTGTTTTCATATCTGTGCACAACATTGCATCCAGTATTAAATTCTTTAAAATTTCTTTCATCTAAATCATTTTCTATAGCTTTAGTATTTAGATTTTCAAAATTATCAATCCCTACTATTTTAAGCTTAGGTTTAAATACTTCTTCTTTTTTGACTTCACATATATTTGATAATTTTTCTTTCAAAATTTTTTCCGTCTCAGTAGCACTTTTTTCGTTCATACATTCCACTATCACTTCAGAATTATTTTTATTATAAATTTGCTTAGTTTGCACAGATTTCTTTTTTATCAAGTAATGCGCGACACATTTCTTGCTGTCGTATTTGTCCTCTTTATTATTTATTTTCTTGATTATTAATTTCGGTACTTTTTTTGGTTTAATATTTTCGTAATTAATAACTTGTGAATATAAAGGGTTCTTTACAACATTGTCTATTTCCTTGTCTTGAATTTTTATCACTTATTTCTGATACCAGTTGTTTTAACAATTTATTTTCGATTCTTAAAGTTTCAAGTTCTGATTGATCACTAGTTAGATTTAAATCTACATTATTTGTTTCATTAATAATGTCATTTAAATATTCTTCTCTTATTTGTAGCCTTTGTTGTAATTTTATTTGTGCAATAATGCACTTTGCTGTTTCATTCAGACACGTGTCTTTTGTAATTTTTGAGGTTAGATTTAGACTTGAGTGTTCCGGGCAAATAATAAAAGCATTACTAATTGCAATTCCACTTTTTAATTTATTAAAGTCACTCTTATGATATATATTCTCACAAATTAAGCACGTCACAGTTGTTACTTTACTTTTTGGATGACATTTAAAGAAAACTTCTTCATCCAGATCGGGAGTGTCTACCACTCCCGACGCCATGATGGCGATTCCTTGATTTTATAGAATAATAATAATTCATTTGTGCAAAATTCATTTCTGCATAACTAATAAAAAGTAATTTCTCTCTTTTTTATGCTCTTTAAATAAAATAATACTTGCACCACCATTGATTAAGTATTTCAGTCGAGTTATTTTTGACCTACTAATATCCTCTTATATCGATGGTATTTAGTAGGTTATCGTGTAAAATAATGTGGTCAAATAAAGCATTCTAATGTTTTGCATCTAAACTAAAATGTATTTCCATTGTTTATTATATCCATTTCTTATTTTACCATAAAATTGTTTTCAAGTACTAGTGCTTCATTTCACTGCAAAAGCAAATCAAAATCAATCGATGTGTCGACATATAGGCCTCATTAGAAAGATATAATTTCGTTATATAAATCTTATAAATTTTACTTAATAAGAAAAAACTTAAAATATATCTAAGTCTTTGATATATAAATATGCATATGTAATACGCTATTTAATTCAAATCAGACGTATAATTCAAAAGTAAGATGGCAATCCAACACGTGGTGCAAGTATTATTTTATTTAAAGAGCATAAAAAAGAGAGAAATTACTTTTTATTAGTTATGCAGAAATGAATTTTGCACAAAGGAATTATTATTATTCTATAAAATTGTGTATCTACTAATGTAAAGCACGGGAAGGATATACATTGTTTATTTAAAAAGAATAAAAAAAAGAAGTTTCCTTATTATCAGTTTTATGGAAATTAATTAAAACTTTTTATAGAGTTTAAGCAAAATATATAAAAGTTTAATTCAAAAAAATGCAACGTATACTCGCTGGTACCGGGGATGGTAAATTGTATTGGTAATTGGTCCATCAAAGATGATATTGGTTTGTACTGCACTCAAAGTGAACTTTCAATCCCTGTTTGCGTTGATGGAATTTCAAACAACTCCAATTCTGATTTTGTAGACTCGCAAGAGTGATTATGCAAGAAAGCCATTTTTACGATTCAAATATATCTCTCGCTGTACGAACTTCTATCTGTTTCTGGTTTCTACGCTTCTTCTTCTTCTTCAAACTGTTTACACCAGTGATTGGCTTGCTTGTGCTCTTCATTTCCTTTTATATGTAGTTTCCCCCTCCTCGGTCTTATTATACTACGTTGGATTATCTACAATTTTTTCTAAAGTATTTTCAAATTTTCGAAGAACGTATCCGCCATATTCTACTTTAAACGTCAAGTGATTTTCTACACCGTGTAAATTGTTTATTTCCGCTAAAAGACACGCAATGTCGCGATAAACTCCTGGATTCATCTGAACGCGTTCCCCGTGATCTGCTTCAAATCGAACATCGTTGATAGGTGTCTTTAAACAAATGTCACCCTCCTTCATTTTTGTAAATATGTGTTGAAACGTATGTGGTACATGTATTTCGGCGAGCCCCACGCTCTATTCACGGCGCAGGTAAAAGTTTTGTGGTAACAGAGCCGTAAAATGTGTCGCGGAATTTTCTAGAAACACAGAGCTGCTGCAATTGCTGGGTAGCGTCATGTAAAATTCTCCCCTCATTGTAAATTTTTCATGTCTTTGGCACCCACCCACGAATTAAACTTGTCGGAATAACCCTTCCAACTTACAAAATACTGTTTCTCATGTCCTCTTGCCTCTACTGTACAACACCTTGTCAATTTCAAACACGCTATCTAGATCATTACGTACTCTGCTCAACTGTTCCTCGTAAAAAACCATCAAATTTTTCCTCGTCAAGATCCTCCAAAATATATACAGGAGGTTGTCGCACACTGTTTACACAAATAATTTTTAATATTTCCAAAGTCCAACCACCTTTATATGCTTTCTTAAAGGCTGTCTTGGCTCGACTGACTCGAACCAAGTCGCCAACATCGTATGTAGGTTTACGTAAACGTTTTACACCGTAGCACCGCGCTAAATTTTTTCGGGCTTTCTCCGCAGTATACAAATTGACCGTGGATAGAATCATCCGTATACCACTGTGCCACGAATTATTGTATGAATTGAAAATATCTTGCAAAACGTTAATGTACCGTCTCGTGTGCCTACTAAGTACCTCCAAATTCGACTTTTGAACGTTCTGATGAATCGGTCCGTTATCGCGGCTTCCATATAATACAATTTTTTTCAAAATCTGGCTAACATCGCGTCCAACAAATTCTTTACCTCTATTCGCGTACATATACGCTTGCAATATATGTATATAATAGAGTAACGGGTAACCACTTCAAATTGGGAAAAACCCTAATTTTGGCCTGCGTTCGAACTCGGAGTTATTAGCATAGGAGTTTACATGTACAAGAAAAGACAATATATATACAGCATAATTATAGAGAGCTGCGTGCAATAAACGGAAGGTTAAGGATCGTGTAGATAGGGCAAGAAACAAACTCGACCCACGCGTACGGAATTCCCCGGCGTGCCGAGTAATCGCTAATGTAGGGCCAATAACGCACCAAACGAAAGTACAATAAAGCAGACAATGCGCCGGTTATCGCTCGTTCTGCGAGTCTGACATGCGCTGACAGGATTTCGGCTTGCATCGATATGCAGGCTCGGTACTTAGCAGATAGGTTAAGTGAGGGAAAAGGGTTACCGAGCAACCATCAACTCCTCCACCTAACTGCGATGTTGGGTGAGTCGATGAGAAAAATTACTTTTGGCAAGAGTCTTAACTTGTCGATAGAGTTGACAAGAACATTCTCTCATCCGCTGAACCGTGCTGTGCGTGTCTTCTGATTTGGCGCTTCCTACGTATTTGTTGTACGTGTTACGTAATTTCACTGTGATATCGCGCGGCTCTTGCTTGTGAAGTTGTGCGTCTACTGATAGATAATTAGTATAGAATTCGGCGCGGTGGGTGATCCGGTATTGTGAAAGGAACATAACCTTTTATAAAATGTGTATGGTGCAGTAACAATGTGATTGTCATCCACGGTATCAAAGGGTTGATCCCTTGTGTTCGACTTTGAGACGTTCAAGGAAACCCGAAGTCGGCACTCGCCCCGGAAGCCGATGACATGGTCGAGTCTTGGGCGACGGATCACCACGCGACTACAGAATTCGACACTCGCCCCGGAAGTCGATTGCAGGATCGAGCCTTGGGTAACGACGGCCGAAAGGGCAAAATACGCTTAAGTATATAGATTTTAAGGTTAATAGTGTAATTTAGCAGATTAACTGTAAGTAGTAGGCCTTCAGACTACTAGCAAATTTGCGAACAACTATATTATCTTTTTATTATGCTTATATTGTAATTTTATGTATTATTGTAAATCTAAAACTATTCTTTCCCATCCTTATCAATTAAATTCACTTGCATACCAAGCTTTTTCCCTACTTCTGATTAGAGTTTTTTAACGCTGGTATTTAACTTCTTCCTTTATGTTTGTATAATAAACTTGAATTTATTTTTTTTTAACATACATAGCGAGTTTTATTTATTTCGACGCCTAGCACCATACCTCACTAAATCCTCCATATATATTAACATTTATATATAAAGTATAGTTTTATGTCTTATTAGAAACAACCTCTATCAGACTGAAAGTACAATTGGGCTTTTCCCTCATTAACTGCGAAAATCCGTTCAAGAGCTACGGTAACAGATTTTGTATTCTTGTCATAGATCGGTTCGACCCAGGCAAATTTTAGAAGTACATCGATAACAACGAATAAGTACGTGTACTCGTCATTGTATGTTGTCAACGATCTAAAATCAGCCAAGTCAGCCTCCCACACTTCGGAGGGACTAAAAACATTATATCTGCATCGTGGAAATTTATGTCGCGCCAGCTTGTGTAAATTATGAGAATCTTAACTTTCGAATCATTCGCTCACCTCTTGCGGTCTGTATTTTTTACGAGTTTCATACAAGAGTCTACTATCGCCAACATAAGCTGTCGGCCCTGGTAAACCATAATACAAATGTTCAAGCGTTTTCTTCTTCTTCTTCATTTGCTTAGCTCTTGTCGACTGACCTTGTACACCGTCGTCTATGTCGTTTTATACATTTCTTGAAACGTTTAAAAATTTTGTCGACCACAAGTTTACCAAGCATGCAAAATACAACAATCATAGCTGCAATCTTCTCTTACCCATCCAAAGTTCTAGATAACATTTTGGAAAAAGCACGTTCGGCCAAACGTCGATCAGCTTAGGATCGGTCACAATTTTCATCGGAATAAGCGAGATCGTGTCCGAGATACGCCCCGTCGAGTGGATTGACACCAACCTCGCCACGAGCGAGACGCTCGTCAACGTGTGTGCTGGACCAAAAAACTGGTGTCCCAGTAAATGCCATTTAAAAGGCATTGCATTAATCAGGTTGTCGAGGGTGCTATAGCCCGAATTCACTTTTTTCCAGACGATTTCACCCTTTTACGCGGTGCTATTGATGTATTCGCAATATCGTCTGCTCCCCTTTTCCTCTTTTTCACACCTCTCTTGTAATTGAAAAATGTAATATGTATATTGTTTTCTTTTCACGTCTTTCTTCTCCTCCTCCTCCTCAAGACTTGCAGCAGAATCAAAAGACGTAGACTGATTGGAAGACTGTCACGACAATTGTGCTACAATAGCCTCCCAGAGACGACTATTGTCGATATATTCCCGACATACAGCTGATGTTTGAAGGATATGCGCAAACTGGTGATAAACGTGTTACGGTGCCTTTTTACTACACCTCATAGCCTCATTAACGAGACCCACTAAATTATTAGTGCCATAAAATAGTTGGCCATCTAACAAAATTATACCGTACTGATCCCACGCAATATTACCCGTTTTTTGTAGTCGATTATTGAGATTCTTGGCATTCGTTCGAAATTTCTTTGGGATGCTATCGATAATTTGCTGTTCCAATCCATTTTCCGTCTTATCCACCACTGCCGCCAACACTACGGACGGGTGTGTATCCACCTTCTTAACGCTACTGTCGTGAGTCTTTACGTAGCGCAAATATCGTTGCAACGCTTGCTCGTATAATAAGGATTTATCACGGGCGTTCAAGTTTGGTGAGCGATTGAGGATTTCGGAGCATGAACAGTATGGGAATCGTCTTTCTATCTTCTTTTAAATCTACGAGCAAATAATGATATGGTTCAGCCACCGCGTCGTAGTACGCCTCCTGCAAAAATTATAGGTCTTCTGGATTTGTCAGGGAAGTACAATTTGAGTCAAGCTGGCGCTGTCGTGTAAGCTGCAATCACGACGTTGCATAGTGGTGAAAATTCGGTAATATCGTCCGTGTTACATCAATTAACATATATCGCGTCATCATCATCATAATATAAAACGCTGCTGACCTCGAAATTGGGACTAGTTAACAACTCGTCAAGTCTTTGAGGCTTGCTGAGTAAATATGTTTTATCCATTCTCTCGTTGACCAAACTTGTCCCACAATGAGTTTAAGCACAATTTAGCCACCGATCTGAGACCCGGATTAGGAACCATACGATCACGATCTAATTTTATGCCCTGTTGCTCTTCAAATTCCATAAGATGCTGATTTATACATTCTTCGTCACTCCCGTATTCTGCTGGATACCCCGCGTGAGCTTTTTCGATAAAAAACTTGTCAATGTACCCGTGAAAAAGACCACCTTGCTTTGCTCTTTTGTCGTACTGCGCCATTTGGTAAGCCCATACCTCCATCACTCTTTTGATAACGTATCCGCATTCAACAGCTTTTTTAACTAGTCCATCACCCACGTACCGGTAAATGTACGATCTGCTGAGTCCTGGTGACTACATTCCGATTGGCTTTTCGACTCTACGCAAGATCGACACAGGGCAAATCTCAACTTACTGTGCATTTTCACAGGTAACACCGGACGTTGGTTACGTCGTTGTCGATCCCAACCAATTGCCGACACTCGTTTTCGCCAATGATAAGGTAGGATGTCCAACAGGATAACGTCCGTACTTGTATATGTAAGAGTACAGAGAACATACGTCAACATATTTAATTTATTTATCACCTTGAGCGTCGTATACTTTAACAATATTTCCCGTTCGACTACCGTAAAATGAGGCTCTCAGGTTTAACGGTACGTGAAAATGTTTAGCTTGGTGTCGAATGTACTAGGCCATGCTTTGGTTTTCCGTACGCTTACGTTCAAACTCACACTTCCGCAACTAGATGAGGTGATAACCACTACTCCTTATTTTCTCGGAGAACCTTGCTGTTCGCTCATACCTCTCGTCCATGGTTTCGTCATTGGTCAGACTCGTACTTCTTTTTATCATAAAGCATCTCAAATAGCCGTGTCAGTAGCATCCATGAAATTGTAAAACTATTCTTGTTCCATCGTCCAATCTGCAGTAACCCTCGACCAGAGATCCCCCGGGCAGTCTTTTTTCTCGTGAACGTGTCACATACTGAATTTGACGATTCAATACATGCTCCATCTAGCAACTCCACCGCATTGCCTTTAACGATTTTATATTGGAATGTCTGTATCCATCTTGTGAAATTATACCAATCGTCTCGGGCTATACAAATTTTTTTCTACATACGCGGAAGAAGAAGCTATTGTGCATAATTCGTCAAACGGATTCGTCACACCACAAGTTGTAAACGTTTTCCTAAAAGCCAAATACGCCAGTCTAAAACTTTTGACATCCTACTTGCAATATTTAACAATTTCCTCTTGTTTCCTGTTGTACCATTGTAATAATTCATCTCTCAGTTTGGTGTTTATCGATTCTGGTCCATACGTCCAAAGTGGAAGTAGCTCCCAAACATAAGACTGGTTTTCCGGTGTGTTGAATAGGTGGGGAAATGTACCTTTTTGCAATAGTATGCGGAAAATTGTTGTTTTTCGCATTCGTTTTACTGTATTCAAAAAAGCATTTTCCGCACTAAAACTTATGTGGAAAACGACGGAGCCGGCTACTCGAGTGACCGCGCAATCACACGAGTGAGGGAATCGTCCGCACGAGTTACAAACGATATTTTTTGTAATAGTATGCGGAAAATTGTCGTTTTCCGCATTAGTTTTAGTTCGGGAAATGCCTTTTTTCAATACAGTAAAACTAATGCGGAAAACGACAATTTTCCGCATACTATTGCAAAAAGTATCGTTGGCAACTCGTGCGGATGATTCCCTCACCCGCGTGATTGCGCGGTCACTCAAGTAGCCAAGGCGGAGCCGGCTATTCGTGTGGGAAATCACATTTTTCGCACTTGTTACAAAATATACTATTCTTAAGGTATCTGAATCCGAAAGCTTTCGGTAATGCGTGTAGAGGCATGTGTATATAATTTAAGCTATCCAAGAATTTTACGTGCAACATGTGTATTACCGTAATCTTTGAACCGTTGAAAATTATCGATAGTGTCTCCATAATGCCTTTCCTCTCGGCTAAATACTTCAGGATAAATTGTGCATCGAAACCTTGACGTTATGTGCAATACAAATGACTTTTTGAATGTTTGGTCTAGTTTCCTCTGCCAGGTCCACAAGTTGTTTTACCGGGTGAATATTGAATATGCATTCACGTATTCCACACGCACTGCACGATACTTGTATGTTTTCAATGTCCAAACATACTGTACAAACTTGTTACACAACACACAGGTTGGGTACGTGTGCTCTTAGCGAATCGTCACCACGGAAAGTGTCAGACTGCTGAGTTTTAAAATCGTAAAATAAATATAAAGTCGGCTTGTTAGATCTATCTGAATTATCGCTTAGCGGTTGCATATAACACTCGTGTACGAGCTCCGTCTTTTAATTGCAAATTTTGCAAAAGATCACGTTGCACGCGTGTGGCTCTTTCTCTGTAATCCGAATAGTTTAAAACACTATTTACAAATTTTAATACTTTGACACACTGTACGCTCTAGATCAAAAGACAATGGACGTAAATGATTTGACGAACACGTTGGACCCAAAAGTTCTCGACTGTAAGAACGATATTTTATTTATACTTAGTTGACGTTACAAAGCGACTGCTGCAAACATCTTAAGGGAATGCCAAACATGAATTAAATCCTACTATGCCGACACCCGTATATTACACGCAGTATTTCTCCTATTACTATTATTTAATACAATGACAATGATTGATATAAACGCAGTGGAGGCATATTTGTAATGCATATATTACATAAATTGTAAGTACAAAAGTTTGAATTATGTTAAAATGCGCTTAGAATTTGA
Source organism: Theocolax elegans (assembly GCA_026168455.1). NCBI lineage: Eukaryota > Metazoa > Arthropoda > Insecta > Hymenoptera > Cerocephalidae > Theocolax > Theocolax elegans. The sequence goes on from CM047429.1 coordinate 6,058,897, forward strand.
AAAATACGATCTCAAACATAACCTCTCTTAGTTAACAGGCAACAACGATTTAATTGAATTTTAAACGAAAAATTAAACGAAAAATAAAAACGATATTCATTTCTTCTAAAAATGTGAAATTTGTCAGACGGAAGAGTAAGAAGAAGTTTAACTACATAGTTTAAAAAAGCATCAATAGGTGGCGATGCTAAACGTTTCCACAATATTAAAGTTTGTCAAAATTTGTTTACACTTCTTCATCGATTGTAGTTTAGGAATAATATTTTTAAATGGTACTAATTTACAAAATTCTGATTTAATAAATTAACATTTGCACCTTGCACAAGATAGACGATGGATTCTATAGAAGATGCGTGCAACGATTCATGCCGTCTGTCGCACGCACCACGCACTTTCAAATATATTGTAGTATGCCGACATTTAATGTTGCGTGCATTGTTTGTTTAATTACAATTATTTAAATTATTGACAGCTTGAAAACGCGGTAGAGGCATAAAATTAAAAACATTTTAAATGTATAACACGTACAAAATATGAATTTATGTTAAAATATCGTTCAAATTTGAAAATACAAATGGAAACATAACCTCTCTAAGTCTAAAGCGACGGATTCTATAGGAGGTGCGAGCACCGATGCGGGCCGTCTGCCGCTCGCATCTCCTATACTTTCAAATACATTGTATTATGCCGACACTCAATATTGGGTGACTTATTTGCTTAATTATAATTATTTAAATTATTGCCAGCTTGAAGACGGGGTAGAGCAATATTATTAATAAACATTTTAAGTGTACATAAATTGAATTTATATTAAAATATCGTTAAAATATGAAAAATACGAATAGAAACATAACCTCTCTCAGTCTAAAGCGAAGGATTCTATAGGAGGTGCGCGCACCGATTCGGGCCGTCTGACGCTCGCACCTCCTATACTTCCAAATACATTGTGTTATGCCGACGCTCAATGTTGGGTGCAATACATGTTCAGTTACAATTATTTAAATCATTGACAGCTTGAAAACGCGGTAGAGGCATAATATTAAAAAGCATTTTAAGTGTATAACAAGTATATAATTTAAATTTATATTAAAATATCGTTAAAATTTGACAAATGCGAATTTTAACATATCCTTTCTCAATCTACAGCGACAGACTCTATAGGATTTGCGTGTAACGATTCGGGCCGTCTGTATTTCCGTGCAAGTAAAACCATTCGCGCGCTCAGAGCCTACGAAGCTATATAAACATAAATATAAAAGGATCTACGAGGATAGTCGAATTTCACGTCCCGTCAATATTTGTTAAATCACTCTTGAGCACTAAAAGCCTCATTGTTATAAGTTGAAATAAATAAAAAATTCATCCAGGCTGCGCTAATACACCTCTTGAGTACCTACAAGGCTAGTCGATTTTCACGTCACGTCTGGTCGACTAGCTTCGTAGGCTCTTGGCACGCGGAAATTTTAATAAACACAAGAATTGTCGGAGGTTTTTTAATGTTATAAATTAACTTTTAATCTTCTAGAACTAGTCAGAGGTAGTATTTATTAAATTGCACAAGTGCACTGATAGCTTCGTTGTGATAAGTTGATATAAATAAGTAATTCATCTAGGCTGCGCTAATACACCTCTGGAGGACCTACAAGGCTACTCGATTTTCACGTCACGTCTGGTCGACTAGCTTCGTAGGCTCTTGGCACGCGGAAATTTTAATAAACACAAGAATTGTCGGAGGTTTTTTAATGTTATAAATTAACTTTTAATCTTCTAGAACTAGTCAGAGGTAGTATTTATTAAATTGCAAAAGTGCACTGATAGCTTCGTTGTGATAAGTTGATATAAATAAGTAATTCATCTAGGCTGCGCTAATACACCTCTGGAGGACCTACAAGGTTACTCGATTTTCACGTCACGTCTGGTCGACTAGCTTCGTAGGCTCTTGGCACGCGGAAGTTTTAAAAACATAAGAATTGTCGAAGGTTTTTTAGTGTTATAAATATATATATGTTTCTTTTCTTACTTTTTAGGCAAAGCCAGTGAGGGTGTCGTAAATTTTTATATATATTTAAGTATTAATGCACATGTTAATATAATATTAATCTTGGCTTATATAACCCTTTGTCGCTCAAGTTGTAATGTAAAAAATCTATCGTCAGTATCTAGCTCATGCCTTGACCGATTACCCATGTGAATATAACAAGAATATGTATTCCAATATTTTTCCCTACGATTTATAGCTCAAAAAACGAGCTTGAATTTGGCGTTAAAATTTTGGCCATTTTAGCGTTAAAGGGATACAATAATTGTCATGTTTTCGAATAACCGCGTATTTTAATTCAACATTTACGCATATATAGAAATATAGAGTATGGTTTGGAAAGGTCTGGATTCAAAGTAATCGTTCACTAACTGAGACTAGTTGCGTGTATCCCTTTATATGTATTTAAATACATTACGTTAAACCATCTACAATACCAATCAATACAGTACAGTGGTGTGTATAGATTAATTATTATTCTTATGAAATTAAAAATGTAACGTTTATTTAACAAGAATATAAAATGACGTAATTCAATAATTTTCGACAATCATTGGTTAAAAATAAACAAGAAACTTAATTTTTTTTTTATTATTATTTTAACGTCGCTCTTTTTATGCTCCCAAACCGGTGCTAATCAGCGACGGAGGTCATACGATGTCTTGGTGAAGAAAGCACTTGTTGAAAATACATTCGCCAGTGGTGCTTGTATCAATCGGCCGGGGCCGGGAATCGAACCTGGGACCCCCAGATTACGAGCCCGACGCCCTACCGACCGAGCCATCGCAGGCCTCAAGAAACATAATTAAAATAAACATGAATATATAATTAACAATTAAAAATACGTATCTAAATGTGTATATTATTGTACAAAATGTAAAAAGCCAAATCTAAAATATAAAACCTAATTAGATGAGGTAGTATGCTGAAACTATATACATACATGTATAATCTATGTATAAAAATCTGAGAATGTTAAGATTTCTCTACACGAAATATTCATAAAACCATTATTTATAGATGTATAGGAACTTCTTTGTCAACTCGAGATCGAGACAAAATAGTTTTGGTTTTCTGAAACATTTGAGAATGCCTTTTCCTACATGTTTTGGATATAGTGGTCTAATTTTTTAATTACCAAACATGATAATTTGTATATTTTTTTCTTAACTGTTAACCTTTTATAACTCAAAATTGACTAATTCAATGTAAATACATAAAAGTTCTTTTTTTCTGCAAATTACATGAAGTTTAAAAAAAATGACTAAGATCCTTGTGTGCACCACAAATATGCAACATTATAAAGAAATTATTAAAATTGTAAATAAGTGGTTTTGCTCCGAGCTTATTAGACACTAACATGACTGTTTTCTCTAGAAGCTGCGTGCACAGCTCGACTCAACGAGCACACGCACTTCCTACACTCGGTAAACGGACAACGATGACCTACAGCTATTTATGTGGGTATACGAAATTAATAATCGGTTTATTAAATAACTTTAATTTTTCATAGATTTTAAAAATTTAATAATGATTTATATTTATAAAAATGCGTAATCATATATAAATTGTGATAGGGTACTTTGTACCTGTCAATGTTTTAAACGATTGAGTTTCAACGTAAACTATCCTACCTACCTAAGCACATATTTTACCTACACTGTAACATACCTAAACGCACCTCAGCCATCCCATGAACCCAACACTGACCCCCACTAGTACACAAGCAGCACAGCAAGATAATGACTGGTATACGATGAACCTGGTCTCACATCGTAGCTCTCTAGGAAGGTACATCAATGATCAGGAGAGGTATCTCATAACATCGTACTGCCTCCAGGAGACGTACGAGGAATCAGTAGAAATATCTAACAGCAAACTTTCAGCAACAACAAAATCAATATGGAACTCCCAGCAGCACCGGACAACAGCATAGAATATTTCCCAACAGCTGCAATATCTAGTTAATTAGACGTTGTATTAATCAGAAGGACACAAGGAAGCATGTAGCTGTATAAACGTACTGGCAGTTACATGTAAGCAAAGGATGGGCATGTAGGGTTATGATATTCATAACATTACCATAACCCTCGAATACTTGATTTTCTAATGCAATAAACACTCCCTCAGGACTTAGTTATTATCTTTAGAAGCACCGTGTAGTCCTCGCATCAATTGTACAATGTCGATACTCTGCAACAGCTGGCCCGACGCGTAACAGCTGATCGAGCGCCGTGAGAACGATAGAGAGCGAAGATCCGATATCGGCCGTCCCGTAAACCTGTAACAAAGAGGAACTAATTACCCGATAAGCAAGATAATACGGAACAATATATAATTGTTACCTCGAGCACAGCATTACCAGAAATAGCGTTTCACCTCACATCAAGCAGCAGCCAACAGGAGAAGCTGTCCTCGTCGTATACGTCGTACAGCCGAGAGCACTCACTATATGATGCGCGCAGACGACGGCGGCCGTCGGACGACTCGATGCGAGAAGCTGCGCGCGCACGTCGGGACCGACCAGCGAAGCAGCGAACGAGCCGAAGCTCAAGAGAGCTCTTCGGTACTCTATCGCGATAACATTGACAACATTAGCTTGTGCGTGTGTGTGTGAGGAAAGCAACATTTCGAGCGGCAACCCAGGAGACGATCTCCATACCGACAAGATTGGTGCACGCCTTCACAGCAGGTAAACTGCATTCATTACGTCTTTCGTAAGTGTATTTCCCATATATCCCGACGGTTCCCTCTAGAAGGTGCATGCACAGTTCGGCTCGACGATCACACCTCCTACACTCGGCAAACGAACTACGATTTCAAGTTGCACTTCTATTAGGTTATGTTAAGTTATAATATTCAGGATAAATAAAACATATTTGCAATTGTTATCAACTGCCTCCCTAGAAGTAGGTTTTCTTGTGGGTCATCAATAACTGTTTTGCTCAGTGCTCAATTTAATAGTGGTTAAAACATTGAATTAAACATACTAATTAGTTGAGATCATTGTGAACATTGTGGGGAAATAAAGAGTTTATTAATATTAGAAGACATTAAAAACTTTAACAATTGAAACTCCATTTTAAACTATACAAAGTAATTATGTGTTAAAACGACGGCAACGAAAATTAAACTTTAGTTATAATGTATTATAAATCAAAATTTACAATTAAATTGCAATGCAAATCAAAGTGTAAATTGAAAAGGACAATACCGACTGACATTTCGTTTCCATAAAGTGTACGTGCAGTACACGTAACAATAAAGTGTACGTCTAGTACGTTATCATAACGTGTACGTCTAGTACACGTTATCAGAAAGTGTACGTACAGTACACGTTACCATAAAGTGTATGGACAATTCACGTTACCAAAAAGTGTGTGTACAGTACACGTTACCATATAAAATGTACGTACAGTATATGTTACCATAAAGTACAAATACAGTAATATATATAGTTATTATATATGTGCTAATACTTTGTCACGCTGCACTGGGGATTAGGGTGCAGGTGATGTTGATAATAAAATTAATATATATACGAAATAGATACATTTATTATCCGCTCAAATTTACACAATCACGGGTGCCATTCGCGTCCTTTACGCGGGCTCGAACTCGGCTGCGATCGGCTCAGGGAGGGGGCGAAATTAGGAAGGCGTAAAGTGGGCTCTCTGCTGATTGCACGGGTGCTAATTGTAATTTAAACGTCGTGAATTGCTGGCTAAATCGGTGTAATACTCGTCTGCGACGAGTTTAACGTTGACCGACGGCGCGGCTGCGATAAATGATTGCGGTATCGAAAGCTGCTTAGAAAAGGGGGGGGGGAAGGGAAACGCGATAACCCGTACACGCCCAATAGGAAAGCAAGGGATTTAATTATATGAAAAATAAAGGAGGCACGGATAAGGATGCACCAACCTTTCGTTGCTTCGCTGCCCTCGCTCAACACTTGCTCAACACACAAAATAGCATGCTCGCTATACTCTGTTCGGATCGGGCGACGTATCTCTCACGGAAGATCGGGCATCGTTGCTTTACGGCGATCGAGAGCTCTGTTCTCCTCGGCATGGTCGACGCAGTGCCTGTGTGCGCGCATGCGTTGCAACGGCCCACTTGCGGTGCGTATGCGGTCTTACTTGAGTGCGGCTTAAGTAACATGGCCGCCGCACCGTCTGTTAGTGTACACCTCGTCGGATTCAACCTCAACAACGATGCCGTTGATGACGACGTAAGCTGCCTGCCAGGTAAATATTCTCTCGTTCCTTATCGCTAACCCGTCGACTAATAAGGTCGGTGTTTACAGGGCCGCGGAAGGTGTGTGTACGCGGCACGTCGACGCGGGCCTTGGGTGTTGTCACGGCCGATATCTCCTTCTTTCTTGCTCTCCTTGATGCGCACAGCGTGACAGGTGCAACGACGGGTTCGAGCTGCTTGGAAGGACACACGGCGATAATCCAGATAAATATCAACTTGTTATTATTAATATTGTGTGTGTAAGTACTAATAATGCTCACTTAACCTCTTCCAAAGCCCTCTCATATACACACTTGTTTAAGTAAGTGTGCTCCTGTCTGCTCGCTTATAATAAACATTACTACATTAGCTGGTGCTTACAAGTTTCTTGGATTGTTGCTGAGCTGACGGACTTCCTGGCTACATTGGTTCCTTTATCTGGCTCGGTCTTCCTTGGCTTTGCTGGATACGCTGCTACCAAACTGAGGATTTAGCAGGTCGCTGCCATCCAACACCTCAGCATGCTGCTTCATTGGCTGTTCGTCAGGCTCATATTTAGATTACTTCAAGAGTAATCTGTGCTTCAGTGAACTCCTACTGTGTCTTGCTCGGTGCACCTTTGTTTGTGGGCTCGGTGGTTATATATTATATGTTAAGGAACTCGGTTACTGGGAGGATATTATTGTTTATTATTTATAGGCTCTTAGGGTAATTGGACAAGGGTAGGTTTGGTTAGGCTTGTATGTGTGTGTGTGTGCTCGTACAGGGAAGTAGGGTGTAGTTTTATTGTCACTCTTTATGACATGCATTATTTGCATTGTCACAACTTTAATTTTTTATATTTATAACAGTGTATTTATATCACACATGTATAATCGGAGAATAGTTTGTAAATATAATTTGCCATTTGACAATATTGCTGTATACAGTAAAGAAAACATATGTTTATATGTATGTCTTATTACTTTAAACTAAAATTAAAAACTTACGGTAAGGTAAGATATTATGGTACTGTAATTATAATCAATAGAATAGTTACACATTCAATAATATTATGTACTTATAAATTTTGTAGTAAACTGTACATTTACTTTTACAGTAAATGTTATATATTTTTTTACAATCAATAATGTAATTAATTTTTACCAGCGTTGTGTTCTGTACCTTGTGTTACATGTTCGCTTATTAGCTCCATCTGTGGGCATGCAACTAAATATCATACTAAATGTAATGTATTAGTATATAATATAGAGGGCGCCACAGATATTTTCTGTTAGGTTAATTTTATGTAGGGTATCGATAAAACAGAACGCACGAACCTGCACAACAATTTTTCGTCCGGTATGGCATCCCCTTAAATACTTATGCGGGCACTTGTGATTCAAACCATTTGTTAATGTTTTATTGCACGATATACAATATGTTCTACTGCCTGATGTGGCTACTAAATTCGCGGTATAACAGTTTTTTGTTTGTTTTTACTATTATTTTAGAAAAGTGTGATAGTTGGTGATTGATAATCGATAACTTTTTCAATAATGGTTATAACAATTCGCGGGTTAAGAATATTTTGTTAGTCTCTAATCAATAGTTACAAAAATGTAATACCGCGAATTGATCAGCTTAATATTTAAAGAGGTATCGATTATCAATCATCGAAATATTGATTCAATCAATTCGCGGTATAACCATCGAATATGGAATAATTAATTGTAGACATATCGATTATCGTTCACGGGGTATCGATTCAATCATTTCGCGGTATAGGGGTTTTTCGTTTCTCTTATATTACTATACAAACGTAACATCGCATCGAGGTAAAGCTGATATTCACGAAATTATTACAACGCGTGAGATTAATTAACGTGAATAATCGATAAATACCAATCTGATTACTTCGCGGTATAAGAGTTTTTTGTTTGTCTCTTCTCGTAGTATACAAATGTTTAATACCGCGAATTGATCAGATGTATATTAGAAGAGTTATCAATTACTAATTATCGAAATATCGGTCGGGTTATTATAACGTTTTATTATTACATTTGAACGTTTTGTATGATGGTTTACATAACAAAACGATAAAATAATTATTTGTAAAATATTGATTATCGATCACCAAATATCGATTTAGCTTCAGCTGGTGATAAAGCGTTTGTCTTTCCTCTAGTAACAAAGAATAAAGATTTCTCATTTTTGAACATGAAATATTGATGTATACATCAAAGCGAATTAATGCACGATTGTAAAAATGGGTCGAGTCACCGTTTTCACCGCCATTACGCACTTACAAGGAGAGGTCACACCCTCTGGAAAACGGATCCTTACCAAACTCTAGGATATAATTTCTACTATAAAATCATGCAGAAAGCCGGAGTTTTAGTGTCCAATGCCTATTTTTACGATAGATATAAGCAAATCATGAAAAATCTCGCCGAAAAAACCGTTGAGTTTGAACGCTTATAACTAAGAAACAATTAAAGATGTACGTATAAACTAAATTTTGAAAGAAAGCTGAGATCGAGTAGATACGTTTTAAAAAATGGAAGCTCAAATATTTTAATATGGTCAAAAGTTATGGGAGAAATAAGAATTAGACGAAATTTTGGGCTAAAAAAAATCATTAAATTGTAACTTGTTGATTTCACCCTCCATTGTTAATTATGAAAAGGAATCGATGTCGAGGGTCAGTTTTTTAAATAAATAAACACTATTTACTTAAATTTAGTTGTACAACGTTTCGTCTGCGTGGTTTGCAGACCTCTTCAGGTACTATAAATTTATTGAGCACAAAATAACAATTTTAATAATTACAAATTAACGGACGAAATATTGAATAAATTAACGGAAGAAAATATTACCATTGATACACTGAAACGTAGATGTAATAAGCCCAGAAAGGTGTCGTCGAATAACAAGAGTATGCAAAATCGAGCGAATTTATACAAAACAAAACAAGTGTCTGCGAGTATATGTGTATGTATGTTTACAAATTAAAAGTCAATTTCTTAGAAATACTCGGATATAAATAGTCTCTTTAAATCACATCATAATACTTTTATATTGTCGGTTTAAATATTGTACGTCTTCTTTTCTATTGATAGTCGAATTATAATAATTAATGTGTAACATTTCTGAAATAATTCGTTTTTTGTAGGATGACTCTCTATCTAATATTTTTACATTGTTCCAATCGAACTCATGATCCGCATTTTTGACAATATGTGCAGTAACAACAGCTTCTGGATTTTTATTTTTCTGGTGTTCTTTAATTCTGTTTTTTAGGCAACGTTTAGTTTCTCCGATGTAAGTTTCCGGGCATTTTTTACAATTAAATTTGTATACTACCCCTGTCATATCCCATTTTTCAGTCGAGTCTTTGCCTAATTTTCTTATATTATTAAATTTGTGATTAATTAATGGAATTATATTAATGTTAAATTTTTGTAACATGTTTGAACATTTATTAAAAAACTCTTGATTATAAGGTAATGATATAGTGCAAATTGGAAGCTGTTTTCTTGTTTCGCTTGTGCCTGTGAATTTAATTTTACGTAGTCTGTTTTTAATTGCCAAAGAATTGTAACCCAGGTAGAAAAGTTCTAACGATTATTTTGAACAAAAGTTGTTTGTAATCTTTTTTCAAAAAAATTAATAGATTTTGAGATAAATGGCTTTGAAAATAGAAAATTTTCTAAAAAATTGAAAAATTTCCATTTTTTATGGTGGAATAACTCTTAGGCAAATTATTTTTAACACCTAAAATTTTTTTTCTATCTTCTTGAAGATATTTCCAGCCTGTTCTCAAATTTTAAAGCGATTTAAAATTTTCATCGTACCACTTGACGTGAAATAGCCCATATATATATATATGGGTGATTCTCTGTGACATCGAAGATGAATAAAATAAATATTGCTATAACTGTAGGAATATGTTTTAGAGGTATCCAGTAGTTCTCCAGAATTTTTTTAGATTCTTTCGGGGCTATTATTTTAAGTTACAGAGAGTCAAAGTTGACATTTTAGCACATTTTTGCTTTATATGCCCATTTTCATGAATTTGTAGCTCCCAAGGGATGTTTTTTCACTAAAAACATAAATATGTCTTTTTTTGTAAAATTTTCCGAACTTTTCATTAAAGATACTCTTAAAGACGTAAATGTATGCTGTCACACTCTTTTAAGCCATTTAAAGCTTAAAATTTTGAAAATCAGCAATTCTGCTCCGGACTCTGGAAACTTAATGCTGTCTAAAAGATGTCTTTTTATAGTCAGAAACTGCCTATAAATTTCCAGAGTGGTTTTAAATCATCAAGATCACTTATGTTGATATTTTTATAGTACTCCTTCAGATTAGTATCATAATTTTTAAAGTGGTTGTAAAATTAAAAATCCAGAATTATAAATGTTTAAAATTTAATTTTTTATAATTGTATAATATTATTTGTATTTTTAGCAGCTTGCAGCGGATTAAATGGATACTGAAACAAGTGGAGACACTTTTCTATCACTTGTAACGTGGTATTTCGTCCTAATACCATTTACAAGTTATTTATTTATTAATACAGGGACGACGGCCCCGAAGAACGCGTCTTTGTCATCGCCGTGGGTTAATAAATTAACCCATCGGGACACGGTAGCGGAGATAGGACGATCTCCTACGTACCGACACACGTGGCGGGAAAATCGGGAATCGGAATGATTAATTGCGGGTTAATTTATAATTAAAATGATAACGCGACCGTTATACTAAAACAAATAAATAAGTATTTATTCAGAATTTACACGGAGGTGCCCGACAATAATTAACGGGGCGTTATCCCGGTCGCGTGGTATATACGCGGCAAGCAGGGGCTGCCCCCGTGCTCGCCCCGCGCAATACCCGGTGTGCTACCGAATAAACATCCGTGCACACACACTCAACACACTCTAATATATACCGACCAATGTCGGGTACTTACCGGGCTGGCTTGTCCATTGGCCCTGGTGTACGTCGGCGCCCCGACGTCTGCTGGCCGGTGGAGTCGGCCCGGTTTCCCGTCGTCCTGGACGGTAGTCTGCAGGTGCGGCCTGATGCCGCGGCGATTCGCCTACCTCGGGGAACACTCAACCCGAGGTATCTGGTCCTTCGCACTGCACTTACACGAACTCACGAGCACTCGCGTACGGCTTCCCGGAGCACGGACGAACCGGTCCGGTACTTCCCGTGGCGCGCGGAACTAAACGTGACGATGTGTAAAAGATGATGCTGTCGCGGTCAAGACCGGCAGCGTACTGAGCTGTTCGGGAATTGTTGCATTCCCGAAAAGAACTTAACACACACACACATTAACAATTGTATATACGGATGCTCGTACACATCCTCGGTCGTCGACATAAACACGCGTGTTTCGTGGCCTTGAAGAGGCAACGCACGAAACAATAACAACGTGCGAGATTTTAAGATATAATATATAATACATACTACGAAATAATATAATACATTAAGTATTACTTATTTTATTGCAACGACGTCTCGTCGCAAAGCCCCCCACTAAACTCCACATCATCTTACTGATATGAGAGTTGAAAAGAGGGCAATGAAATAAATAATGACATGCACGCAATCGAATTCCTCGCCTAGACGAACTAGGGTCGAGGAGTGGTGAGGTTCTTCTCCAGGGTGGCCATCACCAGTCGCAGGACGACGTCTCTCGCTGCGGGATTGTCTCCTGCCACCGTTTCCAACAACAAGCGACACTCCCGAAGAAGGTCAGCATCGTTGTTGGGTTGTCTGGATGGCCCGGTGATGACGTTGCTGCTCATCCCCGACGTTATGTCTATCCTGGTCGGAACGGAGGGCAGTTCGACCAATGGAATCGGTGGTGCAGGGTACGGGGTCAGTAAGAACAACTCGGCTGGATAGCCGACTTGCCGGAATACGGTGTTAAGACCCGCCTGCACCTCATCAAAGGTTCCAGAGTTTGGTACTCCCAAACCCTGCGCCAGGCGACGTAAGAACGTCTCGTGCGGGGGTACATCCTCGATCCGCTCGACGTGGACTGGCTGAGCTACGCTCTCTTCTCGTCCACGGGTCTCATCCTCTTCGGCCTCTTGCTGGCCAGATAACGTTGGAGAAGGCGATGTAGGAGGAAAGGCCAGGGAGTCCTGGTATTTCCTACGGCGTCGATCGACCAGCCTTTGAGCATGCTCGCTCAAGGCGCGTCGCACCTCCTCAATCGGCCCGGTATGGTGCAGACCGAATTCTGCCGCCTGCCGGCGGTCTGCCTCCTCGATTCGTCGAGCAATGACTCCAGAAGCGAAAGATGGTTGTTTTTCCTGGGGCTGTGCGTCCACAATACCCACCGAAGTTGCTCGGACCGATGCGACGGTGGTCTCTTCCACCCGCCACTTTTTCGCTTTACTGCGGCTCCCTCTCTGTCTGGCCCTCTTGAACACGGACTTCTCCTATGTCCCAGACGTTAAAGGTTGGGATGCCGCTATTGTATACCCGCTCTAACTTTTCCGTGGCGAGCCGATCATCGCTGGCCTAGGATTTTCTCCTTGGCGGAACGTATCTCTTTAAATCAGATACGTGTACTTCAAACCTTTTCCGTCCAGACTCCTTAAGTCTTAAGACTACTGGTGATAGTATCTCCTTGACTTCGAAGGGTCCGTCGTACTTAGGCGCCAATTTGGCCGAAATACCTTTGGCCCCGTGCGATAACGTTCTACACTTCCTCATGACTAATTCGCCTACTTGGAAGGAAGCCACGTGTTTATTTTTGTTATAGACTTTCTCCTGACGTCTCTGCTCTTCATCTATGTGTTTCCGCACTAGATCTCAAAGGGCATCAAGACGTTTGAGTCGATCCATCCACATCTCGGGATCGATAGGAATTTTAAATTCCCTCTTCTCAACCTCTTTACGCAGACTCTTTACAGGTTGAGGATGACGTCCAAAATTGAGGAAAGCTGGGGAAACCTTCGTACTTGATTGCGTTGCTGTATTAATAGCATGACGGAATTCATGTAGATTTTCATCCCAGCTGCGATGATCGGAATCCACAAAGGCCGCGATCATCGTCTTTAATGTCCTATTTGTTCGCTCGACGGGATTGGCTTGTAGTCGGTAAGGAGGAGTCGTGATCTGTTTTATGCCGTAATCCTCAAGCATTTGTGTCAACTTATTATTGACGAACTCTGTACCAATATCCGTAAGGAAGTAATCAGGAGTTTCCCAACGAAACAGTATGAGTTCCTCAAATGCTTTCGCGTCCGACTTACCGGTAGCAGCTCGTAACGGTTTTAACTGAACCCACCTCGTGAACAAATCTTGTAAGACCAGTATATATTTGTATTGGTTATTACTACGAGGCAGTTCCGTTATATCTGCTGCAACCACAGCCCACGGTCTCTCAATATTACGTTTGCCCATCAACCCTTGAGGGCCCGCCTGTGAGAATTTATATCGTTGGCAGTCTATACACTCCACAACGAATTGCCTGACATCATGGTAGATACCCGACCAATAATAGTCCCTTGCCACTCGATCATAGGTCTTTTCCACTCCTAAATGACCACACGATGGAGGGCAATGCGAATCCTCTAGTACGCGCGTCCTATGTTCAATGGGCACAACTAATCTCCACATCCCTCCTCTTGACCCGTGATTGGGTCCAGCAGCTTATCGGCCGTGAATCGATAGAGCATTTCATCCTCAATTTTCCAGTGCGGAAACTTTTGAGGACTGGACCTCACATCATACAATCTGGCGATGTACCATGGGTCGGTAATCACGTCAAAGGAGGCTATTTCGACTTCGTCCGAGTCCAGGTTGACTGCGCGAGAGAGTGCGTCGGGAACCTAGTGAAGTGCACTTTTCTTGTGTACAATCTCGAAGTCCCACTGTTGCATCTCAAGCACCCAGCGCGCTAGTCTGCCCGTGGGCTCTTTAAGAGTTTTCAGCCATTTGAGCGCGCTGTGGTCCGTCACAGCTTTGAAACGATACGCTTCAATATATGGCCGAAGTTTCTTAATTGCCCAGATTAAGGCTAGACACTCTTTCTCCGTCGTCATGTAATTACGCTCCGCCTTGTTCAACACTCGGCTGACGTAAACGATCGGATGCTCGAAACCATCTTCATCTTCTTGGGTCAACACAGCCCCAATAGCGTAATCACTCGCGTTACTCTAGACCGAGAAAGGCTTAGAGAAGTCTGGTCGAGCAAGCACTGGCACGCCGGCTAGAGCTAACCTGAGTTCACGGAACGCCACGTCCTGCTCTGGTCCCCACTCCCATGGTTGGTCCTTACGGAGTAATCTTAATATCCAACTCTCGATTTATAAAACGAGAATACTAACCCACCATGCCAAGGAAGGAACGAAGTTGTTTAACATTTCTTGGGGTCGGATAATTTAGGACAGGAGCCACTCGATCCACATCGGGTCGAAGTCCATCACCATCCAGGCGGTACCCAAGGAACGTAACGCTCGAACAACAGAACTGATACTTCTCTCTGTTCAATTCTAGCCCTGCGTCCACTAGTGTCCTTAGAACCATTTCCAACCATTTCAAATGTTCCTCGAAAGTTTCGGTTATAACGATTAGATCGTCCAGGTAACCAAAAACATGACGTTCAACTTCGGGACCAAATAGAGCATCGATCAACCGTGCAAATGTCATGGGTGCATTCATCAATCCGAACGGCATCCGTGTGAACTGCCACAACCCAGACGCAGGCACAGCGAAGGCGGTATAATGTCGACTAATTTCTGACATTAACACTTGGAAATATGCCTTCTTAAGATCGATCTTAGAGATGAATTTGGCATTATGTAACTTATCCAGGATCGAATCCATATTCGGTATTGGATATGAGTCACGTTTTGTTACCGCATTCAAATCTCGGAAGTCTATGCAAAAACGATAGCTACCTTCGTCTTTGCGGACTATCACTGGAGCGGCAGACCATTCACTTGCACTCGGTTCAATTATTCCTCTCTCAAACATTTTTCTGACTTCTTGCTGGGCGAATTCGAGGACTTAAGGCGACATACGTCTTGGTTTGTGACGTACTGGTCGTGCACCTGGCTCTACTTTCACGTGATGTTCGATCAACGTAGTAAAGCCATGCACATCGCCTGGTGGTGGTAATAAGTTCTCTACTAACTTTCTTACCCTCTCTCGCTGGTCATCGTTAATCTCAATGATGCCTGCACACTCTGCGAGAATCCTCGTGCCTCCGTCTCGGATTCTATCCTTGACAAAAGACTGCCATTTTCCGGCGCCAACGCGCCAGAGGGCATCGCCAATTTTAACCTCGATGTTCCAATGTTGAAGGAAGTCCATACCGAGGATCATCGAGTGTTCCATACTCTCGACTATTCTCAGTTGGATGTTGCCATCTAATCCCTCAATTCCAAATAGAACATCTAATAAACCTAGGACTTTCAGTGCCGGTCCTGCGACACCTCGCACGACTACCTTTTGCCGGTTTCCACTTATCCCTGTAGCATTCCGCTACGTCAACGCGTATAAGTGAAACCATTGCTCCTGGGTCGAACAATGCTTTAAAGTCCTTGCCACCAAGTCTTACCGAGAAGAACAAACAGTTTTCGGATTGCATTCCCGCAACCATGTCTTCGGCTTGACTGTCAAGTAGAGCTGGAGTCGAACTTGTCTCTCTGGACGTCTTCGGGACGGCTCCTGCCCTCCCTGAACTGTTCTAATCGGCAACGATTTCGAACTGTTCACCTGATCAAGAGAGACAGTCATTTTACTCTCATTAGACTGTTTTAAACTCTTTTTTTTGATCGAAGGTTGGGGTGACAATGAGTAACGAGTATCATCGTTCTCATTGGTGGGGTTACATAGGTTTAGAGTTTTTCTCTCGTTCTCTATTTCCTTGAGTAACCGTTTGTGTTTTATAACTGCCTGCCTACGGAGTACTTCAGACCAGAAAGACTCTTTGTTTTTCTTGATCTCTAGAAGTTCTAAATCTGCTTTGTTCGGTGCTTCGAATGTTGTAGTTAGCTTGGAAGGAGTCTCAGCCTTAACCATAGGTAACTCAGCAGATTTCGGCAAATTCAGATGTTCAGAGGTATTTTACGACCTTCTCTCCTTTGCCTTGCGTGCGGCGTTGTAGATCCTCGAACAAATCTTGATCTCGCAACTCCTGACCGTATTCATTCAAAAATTCATTTTTGAAGTCATACCAGTTACGTAAGGAAGATTGGACGGCCCTATACCAAAATAGGGCTGTCTTCTTAAACACGCAAGGCAATGCGCTCAGAATACGCCGGTCAGAGAACTGGTCATCATTCCTGAAGTCTTGTAAACTATCTAGGAATTCTTCGGCATCGTCGTTGGTCTCCCCATCGAACGATAGACCCCAGTCTCTGAGGGCTCTTGCACAACCAGGCCGATCCTTTCTATCTCTCACTGGTGGCTGGTCGTAACCCAAAGGGACTAATGCACCCATGTCCACACTTTGGTTATTCCTACCACGCCGGTGGACATCTCGACTGGGCGATGGTACTCTGCTACGTCTGTCAGGGAGGCGCTCCTTGCGATATCTTCTCGCATAGTAAGCGGTTGCATCTTCCCTATTTGTAGCGTAATATTCGTCCGAATCTAAGTTGCTAAGATTAGAATCGATTTGAGTACCTTGATCGCGTCTAGCGACAGCTCGCTCGTGCTCGACGGGATCATTATTTGTTTCGCGGGATCTGTTGTAACCATTGTCACACTGTGTAGAGGCTTCCCTCCTAGTGTAAGTACTTTGGTTACGATCGGACGTTCGAGACTTACTATTTCCTTCATTCGGTAAGCGTCTAGAAGTGGACGTTGCACTCCTGTGATAGCGCTCACGTTCCGAGAACGATTCATCATCTGCTTCTTCTGGTGCTGGCGCATATCTGTGTGAGGAGGTCCTGTTGTTATGCTTGTCATAACTAACCTTCCTCTGACATGTACCGTATTGATCACAACTGTGTGAACGATACCTCTGGAAAACCAACTGCGTGCGTCCACGCCGCCAGAGGGGGAAACGCCGAAGGCTGACTGCGTAGGCATCAGCGTCTCGGTAGGCTAAATCGCAGCAATGGGCATCGGTCGGTTGGAGAGGTGGCCGGCCGGTGTTAAGACGCAAACTCAGGATAAACGTATCTGCGACACGAGAAGGCAGTGCGCCAAGCAAGGGAGGCAGTGAAAACCTATAGCTCGACGGGAAGTACTATGAATACCTGGATGTAAAGAGGGTACATCATATAAACCGGGAGGTCGGCGTTCGGATCGCCGATCGTGCACGCCCGGACCGCACGATAGTACCAGGGCCCGGGCTTTCTTCGCCAGTCAGTCGGGCTGCCCTGTAGCAGCGTGTGTAAAAATTAAACTTGCTGAGGTTGCTCCAGGTGGCACCTGGAAGGGAGGCGGCACTCGGAGGTTTAAATTGTATTTGACGAGGCCACGATACTTTCAAGGCTAACAGTCAAACCTGTCAAACAACAACTGCTAATGGGTGATCACCGAATAACTTGCTAGAGTCTTATAGCGTCGTGTAATCAAGAGGATGCACAATGAACACACTAATAACAAACATGAGAAATGTCCACTAGTAAACATAAACTAATGGTGCACAGAAATGAATCAGAAGGGGAACCCAACCCCAAAGCAACAACAGGAGCTGGTTTACCCAAGCGGAAACCAAAAGATAAAGAAGCAGAAAAAGATCAGAAAAGTAACAAGCGCGGCCTGTCGTCGTCCTCGGATGAGGAGTCGAAAGAGCCAAAAAGGGCAAAGCCCGCAATGGCAAAAAAAGTAATAACGAAATCAGTATCTGAGTCTTCAAGCTCGTCGGAGTCGGAAGGCACAGAAGTAGAAACTGGCAAACAAGGCAGGAAAATTGAGGTCAAAAGCTTGATAGAGGTACCAATGTATATGTTGGACCAGATAAAAATCGTTAAGAGACACTTAACGAAGAAAGATAGCGAAAACGCACATGAGGCCTTAGACAATATGCACAGCCTAGTCTCTACACTTTTGGCAAAAGCAGCATTTTTGGAAGGACAAGTTAAAGTCCTATCTGAACAAAGGCAAAAGGCAGTAAATCAGGGTAACGTCTCGTACGCGGACGTTACCAAGAAACTAGTTGCGCCGAAAGAGACGACTAGGGCTGTTGTAATAAAGAACCCGGCTATGCACAAGCTCATCATAAAGCCGAAAAGAGCAGACAAGTTTAGAAACGAGGAGGAAATAAAATCCAAGTTTCAAGCCGAATTCCGACCACGAGCAGAAAAGGCCCAGATCAGAAGCCTCAGGACAATTAACAAAGGTCTAATTATCGAGACGGAAAATGAGGAGTCTTTACAAAAGATTCTAAACAAACCGTCCCTGAAGGAGACCTTTGAAATGCATAGACCAACGAAACAGAAGCCGAGGATGATCATTTATGATCTTCCTAAAAATCTAAACGAGAAAGAAATAAGAGAGATAATAGTCGAGCAAAACGTTTGCTCGGCTGACGAGGCGGAAAGAGAAATCACGCCGAAATTCAAAACAGGAAAGAGGGATACGAGCAGGACCAACTGGGTTATCGAGGTAACCCCAAAAATTAGAACTAGGTTGTTGCAAAGAAGGAGGATCTTTGTAGATTACCAATCGTGTAAGGTGCAGGACTTTGTACTAGTCTCCAGGTGCTTTAAGTGCCAGGGATTCGGTCACATCAGCAAAGTCTGCAATAACGACGTACATTGCTCGCACTGCGCCGAAAAAGGTCACTCTTTTGACAAATGTCCGAAAAAACAGGAAAATAAAAAGTGCATAAACTGCGTCAAGGCCAAAAAGAAGTCGGACCATAATGTTCTCGACACTAAATGTCCGTGCTATACAAAAGCACTAGAACGTCTAGTAAATAACACAGATTACGGGGAGCAATAAACCCTGTATTCTGATAACACAACTTAATGCCAGACGAGCACAGCGGGTGGTACCCGAAATAAAGCAAAAAGCGTATGAAAAGGGAGTTCACGTAATTATGCTACAAGAACCATACACAAGAAATAATAAAGTGACGGGATACGGTATGGGTGTAAGAATAGTCTCTTCTAAAGAAAATCCGTGGGCAGCCATAGCAATAACAGACCCGAATGTGATAGCGATGCAAATAACTAACTTATGTACACCGCACTTCGCAATAGCAGAACTATCAGTACCATATAAAGTCTACCTAATTAGTGGATATTTCCAACTAAAAGATGATATTGAGATACATCTAAGATCGCTTCAGGAGATAGTAACGACTCTACGAGGAAAGAGCTTTATAATTGGTATTGACTCGAATGCAAGATCGCCACTATGGGGCCCTTTGGAAACGGATGCAAAAGGAGAGAAACTAGAAGAATTTATACTCCAGAATAACCTCAGAGTAATAAACGATCCCAATAGCATTGCAACAGTCGCAAACGAAGTCGGAGAAGGCTATGTCGATGTAACTCTAACCTCACCAGATATGGCACAAAGAATACGAAACTGGAAAGTCCAAGAAAACTGGACATCAAGTGACCATAGAGCAATAACATTTGAATTAGTGGAACAAGCTCAGGGAGGTAGATATAGGAAGCAAGAGTACATCAAAAGCTATATCACAAGCAAAGCGGACTGGGGATTGTTTATTAACACACTGAGAGAAAATTGGAAAGCCCAACCGTACCGACAGGATATTGGTTCAACAATCGCTGGCATTAAAGACATTATAAATGGGATAAAAATAGCATGTGACAAAGCTATACCCACTAAGAACAAGACTAGTAGGAAAGTTCCATGGTGGAACGAGGACTTGACAAAGGCCAAAAAACACACAAACAGGTTACGCAGACAATTCCAAAGGGAAAGAGATCCGGACACAAGAGAACGTGCAAAAATGACCTATAGACTGGCCAAGCGACAATATACAAGACTAATAGACACAACCAAAACCCAAAAATGGGAAGAATTTGTGACCAAACAAGGTAACGACAATCCATGGAGCTTACCATACAAACTGGCAGCCAAAAAAGCTAGAGTTAAAGAAATCGCAAGTAACGTGAAGACAGACGATGGATACACTATGACCTGGAATGACACAGCAGAGCAAATTCTTCATCAGCTCTTTCCAGACGATAACCTGGAAACAGAAACGAGAGAACAGACAAAAGTAAGGCAACAAAATCAAAGATATACAGACGAATACAGCGAAACCGAAAATTTTACAAGGCAGGAGATGGTGCAAGTCGTAAAGAAAATGAAATTAGGAAAAGCGCCAGGAATCGACTGTTTCGATCTGAAGATAATAAGAGTTGCTCTTACAGTAGTGGGTGAAGAACTGCTAAAGTTATATAATAACTGTCTAAAACTCGGTATATTTCCGAATACTTGGAAAACAGGCAAAGTAATTACAATCAAAAAGGGAAGAGACAAAGATCCTGGTCTAATTAGCTCATATAGACCAATATGCCTGCTACCAGTTTTAGGAAAAATTCTGGAAGGTCTGATAATCAAAAAATTAGATCAAATCGTGGAACCACGTCTGTCTGACAAGCAATACGGTTTTAGAAAAGGCAGATCAACCGAAGATGCGATAGTGTACTTAAAGACCAAGGTGCACAACTCAAGCTGTAGATATGTACTCATAATGTTTTTGGACATTAAGGGTGCATTCGACAATGTATGGTGGCCGGGAGTACTAAAGAACCTGAGAGGCATGAACTGCCCCTGGAGACTGTACAATATCGTTAGGGATTACCTCTGTAATAGGAAAGTAATAATAACCGAAGGTGGCAATTTTGCAAGCAAAAATGTGACAAAGGGATGCCCACAGGGATCCCTACTAGGTCCAATCCTATGGAATGTCGTATTTGATGAAGTGCTTCACAAGTTAGACAGAGAAGGACATGAGACGATAGCCTATGCAGACGATCAAGCAATTATAATCGAAGGAGACTCCCGTAAAGAACTGGAACGGAAAGGACAAATGGCCATAAATATAATAGAAGAATGGAGTAAAAGTGTCAAAATGAAACATGCCCCAGATAAATGCGCAATGTTACTAGCAAAGGGAACATTTCATCCTAAATGTTACCCACTAATCAGAATAAACGGGCAAAGAATTAAAAGGCAAGAACCGTTTAAATATCTGGGCGTCTCTTTTGGCAAAGGCCTTAGCGTACAAACGCATGTTACGGAGATCTCAAAGAAAACCAGAGGAATTTTCGAAAGGCTGGCCTTCCTGGCAAGAGAGGAATGGGGCCTAGGCTATCGATCTCTAGATATAATATATAAGGGAGTGTTCATACCCATAATAACATATGCAGCAGCAGGATGGTACGGGCTCACAAATAATGTCCAGAAAAAGAAACTCATAATGTCGCAAAGATATGCCCTGATGAAAACCACAGGAGCGTACAGAACCATCTCGGCCGAATCTATTACAATGATTACAGGTCACCTACCGATTGACTTAGAGTGCGAAAGAAGAATCGGACTATATTGGATGAGAAAAGGAAAAGAATACCGATATAACAACTTTACAGTACAATCGGAGGAAGGACTAGGCACGCGAAGAGAAAGAAAATTGATAATAGAAAGGCTAGACCAGGAGATAAGAAAAGAATGGCAGTTGAGATGGGATAACACGATAAAAGGAAGACGCACATATGAGGTTTTACCTAGCATAGAAGAAAGGCTAGAGAAGTTTTGGTTTAGACCGAGTAAATGGCTGATCCAAATACTCAGTGGACATGGAAACTTCCAATCTTTCAGGAAAAGATTTAACTTTGTAGAGTCCGACCTATGCAGCTGTGGAGAGGCAGACACCCCCGAACACGCTCTATGGACATGTGTGAAGTACGAAACAATACGGCATAAACACGTACAGGATATGGAAGAAGCAGCTAGAAATACGAAAAGGATGATGACGACCAAAGAAGGCGTAGACAAATTAACCATGATGGTGAAAGACATTATGCTTGTAAAGATTGCTACCGAAGATCTAGAAAAAGACTTGGCTTTAACCGCGACAATAGCAGAAGTAGTAGGAACAGAGGAAGACGAAGTGTGAGAGATAGAAGTAGGTACAGTTAATCTTCCTGAAATAGAAATAGGGTAGAGAGAAAGGAAAAGCATAAGTGAGCAGAGGGAGAAAGTGAAATGAGTGAAAGACGGAAGATAGTAGATAGGCAAAAATCGAAAGTCGCACTAATACATGTCGCACTAACAAAGGTAGTAGAACAGAGGTAATCAAGGTAGATAGAGATTTTGTACTAATTAACATAATGACTAACATTCCGTATAGGGAAAAAGGGTTTTCGTAGAATGAAAGTTGAGCGAAAGGAAAGGATGAATGTAAAAGCTCAGAATGAAAGAAAGGGTGAGTGAGAGAATAGATAGGTGAATAGGAACTCCTTCTTGTAGGTTAGGCAAAAGCCAAAGAAGAGAGAAGAAAGAAGAGAGAAGAGAAGAAAGAAGAGAGAAGGGAAGAAAGAAGAGAAAGGAAAGGCAAGAGGTAAACCTCATAAACAGTTGGTCTTGCTCCCCTGAAAAAGCGCAAAAGTAACAAACAAAGAAACAAAGAAACAAAAATAAAAATAAAAAATAAAACCGAAGCAATAAATAAGAACAAACGAGTAAAGCATAATCGCAAGAGCAGAGAAAGGCTAAAGCGAACTCTTTATGTTCTGTAGTCCAAACAACCGTCACAGTCGAGGATAAGAAGAACAAGAAAGATAAGAATAAACGATGTGACATGGACGACCGCCGGTATGCCAGAGGCGAGGTACGGCGGCAATGATCGATGCGTTAGGCATCGATCTAGCTCGGTTTTTTTTTTTTTTTTTTTTTTTTTTTTTTTTTTTTTTTTTTTTTGTGTGAACGATAATCCGGAGCTTCCCTCCGATTATCAGTCGAATGCCTGCGATCGTTGGAAGGGAGTTCATAATGCCTGCTCGTCTGTTGCCGCGACTTATCTGACTGAATCTCCGAAACGCGCTTTTTAATAGCTCCAGAACTACTAAATTGTCTGGGAGTAGACAGTCCATGTGCATCGGAGTTCAGTCCAAAATTGTTACGACGAATGGCGCCCCTTTCCACTGGATTGTGGTTACCAACCAACGAGTTACGCTGATCCCGGTGTGACGTATGTGATGAATTTGTAGCATGCGTCTCACCTAGACCAGTATGTGTGGCGGTCGACACCGTCAATTGTCTCGAAGGTGGTACGTTAGCCGTCGGAATCGCCGCTTCTGTGTCAATGCCTGCTGCATTATCAGAAAGCGGTCTTAATTCACCCGTCGACGTGGGCACTATACTATGTGTAGTCACATTTCCCTCTTCTTCCATAATGGGGGTTATGTGCTCACTTGTTGGTCTATCGTCTGACAACTCAGACTCTATAGACCTGTCGGTACCAGAAGGTATCACACTAATTACTTGACAAACAAAATAATTATAATTTTACACAAAATGTCAATCTCATACAAAAGAAAATTTTGTGAAGAGTAGCTTCAAAAGAAAAGAATTTTCAAAACAAGATCACACAAAAAAAAAAGAAAATTTAAATGTGATTGAAACAGCAAAAAAAAATTTTTTAAATTTGATTTAAACACCCAAAAAAATTATTTTATCGTTAACCTCCAAAAAAAATTTTAATTTATTTTTAAAAGAAATTAATTATTTTATTTATTATTAATTTTATATATATTATATTATATTATATAAAAATTAACACTATAAATATGCAATTAATTTCAGAAACAAATTTATTGCAATATTCCTTAATTTGGAGAAAAAACAAAAAAATTAAGAAAATAAATCAAAGAAATTTTTCCGTCAGCAGAATTAATAATTAAGTGACAAACACTTAATCAAAATAATATTGTTATTAACAATAAATATAAATGTAACATCAATATCACGATGTGTCTCAGCACTAATGCGAGCCAAAATCGCGACGGTAACACAAAAAGATTTATCAACCTTGACTTATCTGACTAACAGACAATGTCAAAATTGATTATAATAATATTAATAATTATTAGCACACAACAAACAAACAAAAATTATTGTATAATTTCAAAATTATCAGCTGACTAACAGCGTGATAATATCTTTCGAAATTTAATTCAAAAGTATAAATATTACAACAAAGCAAATTATTAATAATAGTAATAATAATAAAATAATTATAAACAATAAAAAATATTATTGGTCGTCTCGAACTGATACAAAATCAGTGAACCCAACTCAAAAATATTTTACACACTCACACAAATTGTTAAACTCGCTTTTAAAGCGAGTCAACAAAATTCACGCAATGAAATTAAAAATGAAATTACGGTCGCGCAGAAGGGGAAATTTTCCTTCTTGCGTAGCAACGAAGGATGACCGCGCGGTATATGCCGTATAATGTATATGTTCTCTCTCTCTCTCTCACTCTCTCTCAATCTCGTTACACTTACGCCGCGCGAGTCTATCGCCGGCTAGTTGGGATTTTCTCTCTCTCTCTCTCCCACTAGCGGACTCGTGCTCACTCAGCACTATCGAATTCCGCGACGCAATGTCTCTCTCTCTCTCTCTCTCTCTCTCTCACGCACTGGTTCTCTCTCACTCTCTCTCTCTCTCACAACCACAATATACGGCTAGGGATATCCGCGCGACCCTACTCTAACGCCAACCCGAAGATGTCAAATTTCTCTCTCTTTCTCTGTCTCTCTCTCTCTCTCTCTCTCTTTCACACACACACACGATTCAATCGTAATGGCATGCGTCCATGCCATTATTCACCTATATGCGATCTCTCTCTCTCACTCTCTCTCTCTCTCTCTCTACCTCACGCGGCTTGCAAAGCGAAATTCTTTTAAAAATAAATAACCCGCTGATTCTTACATAAGTACAGGTAAACCTGCACGTATAAGAAGCATTTATTAAAAAAAAAATAAGAAAAATTTTACCGACCCGAAAAGCCTCGACACGCAGGCGGTACAACTACCGTCCTGTCACGGTCGCCATTTGTAACGTCGTATTTCGTCCTAATACCAGTTACAAGTTATTTATTTATTAATACAGGGACGACGGCCCCGAAGAACGCGTCTTTGTCGTCGCCGTGGGTTAATAAATTAACCCGTCGGGACACGGTAGCGGAGATAGGACGATCTCCTACGTACCGACACACGTGGCGGGAAAATCGGGAATCGGAATGATTAATTGCGGGTTAATTTATAATTAAAATGATAACGCGACCGTTATGTTAAAACAAGATAAATAGATATTTATTCAATAGTTTACACGGAGGTGCCCGACAATGTGTAACGGGGCGTTCTCCCGGTCGCGTGGTATATACGCGGCAAGCAAGGGCTGCCACCGTGCTCGCCCCGCGCAATACCCAATCGGTTTCGGTAGCACCGGTGTGCTACCGAACAAACATCCGTGCACACACACTCAACACACTCTAATATATACCGACCAATGTCGGGTACTTACCGGGCTGGCTTGTCCATTGGCCCTGGTGTACGTCGGCGCCCCGACGTCTGCTGGCCGGTGGAGTCGGCCCGGTTTCCCGTCGTCCTCGACGGTAGTCTACAGGTGCGGCATGATGCCGCGGCGATTCGCCTACTTCGGGGAACACTCAACCCGAGGTATCTGGTCCTTCGCACTGCACTTACACGAACTCACGAGCACTCGCGTACGGCTTCCCGGAGCACGGACGAACCGGTCCGGTTCTTCCCGTGGCGCGCGAAACTAAACGTGACGATGTGTAAAAGATAATGCTGTCGCGGTCAAGATCGGCAGCGTACTGAGCTTTTCGGGAATTGTCGCATTCCCGAAAAGTACCTAACACACACGCACATTAACAATTGTATATACGGATGCTCGCACACATCCTCGGTCGTCGACATAAACACGCGTGTTTCGTGGCCTCGAAGAGGCAACGCACGAAACAATAACAACGTGCGAGATTTTAAGATATAATATTTAATACATACTACGAAATAATATAATACATTAAGTATTATTTATTTCATTGCAACGACGTCTCGTCGCACACTCCAAGGTAAGTGCATACATTTTTTTGCAATAATTATGCAAATTGATTCATCGTTATAAGGCGAAATATAAATTGCTATTAATATTTCGGGCACTTTTCCCAGATATTTTGACCATAAGTGATCTTAATGATTTAGACCCACTCTGGAAATTTATAGGCAGTTTCTGAATATAAAAGGCATCTTTTAGACAGCATTAAGTTTCCAGAGCCCTGAGCAGAATTGCTGATTTTCACTTTTTAAACTTTAAATGGCTTACAAAAGTGTGACAGCTTACATTTATGACTTTAAAAGTATTTTTAATGAAAAAATCAGAAATTTTTACAAAAAAAATCATATTTATGTTTTTAGTGAAAAATGCATCCCTGGGAGCTACAAATTCATGAAAATTGACTTATAATACAAAAAAGTGCTAAAATGTCAACTTTGAATCTCTGTAACGTAAAATAATGGTCCCAAAAAAATCTGAAAATATTCAGGAGAACTATTAGACACCTCTGAAATATATTCCCACAGTTATAGTAATATTCATTTTTTTCATCTTCGATATCATCACCCATATACATATATATATGTTTATGTTTCGAGGAAAGAACTAGAGAAAGGGAAAGAATGAGAGAGAGAGAGAGGGAGGGAGGGAGAAGAGAGGGGCATATATAGATATAGAAGATTTTTATTTACTTTTTGCGCGCGTAAGGGCTTCTAGTTATATGTAAATATTACGTCATCGCACGCGCATACACACACACACACACACACACACTTATATTTTTTTTCGCGCGTACACATGATTTTTTTTTTAAAACATATTTGCATACTCTTCGCGAAGCTGCTTTCGCATACGCTTCGGGAAGCAGGAAGGTAGCCGCAACTGCAACAGAGACAGTATTTTCCCGTCAACAAAGATTATGTTTTCTGAGTTTGCTAGATCTTCTCTGTTTTATACCATGCGAACAAACAAGCAAATTCTTCGGGAAGCGGTTTCTCGGAGAGGTAGCCGTACGTATGCTAAAAAATTATGTCTACTTGACATATCATAGCGACTGTGCAGCATACTGTGATAAACACAGTAATTATCTCTTCTATGAAAGATTGTTCCTGAGTTTGCTAATTTTAAATAACACAAACACAAAAATAATAATTTGTTTGTTTTAAAAATATGATGGCATTGAAAAGGGCCTTTTCATTTAACCCAGATGGTACCTAAGTAACATCAAGGCCGGGTGATCAAAGCGCCGCCGCGGTGTTGCATAACCTAGAACTCCCGCACCTTGAATCTATCGCATTTTCAATGTGATTTTTTAGGTGATTTTTTGACTGGGTCATAATTTTTCAATTTCTAGTGCACATTGAGGTCTAACATTTTGCACACAACTTACAAAGTGAAAAATAAGTAAGAAAAAAATTAAAGTAAATTATTAAAGGGTTATTTTTGCAAAACTGTTGGTAAAAGTTGTTAAAAAATGTAAAACATTGTGAAACACACAATTCAATTAAATACTTATTTTTAAGTGTTTTATAATGTATATTACATTAAACTTAATAGTTCAATGTAATTACATTAACATTAAAACAATTAGAATAAGTATAATGCCAAAAATTGAATTTGTCGAGTTTTTAAGTATCGGTGATTTTTTGGGAGAATTGTAATTTTTCAACTTTTAGTGTACCTAGAAGTCTAAAATTTTGCACACAACTTACAATGTGAAAAATGAGTAAGAAAAAATTTTAATAAAAATTATTGAATGCTTATTTTTTGAAATCTGTTGGTATAAGTTGTTGAATAATGTAAAATATTGCAAAACACACAATATTCAATTAAATACTTACAAGGGGAGTACTTGACCTCCGGGAAACAGATCTTATCTTAACTTTGGTATGTCTTTGATAATATAATGAATGTCAAGAAAGCCGACATCTAATTTTAATAATTAATTTAATTTATTTGACATCTAGTAATAATGTCATTTAAAATTACTTCCAATTTGATCGCTTAGAACTCAAAAACAAATAGAGATAGGCACTCAAACCAAAAACCAGAAAAAAGTTGAGTTCAAGTAGATATGGTTTGAAAAAGAAAAATCTCAAATTGTTTAATGTGGAGCAAAGGTATGAAGAACATAAGAAATTAAAGATTATTAGGTCAAAAGAAACAATAAATTTTTCATATTAAATTTTGGTTAAAATTTCTTCAATTTCTTATTATCTTCATAACTTTGCTCCAAATTAAGTAATTTGAGCTTCATTTTTTCTAAACCATATCTACTTGAACTCAACTTTCTTCTGGTTTTTGTTTTGAATGCCTATCTTTATTTGTTTTTGAGTTATTATCGATCAAATTAGAAGTAATTTTTACTAAAATTATTATTAGATATCCAATAACTCCCGTAAAAGTGACCATTGGCAATAGATAACTTGGCTTTCTTCACATTTTCATATTATAAAAGACATACCAAAGTTAGGATAAGATTCGTTTCCCGGAGGTCATGTACTCCCCTTGTTAGTGTAAAGTGTTTTATAATGTATTTTTACATTAAACCAGTATTTACTTTATCATTAAAACGATTAAAATAAGTATCAAATCAAAAAATTTAATCTGTCGATTTTACAAGTGTCGGTGAATTTTTTTTTTTAAGTGAGTCATAATTTTTTCAACTTCTATACTTAGGTCTAAAATTTGTAAGCAACTTTAAATGTATAAAATAACAAAACAGTTAGTAAAAATGTTGAAAAAAATGAAAAATATTGCAAATAACACAAAATTGTTTTAACACTTATAGTTTAATATTAATTGTATTTACAACTTAATACATTTTGTTATATATTTTTTTATAAAGGCATACAATGATTTACAACGCAATTAGATAAATAAATGAATAATTTTATTACAAACTTAAAAATACATCATATTAATTTCTTTATTTCAATAATTATTTTCCATTAAGCATCGCTTCATCGCGAAAGTATTTCGAAGAGCACACTTTGGATACACGTATTCTGTATGATTCAAGCACGATACAGTGTCTATTGACAGATTTTTGAGGGATGGACATCCAAGGTTTTTAATATTTTGAACTGATCTATAAAGGAAATTTAATAATAATAATAAGTTGATATAGGTAATTTGATATTGCCCTGAGTGATAATAATAAATTGTCAGAAGTGTATGAGAATGTACATTAATGTGTGACATTTCTTCAACTATACTTTCTTTGTACATTTTGTACACTAACATACTCTTTAAAATTTGAACTAAGGAATCTCAATTTAAAAATAGAAAAAAATGCTTACTGTTCAGCTAAAATTCTTTTCAGACATTTTAATTTTTCTAATCCCTTCATGGACACTCGTGAGCTTTTAACAATGGTTCGAATTGTCCTACCGACTTCCTCATATGGTATTGTACCACTTCTCCATAATATTCCATGATAATTTCTTTCAAGCCAACAATTTTCACATTTACTCTTCTGTAGCAATTATTCCCAAGGATGAGGTGGCTTAAAGAGAAATACCGAAGGTATTGCATCTTCCTCTAGAGATATAGTGGCTCCTCTGTGTAGACAAACTCATTTACTGTGATCTTGAAACCTTAGACATCTATCACATACTCTAGCTTGACGATGACTGAACTAGGCAACGGTTGTGCCGTATTTTATACGATCGCTGGGGGCTGAAAATTCCGCCTCTTTTATTTCTAAACCAATCAAATGTATTTACCCCCACCAGCATTTTTCAGCCAATGAGAATATAAAAATGAGACACTTTGTCGAGGGTGACACAGTTCAAGTGAAGCTCTCTTAAAACTAAGTAGAATACTAAATCTCTCCTCTAAAGAAAAAGTAATATTGGCAGATTTAATTCTCATAAAGAATAAAGCTTAATTAAAAACTATCATCATTAACAAATTAAGGAAATTATACCATGCTGTTTTCCTTGGTGTAGCCAATGCTGATGATATAAAACGCTGGTTAAATCTTGGAACATTAGCTTTGACAGCAGCTCAATTATATTTACATACTCCAGGTTTAAGTGTAGGAGAGCAAAGAAAACTCAAAGCTGCAACAGGAGTTATTAAAAGTGTTATACAATTATTTCAAGACTCTGTGCATGTGTTTGAAGTTTTTCCTACACCTAGTGAACATACAAGTTCTGACGTTCACGAAGATGCTATTGTTGCCGGATCTGGTATTGCGCCTGTTGTTGAACCAATCGTTGAACCAATCGTAGAACTAGAGAAAGAAGCTAATATTCATACTACAGATACATCAACAATAACTTGGGATGATGTTGATAGTGCTTTTGAAAATCGAATTAAGACAGTTGTTACATATTGTAAACACCTAGATTTTTTAAGTATTATGAATAATGTTCTGACTTTGTTTATTAAAAAAATTAATCAGATTCTCGAACAACATGCTGCTATAAAAATTGATGCAGTGTTGGCAGTAGAATTTCCGATTATAAAGAGCCATGAAGAGTTAAGTATTTTAACACAAAGTCTATGCCGATCTTTTCCACCACAGACTTGAAAGAGTGGTTTATGTTGAACATTTATCAACCTATTGGCGTTGACATTGAGGAATTCCAAGAGAAAGATTCTGGTTGGACTTTACGAGCTATTTTAAACTTAACTATTAAAATAAGTAAGTTCAATCCTATGAGAGGAAGCTCCTTTATTGATTTACCAACTTTCCTTGTAAAAAAGAAAGCTTGTGTAAATGTTGCGAATAAAGACAATGAATGTTTCAAGTGGGCTCTATTATCAGCATTGCATCCAGTTAAGTGTAACTATAATCGCGTCTCAAGCTATATACAATATGAACATGAGTTAAATTACAAAGGTATTGATTTTCCAGTTAATGTGAGATAAGTTAGGAAATTTGAAAAACAGAATGACATCTCTACCAATGTTTATTTTTTAAAAAAGACTGATACAATGTATAAAGTTTTACCACGACATTTAACAACCGAGGAAAAAAATATATACATTAATTTGCTTCTTCTTAAGAATCAGTATGTGGATGAAGAAGAAGAAGAAAAGTATGATCATGATATTGATGATAACTTTGCTGAAAAACATAAATTTTATTATGTTTGGATAAAAGATCTTTCTATACCGGTCAGAAGTCAATTATCTTTTCGCCGACATAAAGCATACATATGTGATCGCTGTTTTCATAACTTTTGGACTGCTGATAAATTACACAGCCACACAAAAAAAATGTCATAACCCACGGACCAGACCATATATACCTTATGTTTTTGAGGTCGCTGATTTCGAATCCGTGGTCCATTTGACCCCATCACCTCAGGGTCAAGGTCAGGTCAAGGTCAAATTTACAAAATTAACGGCAACCAAGGTTTAACAGTATACATATATGTTTTTGGGGTCGCCGAATCCGAATCCGTGGTCCGTTTGACTCCATCACCTCATAGTGAAGGTTATTTGAAGGTAAAATCGACAAAATTCTTGTAAAACAAACCAAACTTTGCTTTGCACGGTCTCTACTATTCCATAAGCACAAGAAACATGGCGTCTTTGTAAATCCAGACTGCTGTCCTAACAATATTCCAGAAACTTTCAAATCAGCACATATCCGCCATTTATGCTTATCATACTGAATATTTTGTATTATAATTTTGAAATTATCGTATGTTTCTTTCATTGTAGTGGAGTGCGCTAAAGGAACTGAGGTATAGTGGTTGCTATTGTGTAGTAATACGGCTTTTAAACTTCTTTTTGATGAATCTATGAACAATCTCCATTCTTCGTCTTTATACACATTAGGTTTAATTTCATTCATTAAACCTTTTACGTCTTTACAATATACTATTTTATCACCATCATGATTCATTTCTTCAAAGTATGGTTCGAAACTTTTGCTTCTTGTTCTGTAAAAAGATACTTTAGTAGATTTTGCCAACTGATTCATGCCTTTTAAAGCTGAAGCTAAATGTTCTGCTCCATCTTTAGGTAAGTTAAGCTCTCTAGGTCGTTTAGTTTATCTTGAGTCCATAACTTTACGCTTTTGTCTTTTTTGGTGTGATGAAACAATTCGTTAAGCTTTAGATAAAAATAGTCAGTGCTTCAAATACTTTCAAAGTAAATTTCCAAGTATATCAGATGCAAAATTGAAGGAAGGTATATTTGACGGTCCAGAAATTAGAAAAATGATGGCTGATGACCAGCTTATTAGTTCCATGACAAACATTGAGAAAGCTGCATGGCTTAGCTTTAAGGAAGTTACTGAAAACTTTTTGGGTAATCGCAGAAGCCCAAATGAATTACAAACTGCATTTTCTGCACAATCACTTGGATAGTTTTCCTGAAAACTGTGGCGATTATAGCGAAGAACAGGGAGAGCATTTCACCAAGATGTTAAATTATGTTGGTTGCCGTTAATTTTGTAAATATGACCTTGACATGACCTTGACCCTGAGGTGATGGGGTCAAATGGACCACGGATTCGGAATCAGCGCCTCAAAAACATAAGGTATATATGGTCTGGTCCGTGGGTTTTGACATTTTTTTTTGTGTGGCTGTGTTATCGAGATCAACCCATTGCTGGTAGTTTTTATGAAGAGGAACTACTGAAAGTGAAGTATCCAGATGTTTACCTAGTGGAGAAAGTTCTCAAGAGACGTAAAAATGAAGTATTTGTAAAGTGGCTTGGATTTGATAATTCTCATAATAGTTGGATTAGTAAAACAAATTTATAAGAAAAGTCTTGACATCCTATACATATATATATTTAACAAGAATCATGTATGTTTGAATGAAATAAATACACTATGGTTCAATAGTTCAATGTTATTTTTTATTTCACTTTATATGTCTAATTATTTACGTATGTACAAACATTAATTTTTTTATTTGGATGAAAATTCGAAAACGTATCCTCCTTTGTAGGTCAAATAGACCTGCATTTTATTTACTGCATTAATAATACTGTCAAAATATTCTTGATTTTTCGAGCAACCACTTTTGTTCCATATTTGGTCTTGACTTCTTTCAATTTGGATACCATGTATGGATACCCTTTTTGCAGCTCTGTAATCTTTTTCGTAGGAAGGTATTCTCGGTAAGCAACTTGGTTTAAATTAGCTTTCAATTTTTTTATTTGATGTGTCGTAGTTGTCAGCATGTAGACGTTTTTGCCTACTATTCGAGGTCTGCTGCTGCTGAAGCTGCGACTGACTCGAGGCTGTTCGACTGAACTCAGCAGCACCAGACGCCCATTGATATAGGGCTCTCCCTACCAGATGACTAGCGTTAGGCGGTTGAATATTGGGGAGGACTGCAATCTCATTGGATACCGCTTCCTAAATGCGGTTCGGCAACTCGATGGTTGATGTAATATAAGTGGAAAGCTCAGCATTCGGAGTAGGGATGCTATAGTGTCCCTAAGGGAGAGTATCAGTAATTCCTACCTGCAGGTAGCGCTTATCATCCTGGGCACTGAGAGCGATTTTTGATTCTCGCTCGGTATGTAAAATATGCTTACGAGATCAAATATTTCTTTGTTCTCGTATCAAGCAATTATTTTGATGAAGACAGCTAACGTAATCATCGAAACTAATGGTTGCTTTTACAACAGATGTTTTGACACCTTTAGCCTTCTTGATAGGTTTATTATTTTGAACTCTCGCGCTATACATTTTACTTCTCAGTCCATTTAACATATAATCATAATGAAACCGGTATACGAGGGTCTTGGATAAGTCTAGAACTGTTAGTCCAACGTATATTGGTTTCTTGATACACACTCCTGTTCGCATCATTTGAATTGCAACCAAGTTTTCATCAAAAATATCACAACTATGAAAATTTGGGCGAGATATAAGAGCTTCTGCACCGTATCGTCCTTTCCACTTATTGACCAATTTAATATCCACATGTTTACGTTCATTCTCCATTGTTTTGCCATACACAGCATTATTGAACAATTTAACAGCATTTTCTCAAAGTCATTCTTGGCATGCTTCCTTTTTTCACTGTTTAAGTCAATATATTTTTTCAACCATGCACACTGATCTAATTGAAGAGCTCGATGTACTTTCTTCTTTTCAGGATGAGTCCGTGCTTTAATGCCTGTTTGAGAGTTCTATAATGTATGACATAAAGTTCTTTAGAATGCAATGTCGTCATTAATTTTTTCTGACGAGATCCTGGAGCAGCTACGTGTTCTGCACAAAATGGTAAATCCTTATGGATATCATGAAGATGTTCAGGATATTCAAGATCCACTTCAAGGATATAACCGCGGGGAGAATCATCGGAAACTTCAAAAAAGTTTGGAATGTCAACATTTTGTACCCATTTGAATCCACCGTACGGTAACGATTCTGTCATGGCCCATCCATACAGATTATTAACATCATAGTACATGAGGTACTTTTCATTCTCGTCGGATCTATAACGTTCATTCATATACTTATTGTTGGCTTTAGCGTAACGATTGCAGCACTGACTAATTCCTCCTCTTATCCCACGTTCAATAAATATAAGCATATCTACGTCAGTCAATAACTCCAATTTAACCTGTTTAATAAAAGATTTCATTTGATATTTATGATAAAGTAAAATGCTAATTATTAAAGACATATTTATTTACCTCAGTGTACTTGAGTTGTAATCCTGGAGTTGTATAGTAATGCGCAGGATCTAAACCGTAAGCCTCAATACAGTTTGATCTAAAATTTTCAAATACTTCAGTTAACAGTAAAATGTCTGTTTTCAGATACAGATCAGAGTACTGCCCAAGAGTTTGTATATTAAACGTTTGCCACACTTTCTTTGCATGTTCATAATCCTCGTCGCTAATATCAGCATTATATAAACTGCTATAAAAATCAACTTTCGATGGAAGCCTATCATCCTTCAGCTTTTCAAACGAGGAAACATAATCGTATGGAAAGACTCCTTTCCTTTTTAAAAGAATGATATGTTCACGGGTAAATCTATCGTCTAACTGAAAAATTTTCTCTAATCTGTCACGACTTTCCAAATATGATGACAGCTTATCTAGAGATGAAGCCATAAATCTAAACGAGTCTATGAACCGTAGATTGATCTCAGTGCCATCTATATACTTTGTAAATGATATGTATTTCTCTTTTTTTGTGGAAGTATGCTTACTCGACCTGGAAAAGACGTTGCTAACTCCTTAATAAACAAATGAGCGTCATAACCGCTTAGATTGTGGAAAACAACAGGTATTGTCCGCGAATCTTGATGATTAATATTACAAGCATTATGAGCAAAACCTCGATACCTAAAAGAATAAAGAAAATAAAAACTATTTGACCACAATCTTGTAAAGAAAGAAATTTCATACTTACTCTCCGGTAAAGTGACAATGATCTCTAACTCTTTTATCTTGTGACGTAAAAGGCTTTTCACATATGTAACATGATTTAGCTCTGACAAATTCACCTTTCTCTTGTAAAGATAAGTCTCTCATACTTTTTGGATTCTTGTTTAGTCTATCCATTTCCAAAGCAAGAGCATTGAGATTTTGTACAAACCACTTAGCTGGAGTTTCATCTCCTGGTTGAAGTTGTCTATAGCTCTTACAGATTGATCGTTTATCATCATAGCTACATTTCATGAAAAATCCAACACTATACGCTTCATGACGTTGATATGCAAGTTTTTCATTAACTGTTGGTTTTAACAAGCACTCAAAATCTCCATAGACTATGAAAGGAACTCTATTTTTATAATTAAAGTTTTTAAATTCAAGAATATTTTGTTTCTCTTGAGGAAGCACAATTTTACATTTATTCACTTTTTCGCAATCAGTAGTATGAGTTGATAATTTATCAGCAGTCCAAAAGTAATGAAGACAGCGATCACATATGTATGCTTTATGTCGGCGAACAGATAATTGATTTCTGACCAGTCTAGAAAGATCTTTTATCCAAACATAATGAAATTTATGATTTTCAGCAAAGTTATCATCATCATCATCATCAAACTTTTCTTCTTCTTCTTCATCCACATACTGATTCTCAAGAAGAAGCAGATTTACGTGTTTATTTTTCTTCTCGGTTGTTAAATGTCGTGGTAAAACTTTATATATTGTACCAGTCTTTTTTAAAAAATAAACATTGACAGAGATGTCATTCTGTTTTTCAAATTTACTAACTTGTCTCACATTAACTGGAAAATCAATACCTTTGAAATTTAGCTCATGTTCATATTGTGTATAGCTTGAGACGCGATTACTGTTACACTTAACTGGATGTAATGCTGATAATAGATCCCACTTGAAACATTCATTGTCCTTATTCGCAACATTTACTTTCTTTTTAACAAGGAAAAGTGATAAATCAATGAAGGAGCTTCCTCTCATAGGATTGAACTTACTTATTTTAATAATTAAGTTTAAAATAGCTCGTAAAGTACAACCAGAATCTTTCTCTCGGAATTCCTCAATGTCAACGCTAATAGGTTGATAAATGTTCAACATAAACCACTCTTTCAAGTCTGTGGTGGAAAAGATTGGCATAGACTTTGTGTTAAAATACTTAACTCTTCATGGCTCTTTATAATCGCAAATTCTACTGCCAACACTGCATTAATTTTTATAGCAGCATGTTGTTCGAGAATCTGATTTATTTTTTTAATAAACAAAGGCAGAACATTATTTATAAAATTAAAAAATCTAGGTGTTTACAATATGTAACAACTGTCTTAATTCGATTTTCAAAAGCACTATCAACATCATCCCAAGTTATTGTTGATGTATCTGTAGTATGAATATTAGCTTCTTTCTCTAGTTCTATGATTGGTTCAACAACTGGCGCAATACCAGATCCGGCAACAAGAGCATCTTCATGAACGTCAGAACTTGTATGTTCACTAGGTATAGGAAAAACTTCAAACACATGCACAGAGTCTTGAAATAATTGTATAACACTTATAATAACTCCTGTTGCAGCTAAAGTTTTAAAAAGTTTTCTTTTCTCTCCTACACTTAAACCTGGAGTATGTGAGTATAATTGAGCTGCTGTCAATGCTAATGTTCCAAGGTTTAACCAGCGTTTTATTTCATCAGCATTGGCTACACCAAGGAAAACAGCATGGTATGATTCTCACAACTTATTGGCTGTATCCTTGTAATATTGAGCCGTATACATAATGATGATAGTTTTTAATTAAGTTTCATTCTTTATGAGAATAAAATCTAACAATATTACTTTTTCTTCAGAGGAGAGATTTAGTATTCTACTTAGACTCAAGAGAGCTTCAGTTGAACTGTGTTACTCTCGACAAAGTGTCTCATTTTTATATGCTTCAGACACGATGCAAAGCATTCTCATTGGCTGAAAAATTCAGGTGGGGGTAAATTCATTTGATTGGTTTAGAAATACAAGACGGGGAATCTTTAGCCTTCCAGCGATCGTATAAAATACGGCACAACCGTTGCCTAGTTTAATCATCGTCAAGATGGAGTATGTGTTAGATGTCCAAGGTTTCAAGATCACAGTAAATGAGTTCGTCTACAAAGAGGTAGCCATTATACCTCTAGAAGCAGATGCAATACCTTCAGTATTTCTCTTGAAGCCACCGTACCCTTGGGAGCAATTGCTAGAGAAGAGTAATTGTGAAAATAGTTGGCTTGAAAGTAATTATCATGGAATATTATGGAGAAGTGGTACAATACCATATGAGGAAGTCGGTAGGACAATTCGAACCATCGTTGATAACTCACAAGTGTACATCAAGGGATTTGAAAAATCAAAATAGTTGAAAAGAATTTTAGCTGAAGAGTAAGCATTTTTTCTATTTTTTTAAATTAAGATCCTCTAGTGTAAATTTTAAAGAGTGTATTAGTGTACAAAATGTACAAAGCAAGTGTAGTTGAAGAAATATCACGCATTAATGTACACTCTGGTTCACTTTCGCACATTTTATTATTTATATCACTAGGGTAATATCAAATATCAGCTTATTATTACTATTACTATTATTAAATTTTCATAGATCAGTTCAAAACATTGAAGACCTTGGATGTCCATCTCTCAAAAATCTGCCCATGGAGCAGGGTTGTGAGATTTATGATTCGTCAAATCATGAATCCAAAATCAACCTTGGAATTGCAGAATTTGTTGTCTTCAAATCACAAATCCTTTTGGTTAAAGGATTTTCTTTAGTTATAAATCCAAAATCCTTTTGATTAAAGGATTTTCTTTAATTATAAATCCAAAATCCTTTTGATTAAAGGATTTCCTAAATTATAAATCCAAAATCCTTTTGATGTAAGGATTTTCTCCAATTAAAAATTAAAAATCCATCTGACTTGTGAATTGGCCCTATTCATAAATCGAAAATCCATATAATTTTTTTGACTTATTGCATCAATTTTTTTACTTATTGTATTGTGCGTTTTTTTACTTGTGGTATCTAGTAGATTGTGCCCTAGTGACCTGGGCGTTAAACACTCGAAAGATTACAGTCACTCACAATAAAAAAATTGTCTGTATATTAAGAGCAAGACCTATATGTTCTTATTACGGCCCGCTGATTCCGAGTCTAAGCTTAATTTGGAGTTATCAAGTTTGAGGTCATTTAAAGGTAAAACTTAGAAAAAAAGTTTTAAGGAGAGGTCACTAATATTTCTACAATTTTGACAGCCACTGATCCTTTATGGGGTTTGACTTTATCGGGTTAAGATAAAGGTCATTAAAGGTCAAGTTTGTAAATTTTGTAGAAAGTACATTTTGTACTTCAAATTCCGATATTGGTTCAGATTAAGATAATTTCATTTGGCGCTATCACGTCAGAATCAAGAGCATTTGAAGGTCAAATTGAGAAGAAACTTTTAAGCGTAAATGTTTAAATAGCATTTTTATAGTTTTGACAGCCGCTAAATCCGAATCAAATCCGCGTTTAGATCCCATGTGGAAAAATTTTATAAAGTTAATATAAAATTTTTATAAAATCACTTTATAAAATTTTTATATAAATTTGGTTCTATAAAAATTTTACAAAATTTTTATAAAAACATTATATATTATGATAAATTACTTTTTTTATGTATTATAACGGTAAGCGAGTTACCGATCAGGTGAGTAACCGAAAAGAGTATCGAGATTGATGCGCGCGCAAGGAACGCGCGCGAGAATCGTGCGCGAGAGGGGTAACGAGACAGATTTCGCGCGCGCACGGCAACAACAAGGTGTTGGTGACCGGTGATTGTTTTTTACGGCATAAAAGAGCAAAAGGACTGTTGTGCGTTGTGTGTGGGTGTGAGCAGCTTCTCCCCACTAACCTCCACGTCGACGTGTGCAGCAGCACCTCTCACAGGCAGTGAGAAAAGGAGGCCCGGCGAATCCCACCTTCTCGACCATTGGAGAGAGAGAGATAGAGATACACGAGTACGAGCTCTCTCAAAGGCACACATTTTCCCGCCGAAGCGAGATATTCAGATACGCGGTAAGTGGTGCACCACATTTAGACCCGCGAGTCTATCTAATATTCGCGTCCCGATTTACCTGGTACGGTCCAGGTGAGGAAGCGTTCCTCTTTTCCCCCTCTCGTGACAATACCCGCACGGATAGACAGGTCGGTGGTTCGCGGGAACCACTTCACGAGAGCAGGCGCGCGTGACGTAGTGAGCTTCTACGTCAAAGCTCTCTACGTCAGAGATATATACGTCACACGGTGTGACGTATGTCATCAGGTTAAGCAGCCGATCATATTCGGATCGGTTGCTCGTAATCGACAGTTCAATAGATTTGAACTGATTCTTTTCGCGCTGACCTCGGGGGTAGTCATCCGTACGACTCCCCGTAAATTGTTAAAGTTCGTTTGTTCTTAATTTATTAATATTTAATTGTTAATTTAATAAATTGACTCGGCGAGACAATCTTTCTCGCCGATTAACAAGAATATCGATTGTTGATAGTGTTTTACCGGTTACCGTCCTATCCTACGAATACCGCCCTCTCCGGTGTTTATCCTAGTTGGCAATTTTGGGCATAGGGCCCAACACACGGTATATAGGTCAAACGAGTGTTTGACGTTGTTAACGGCATTGCACGGGAATCAAAGGGATTCCCGGCCGCATCGTGGGACTGCACACTTAAGGTTGGTAAGTTGGGACAGATTGGGCCTAACCGTAGGCCTTACATATCCCCAGTACTCACCCCGTTACAGTATTTATGTGACAAGTAAAAAACTATTTTCTGGGAAGATATAATTTAATGAAAATCATATATTTGTATAATAAAGTAACATGAGAAAACAGCACATGGAAAAGATAAATTTAATAATTATCCATATATAAAAATTTTGTATATATTTTATTTTAATAAAACACTTTGAAAATAAAGTAAATATATTTATCATTAAGTGCATATAATTGTATTTTCCCAAGTGAAAATAATTTATAAATTTTTTATAAAAATTTTATAAAATACATTTTATATAGTTTTTATCAAAAATTGGTCGTATAAAAATTGTATAAAAAATACACTTTATAAAATTTTTATAAAAAATATATAAAATGTATTTTATAAAATTTTTATAAAAAATTTATAAATTATTTTCACTTGGGAAAATACAATTATATGCACTTAATGATAAATATATTCACTTTATTTTCAAAGTGTTTTATTAAAATAAAATATATACAAAATTTTTATATATGGTTAATTATTAAATTTTCTCATGTTACTTTATTCTACAAATAAATGATTTTCATCAAATTATATTTTCCCAGAAAATAGTTTTTTATTTGTCACATAAATACATAAAAAAATCAATTTATCATAATATATAATGTTTTTATAAAAATTTTATATAAACTTTATAAAAATTTTCCACATGGGATCAAAGTTATTTCAAGGACAAATTTACAAAATTTGTAAAAAGTACATTTTTGACTATATATTCTGATTCCATGACCACTGATTTAAATATATTAAAATGTGTTCTTACAGAGATACTTTCTCAAGTTTTGAGGGTTGCTGTATCCGAATATGAAATCAGTTTGATCTAATCGGGTTTAGATTACTAGAATTTTTGAGTTCTTATTCGGACTGTAATATACAAAAACACATTCCACTGTGTTTTAACTAAAAACCAATAACACAATATTTGAACATTAATGTTGTAACAATGAGACTCATTTGCTACAAATTAAAAAAAGGAACGGGCGTCAGGTCTTGAACCCGAGCCCCTTCGGATCCGAAGCCGTTCACGCTACCACTGCGCTACGCCCGCAATTGGTCGTAGCTGTACTTTTCCATGTCTTCTGCCTACCGATACGCGCGCCATATGCCAAGTGCCGATTCTTGCGCTGGCCGCGTCGGTACTACAGAGCCCTAAGTGACGGGGATCTGTACTCATACAGATCCACCACGTCACAATGTTTAAAATTATGTAGTACCTTTTAGAAGTATATATGACTTTTTGATATCTTTAGTAAAAAATATTAAAAAAAAATTATTGAAAGTAACAAATTTTATAATTTAATGAACAATAATATTCATTATTGCCCTCCAATTTTACTTTATCCCCGGAGGGACTAAAATGCGTTTTTGCTCCCTAAAAAGAGGTCAATAAAGTCAACTTTATTGATTTTCAGAGTGAAAAATAAATTACATATTATAATACGTTTATTTTATAGAATATTATACAAAAATTTGTAAAAAATATATATAATTCTATAGGATAAATTACATATAAAATTTTATAATAATTATTTAAATAAATTTTATAAAATTTTTATAAAAATTTTATAAAATATTTTCACCCAGGGTATAAGTATAAAAGAGTAATCTTCTGTACCAAGCACTTTTTTATTTATTAAATTGTGTGCACATTCATACACTCTCAAACATACTCTTAAACGTGTAAATTTACACACATTCTTACACGCACACACGCACACACACACACACACACACACACACACACACACACACACACACACACACACACACACACACACACATATACCCACTCGCACGCACATTCACACACATTCACTCACACATATATTCACATACTCGCACACATATTCACAAAGTCACACACATTCACACACACATATACATATTTACGCACTCGCGCATACATACGCACACAAAAGCACTTATAAATAAATTTACCGAACGCACAAACAAGCTCATAAATACCCGCATTAATTGTCACACACGCATCCACATTTGTTTTGTTCTAAATTTATTTCACTAAGCACTAGGTACATTTTACATAAGAATTGAAAAGTGTGATATTGCGCCCCGTAAATAGGGAAAGCAAGTAGTATTTTGTGCTTTCATATACGAATCATTAATTTCATTTATTTTATGTTTTCTCGTAAAAGCGAATAAAATTCCTTTGATAGTTGTAATACGATTTATTAATGATTGTCGAGGTACCTGCACTATTGGATTGTTGTTAATTTTAAAACCGTTTTTGTTATTAAAAGCTTTTTCCTTACACTGAGCACAAAATACTACTTGCTTTCCAGTAAGGAAAAAGCTTTTAATAACAAAAACGGTTTTAAAATTAACAACAAACCAATAGTGCAGGTACCTCGACAATCATTAATAAATCGTATTACAACTATCAAAGGAATTTTATTCGCTTTTACGAGAAAACATAAAATAAATGAAATTAATGATTCGTATATGAAAAAGGAAAAAAATCATCATGATTCTTTTATTCGAAATACGTAAAATTATAAAATTTATATCGTATTTATTATATATCGTTATTATATCGTCGGTATTTATGATTGTCATCAAAAAGAAATTACAAAATCAAACGGATTTTTGACTCGTGAAAAACAAACTCGTAAATTCATTAGTATTTGTGAATCTTAGAAAGAAAAACTCCTAAAGTCACCGGAATTTGCGATTCATAAAAACTAAAAATTCAAAAATCATTAGTATTTAAGATTTACAATAAATATAATCAAAAAATCAAAAGGATTTGTGATTGTATGTGACAGAAAATTCTTAAATCACTTGGATCTTATGATTCGATAAAGTTGAGAATCATAAAATCAACGGAGATTAGGATTCGCAGTAAATGAAAATCCAAAATTAAAATTGATTATGGATTTTTAAGGATTCTATTCCTCGAAATGATTCGAGTACTTACAACCCTGCCATGGAGACTGCATCGTGCTCGTATCATACAAAATGCATGTATCCAAAGTGTGCTCTTCGAAATGCTCTCGCCATGAAGCAATGGTTAATGGAAAATAATTATGCAAATAAAGAAATTAATATGATGTATAATTAAATTTATAATAAAAATATTTATTTATTTATCTAATTGCATTGTAAATCATTCTATGCCTTTATAAAAGAAAATATAACAACATGTATTAAATTGTAAATACGTTTAATATTAAACTATAAGTGTTTAAATCAATTTTGTGTTATTTGCAATATTTTTCATTTTTCAACATTTTTACCAACTGTTTGGGAATAAAAGCAATCAAAAAAATTTTAATTAAGTTTTTCTTACTTTTTTTATACATTTATAGTTGTGTACAAATGTTAGACCTAAGTAAACAAGAAGTTGAAAATTCACCGACACTTGTAAAATCGACAGATTCAATTTTTGACATTATACTTATTCTAATTGTTTTAATGTTAATCTAATTACATTAAACAATTAAGTTTAATGTATTATACATTATAAACACTTAACAATAAGTATTTAATTGAATTTTGTGTGTTTTTGCTAGGTTTTACATTTTTCAACAATTTTTGCCAACAGTTTTTAAAAAATAAGCATTTAATAATTTTTATTTATTTTTTTTGCTACCATGCTTGGGTAAGAAAAGTAGGCGTCCAAATAAACGTCTTAAAAAATTAAAAAGAGAAACACGGTTAGCAAATATTAAGGCATGTGCTTACATTTTTGATGAAATAGATGATATCTAGAAGAAGAATGTAGAGGGGTAAAGAAAAAGAGACTATCATAGAATGGAAAGATACATAAATGCATGCAACGTTATTGACTCATCATTTCATGAATCGATGATAATACATACGATGAAGTAGACGGAGTCTAGGGAAAGAAAGAAATGGAGAGGTAATGATAAAGAAGTAT
Organism: Theocolax elegans; assembly: GCA_026168455.1. Lineage (NCBI taxonomy): Eukaryota > Metazoa > Arthropoda > Insecta > Hymenoptera > Cerocephalidae > Theocolax > Theocolax elegans. The sequence continues at coordinate 6,103,307 of CM047429.1, forward strand.
AAATACTAACAATATCGTCAACTTCCATCATTCCATCATGGGTCCTAGCAACAGTGCAGTTCGTCTTCCTCCCCTTTTAGAGAATGAGAAGAAAAAGGAAAAGACGACTCCATCGAAATGGAAAACATATTCTAAAGAAACGTTTTCATCAAACGCAATGTCTTGCCCTAAAGCAAAGGGCTACAAAACGTTTAGTAATAGTAAGAGGTAAATAAGCAGAACTATGTAGCGCTTCTGTATCACTGGGAGAGGGGATACCCCCCACCCTATGGCGATTTTGGATCACTGGGAGAGGGGATATCCCCCACCCTATGGCGATTTTGGATCACTGGGAGAGGAGATACCCCCCACCCCATGACGCTTCTATATCACTGGTCTGGACTGAAAGTGGTGGTGGTATATTCTCATCCCCTCCCCCACAGTAGAACTCTACGGCGCTTCTGGACTAAAAGGAGAGGGGGTAGGTACACATCGACCGTCAAGGAAGGGGGAACGAACCGCTTACTCGGTATCACGCTCTTGCAATGAATACATCGGGAGTTTTCGTAGGTCTCGCAGAGATGTTTTTTTATCGCGCATGTAATTATTATGCGGTAAATTTAGAAAGCTACGTGCTCAATAATGGAAGAGTCATTGTATTTAATTGACAATGTGCTTCATTGTCGCTCGGTACTTTAAGTACTTTGAGCTGACGTGTGGCTAGTTCCTGGAGAATCAGCTTTTCGAAAAATTTACCAAAAGCATATGTACGTCTTTCTCTCTCATATTATTCAAACGCATTAAGAAAGAAAAAAAAACTAAATTATGGGTGCGCGTGATCAATATTAGGAATATAATCTACTCAGGGTAATGGAGAAGGAAGGGTAGAATGTGCAAACGATTGCAATCAAAGTGCAAACAATTGTAATCAAGGTGCATACAATTACAATCAAGGTGCAAACAATAACAATCAAGGCGCAAACGATCACAATGAAGGTGCAAACAATTACAATCAAGGTGCAAATGATATGATTCGAAACAAAGCGCAAACGATTGTAATCAAGGTGCAAACGATTGCAATCAATGTGCAAATGATTGCTATCAAAATGCAAACCACTTGATTACAGTTTCAACGATTACTATCAAATTGCATTCAAACATACACCCACACACTACAAAAAAACCCTATGGCGCTTCTAGACTTAAAGTGGTGGTGGTAGATTCACATCCTCTCCTATCCTATAGAAACCCATCGCGCTTTTGTATCACTGGTAAAGTGGAGGGGGTGATACAGAAGCGCCATAGCTTATCTACTGTGGGACCTTCCTGGTTTATATGAGCTTGCCCGAATTGTTGAAATTTTCGAAACAACTTCTATACCTTTATTTTTTAATGTTTCCATAATTAGATCATTGGGAATTACCGGATGAACGTTAGAGACGACTACTCTTTTATTCTTACTTTCTAGTACCTTGATAACAAGTGCATAAACTTTGATGTATATAACTTTATTTTTGAGCGTTTCAACTTGAGAGTTAGTACTTAAGTATATGCATACTCTACCTCCTGAAATTTTAGAGATATATTTAACATTGTTTAGGTCGATCAAGTTTTCTAAACCGTCTAGATAATCATCTATAGATATGCCTTCTCTTGAGTCGAAAAAGTTGAATAATTATTACAACTTCTTGTATACTTAGATCTAACATTTGTACACAACTTTAAATGTATAAAATAAGTAAGAAAAAAACTTAATTAAAATTTTTTGATTGCTTTTATTCCAAAACAGTTGGTAAAAAGGTTGAAAAAATGAAAAATATTGTAAATACCGCAAAATTGATTTAAACACTATTATAGTTTAATATTAAATGTATTTAAAATTTATAAATTTATTAGAGTTTCACTTTCAGTAATTTTATTATTCAATATTAAATATTCCACATAGAATTTGTGCTTCTAGACAGTACTTTATATAAAACACCTTCCACGAAGGTGTCAACATTCGCAAGTATGGTTTCCAATTACACTTTTAAAAATGTTATCTGATAAAAAAATCTTTAATTTTTACTCCCATCCTATTTCTACTTAAATTTTGCTTAAACTTCAAAGAGTTTCTGCAATAGAAAATACTGAAATCAAATCGACATAAGCAACAAGTATCTTTAATTAAATATTTATATATCTTTTTTTGTTTAAACTCCATAAAAAGTTTCTGCAATAGAAAGTACTGAAATCAAACCGAAATAATCGACAAGTATTTTTTACCATACCATACGTTGCATTTTTTTGAATTAAACTTTTATATATTTTGCTTAAACTCTATAAAAATTTTTATTAATTTCCACAAAACTGATAAAAAGGAAACTTCATTTTTTATTCTCTTTAAATAAACAATGTCTATCCTTTCCGTGATTAACATCAGTAGATAAAAAAATTTTTAGAATAATAATAATTCATTTGTGCAAAACTAAATTCTGCATAAACAATAAAAAAGCAATTTCTCTCTTTTTTATGCTCTTGAAATAAAATAATACTTGCACCACACGTTGGATTGACATCTTACTTTTGAATAATACGTCTGATTTGAATTAAATAGCGTGTTGCATACGCATGTTTATATTCGAAATCGGAAATACATTTTAGATTAGATGTAAAACATTAGAATGCTTTATTTGACCATATTATTTTACACGATAACCTACTATCAAGGGTACTTAAGAGGATATTAGTAAGTCAAAAATAACTCAACTGAAATACTTAATTAACGGTGGTGCAAGTATTATTTTATTTAAAGAACATAAAAAAGAGAGAAATTACTTTTTTATTAGTTATGCAGAAATTAATTTTTGACAAATGAATTATTATTATTCTATAAAATTTTTTATCTACTGATGTAAAGCACGGAAAGGATAGACATTGTCTATTTAAAGAGAATAAAAAATGAAGTTTCCTTTTTATCAGTTTTGTGGAAATTAATAAAAATTTTTATAGAGTTTAAGCAAAATATATAAAAGTTTAATTCAAAAAAATGCAACGTATGGTATGGTAAAAAATACTTGTCGATTATTTCGGTTTGATTTCAGTACTTTCTATTGCAGAAACTTTTTATGGAGTTTAAACAAAAAAAAATATATAAATATTTAATTAAAGATACTTGTTGCTTATGTCGATTTGATTTCAGTATTTTCTATTGCAGAAACTCTTTGAAGTTTAAGCAAAATTAAAGTAGAAATAGGATGGAAGTAAGAATTAAAGATTTTTTTATCAGATAACATTTTTAAAAGTGCAATTGGAAACCATACTTGCGAATGTTGACACCTTTGTGGAAGGTGTTTTATATAAAGTACTGTCTAGAGGCACACATTCTATGTGGAATATTTAATATTGAATAATAAAATTACTGAAAGTGAAACTCTAATAAATTTATAAATTGTAAATACATCTTCTTATTATAATTAAAATTTTTCCTCAAAAGTGTCCGGCGTCCGGCGTCCGGCGTCCGGTATCCCGCGTCCGACATTCACTATTGGGCGTCCTTTTATTATGTTTTATATATACGTATGTGTATAAGGGTAAGTGTGTTACGGTGAAGAGGTCAGGGTGAGGGTGATTTTGCTGTAGACGACGTCCGGATGACCTGAAGGTCCATCTGGACATCGTCTTCAGGAAGTGAGAATATTTTTTGCAAATTCAAGTAGAAAGGCATGTAGACTTCCCTGTGGATGATGTCAGGATAACTTGGAGGTTACCCTGACCACCTGGACATCGTCTTCAGAAAACGTTGTGACAATGCAAATAATGCATGTCATTAACAGCGACAAATAGCTAAACCTTTTCCCTGTACGAGCACATACACACACATATACAAGCCTAACCGAACCTATATTTCCCTAATTTCCCTAAGAGTCTATAATAATTGCAACACCCTCCCAATAACCGAGCTCCTTAACACTATAAGAAACCACCGAGCCCACTAACAAGCGTACACAGGGGAGCAGCCGAGCAGGACACAGAAGGAGTTCACAGCAGTATAGAGTACTCTTGAAGTAAACTAAACATAAGCCCTGACGTAGAGCCAATGAAGCAGCATGCTGAGGTGTTGACAGCGAGCCCCAAAGTCCTGAACCTAGTAGCAGCGTATCCAGCAAGCCAAGGAATTAGCCTGAGCCAGAAGAATAAGCCAGTAAATCCAGGAAGTCCGTCGGCCAGCAATTATCCAGGGAACCTGTAAGCACCAGTTAATGTAGTAATGTTCACTATAAGGGAGCAGATGGGAGCACACACTTACTTAAATAAGTGTGTATAGGAGAGGACTTGTGAAGAGGTTAGGTGAGCATTATACGTACTCACACACACACACAGATTAATAATAAAGCAGCAAGCCGTCCTCCAAGTGGATATTTACCTGGATATTGCCGTGTGTTCGTCCAAGCAGCCGAGCCCGCCGTTGCACCTGTCAAGCCGTGCGCCTCCAGAAGAGCGAGAGAGAAAGAGATATCGGCCACAACAACACACGAGCCGTATCGACGTGCCGCGGATATGCACCTCCCGCAGCCCTGTAACCACCGAGATTATTAGCCGACGGGCGAACAATAAGGAACGAATTTATAATTACCTGGCAAGCAGCTACGTCGTCGTCAACGGCACCATTGTTGTTGCGGGAACGGACGAGGTGTACACTTCGAGACGATGCGGCGGCCATGTTACTCAAGCCGCACTCGAGTAAGGCCGCGTACGCACCGCAAGTGGGCCGTCGCGACGCATGCGCGCACACGGGCAATGCGTCGACCACGCCGAGGAGAGGAGAGCTCTTCCGATCGCCGTAGCGTCACGACGTCCGATCCGGTGTGCGAACCACAGTGTGTGTAGCGAGTGCGCAAATTTATTTAGCGAAAGTTAAGCGAGAGCAGCATCGCAGCAAAGGTTGGTGGATACTTCTCGTGCCTCCTTTATTCCGTTTTGTGCAATTCCCGTGCTTCCTTACTGTGTGTGTGCGAGTTATCGCGGTTTCCCCCTTCTTCCCCCCCTTTTCTTTGAGCAGCTTCGACCCGCGATCGCGTATCGCAGCCGCGCCGTCGGTCGACATTAAACTCGTCGCGGACGAGTAGCATCGATTCGAATAACTATTCGTGATTTTTAAATTATAGATTGCACCCGTGCAATCCGCAGTGAGCCGCATTTCGCCTTCGTAAATTCGCCCCCTCCCTGAGCCGATCTCAGCCGACCTTGAGCTCGCGTAACGGACGCGACTGGCACCCGTGATAATTACTTCGTAAGCAGATATTTATAGAATCGCATCGGATAATAAATTAAGTTATTTTATATATTCCTTATTTTTATTATCCCCCATCACCTGCACCCTATTCCCCAGTGCAGCGTGACATTGGCGCCCAACGTGTTAATTTTTATTTTGGGATTAAAAATTGTGAGCATCTAGCGAGACGCAGAGCAGCCATTTTTCCTTCTCGTTCGTCGTGCGCACACACACGCGAGGTGGCGAAGCACGGCCATTTTTCTTTATACGACCACGTGTTGTGGAAATTAAAATTAATTATATTTCGAGCAGCTAATAAGTTAGTTTTCTGAAGCTTAATAATTTTCTGTTGCGAAAATTTTTCTTTTTCTTATTAATAACTGATATTATCGAAAATTTATTTTTTATTACATAATAATACCGAATGTATATATGCAGCATACGTATATACAAATAGTATATACAAATTTATTTTACCATTAACAATTATATATAGCATAGCACGATATTTCCCACTCCTACGCACATTCTTTGGGTAATTTATAGCTTTCTCCCTTAACCAAGCTACATATATTATTTTTTTTTCTTTCTTATTATATAACCCATACTAGCAGCAAATAAATTTTTTTTTTGTTTCGCCATTGCATTCCCTAACCAATTTAATAATAACAGCTTATTATTTTTTGTCCCTTAGCGCATATTTTAAAAATTATAATTTAAATAATTTCTACACGCACCGTGCAAAACTATTATTTATTTTTTCCCCTGATTGCTGTAGCTTAAATAATTAATTTTTTTTTTAATTATTCCCCTAGTAATAATATTGAGATTTGCACTAACGAAGCAAACAAATTTATTGTTTTATTGCTTAAGCTAATAATTATTCGTTTGGAAGCTTGCATTAATTTTTTTTTGCTTTCCCTAATCAATTATAAATTAAAATTAATTTAACATATAAACATTGAGCTATTCGATTGTTGAGCAAGAGCTATTAATTAAGCAAATATTTTCCTGAGAACTATTTAAAATGTCCCGTAATTATAGATTAGGCGGAAAATTAGTAGGAATAAGTGCAGCTCAAGGCGCACCAATAATTAGGAGAGCCATAAATGAATTAGCCGATGGAAGAGTTGTCTTCTATGCGGGAACATCATTTTGAAATTTAGATAACGATATAGCTATTATTCGCGATAGAGTAGCTCGTTATGAAATTAGACGCAACTTTGGAGACTCAGCGGCTCAATGGAATCCGCGAACAGACCAAATGTGGTTTGACGAGTTTTCGGAAGAAAATATAACTCGAGCAGATGAACAAGAGTCAGAAGCAATAAATCCAGACGAGTTATCCCTTTCCCTTACCCAATCTGAGCGAACAAATTTTTTACCTCCCATATCTTCCCACCCACTCCAGCAAGCAAGCAGCCAAGCAAATTTTATTGAATTGGAAACAGGACAAACTCATGGTCCCTATGCAGATCCAATTTCAATGCAAGAGATGACGCAGCCAACACAGCGATCAACCCCCTATAGCCAAAATCAACGAAGCAGCAGTCCAACCGAAAAGCAAACAAATCACCCACGAGCACAATCGACTGCATACAGACTGACGCCAACGCCGATAACAAGCCAGAATCTATTAGATGCACCGAATATAGAAATTTATCACACGCTGCCTGACGTAACGACATCGAACTTAGCAGTTAATACTACGTCACATTATACTATTCAAGCCATAGCTCCTACTTTACCCAGTAACCCATCCCTTATAAGAAATCCCTTCATTAGTTGCACAACACCTACCACAACCTATACCACTAACTCTGAACGAAATTCCCGGCCCCGACAGTCCCACTGCATCCAGCAATCAGCCTTCCGTTCCATAGTCACAGCACCCACCACAAGCCAACCAGCAGCAACGCAGCAAAGATATTTAACGTCACCGAACCAGATCGACCCGAGACGAAGAGAATTAAACAGAAATTTACCGAGCGTCCATTGGGAAGATGAAGTGCAATACGTCAGCCAGCCACAGCAGCAAAATGCATATATAGCCCCCCCGTCCCAACAATTAATCGACAGAACATACAAAATTCCATATTCCCCTATCCCTCAAGCACAACGACGAGCATTCGCAAGCGCTATTCCGCAACAAGCTTCGCAGCAACCGGGATATTATAGCAACCAGCTTATAAGCCAGCCGCATCCCGATTACAATACGATACACCCACTGAGCAGCACCTACAGAACGAGCAGATTAGACGACGCAACGTTCATACGAGAAAAGCGTACGGTCGAAATTTTCAATAGGTGGCACATATCGTTCAAGGGCAATAAAAAAGGCGACCCTGAAACATTCCTACGGAACTTAGAGGAATGTAAAGAATCGCATGGGTTCACCGCAGAAGAAATTATGCTTTCTCTACCTGCCGTACTCGACGACGAATCATACGACTGGTTTAAAAGAGAAAAGCATAACTGGAGAACATTTAGCGAATTTATGGAAGCATTTAGACTGCAATATGGAGTGGAAGATACGCAGATAAGCCTACGTCGCACAGCAGAGCTCAGAACGCAAGGAGCAAATGAAGACATCGCCACATACTTACAAAAGTTAAGAGGGATGTTTGATCATTTTAAGCCACCAATGTCCATTCACGAGCAACTCGATAGGGCATATAGAAACATGCACCCGAGCTATCGAGTAAAAATAGAAAGGCATCATTTTAATGATTTTACCGAGCTACAACGATTAGGCAAGAGAGAAGAAGCTAGGCGCTATTTAGATGAAGCATACAATCCACCTCCGCCAATTACGATTGCAGGGCTACAAAGGTTTGCTTATGTAGACCCCACGCAAACGAAGCCACGAAAAATAGCAGCGATAAAAACCGAGCCAAACCAAAGCACAACAGAAGCCTCAAACCCACCAGAGCCAGCAGCCCCGATAGCTAGCCCAAATCCTCCCAAAAACACCCAACAGCCCAAGCATACCCCAAGGAGCAATAAGCAGCAATACCCCAGGAAGCAGTATAGCGTAGCAGACAAAAGCATTAACTCGAGCCAACAGCAAGCAGCAGCACAACAGCCTAAGAATTTGAATATCAGAAGGAACTGGCAAGAGCAGCAAACGCAACAACCGCAGCCAACAATAAGCAGCCTTAATCCGAACAGCAGTGCTAGAGCCCCGATTATATACAATCACCCCCGTAAACAAAAAGAGCCGTGCTACAACTGTAACAAATTAGGCCATTGGGCAGCGGAATGCCCCAACCGACGCTGTCATGGGTGTGGTACACCAGGCGTATACATCAAGCAATGTACAAGATGCAATCCACGCCAGACGTCGGGAAACTACAACTAGAGGGGATAAAGACCCGTATTTCCTCGCCCCAAGCCCCCAAAGGGTCTGAGCCATATAAGTTAGCAACGAGCGAATCCCTAATCCAACACGTCCCCAATATTGACCCAAGACATTATTTCAACTTAGAAATAAACGGCCACAAGGTGATTGCACTCCTAGACGATGGAGCAACAAGATCGTTCCTAGGAGGCAATATGAGCGAGCTGCTACAACACAAGCTAAGACCGTCTCAGTGCCCAGGAGTCAAGGTAGCAGATGGTACAGTTATACCTGTCCAAGGCATGGTCGACATCACAATAAGAATCGATGGAGACGAAGTTGTTATGCCATTTCAAGTAGCAGATGGACTCCATTATGACTGCATACTTGGAATTGACTTTAAGCGTAAAGTTAATATGAGTATTAACTATGAAAATGATACCTGGTGGACAAGCAAAGGTCTCATACACTAATTCTATCCAGAAGGTAACGATCCTAGTTGCATACCAGCCGTAGCGAGTATAGGAGGATTAAAGCAAGCCAGCCCAGAGCAAATGGAGCAAATGCATCGCTTACTAGATGAATTAATTCCCCAAACACCCCAAACCTTAGGAGTCACTAACCTAACGAGCCTCAAGCTAGATGTACAAGGAGCAGAGCCAATCAGACAGCCACGCCGCAAATATTCGCCAAAAATGCTTCAAGCAGGCTATGAAGAAATAGATCGAATGTTAAGAGAAGACATTATAGAGCCCTCGCAAAGCCCATGGTGCAGCTATCCAGTAATCGTACCAAAAGCAAATGGCAAATACCGCTTTTGTATTGATTACAGGTTAGTAAATGAAGTGACAAAGAAATTAGCATACCCAATGCGCAATATGGATGATATTTTGGACCAATTGCGGGAAAGCCGATTTATTAGCAAGCTGGATTTGTCACAAGCCTACCATCAAGTTCCCCTAGCCCCCGAGAGCCGTGAAATAACAGCATTCGCCTTACCTGGTAAAGGACTATTTCAATTCAAGCGTGTACCCTACGGCTTGACCAACGCTCCAGCCATGTTTCAGCAGCTAATGGATAAGTTGATCAAACCGGAATGGGAGCCACACGTTTTTGCCTACTTAGATGATATCATCATCACGGCAAAAACATTTGAAGAGCATATGAAATGGTTAAAGATAGTCCTTATAGCCCTAAACAAAGCCAACTTGCAAATTAACCGCGAAAAATCCGAATTTTGCTGTCCAGAGGTCACGTATCTCGGATACAAAATTAACGAGTCCGGTTTACAAACAAACCAGGATAAGGTTAAGCCAATACTGGAGTACCCAGCTCCAACAAATTTGAAACAGTTAAGACGTTTTAACGGCTTAGTGGGTTGGTACTCTAGATTTATAAAGGATTTAGCGAAATACCGTACGCCATTAAATTATTTAATGAGGAAAGATGTACGATGGCAGTGGCACGAGGAGCAGCAGGAAGCATTTGAAAAAATTAAATTAGCCTTAACCCAAGCCCCAGTCTTAGCCCGTCCCGATTTTTCTCATCCCTTCACCCTCCAAACAGATGCCAGCGATTTCGCCATAGCAGGTGTTCTCACGCAGGAGATCAATGGCGAAGAACACCCGATCTACTACGTAAGTAGAACGCTAAGCAAAGCCGAGCGAAACTATACAGTTACAGAGAAAGAGTGTTTGGCTGTTCTCTGGTCTGTAGAAAGGCTTAAAGGATACTTACAAGGTGAACAATTTACCGTTATTACGGATCACCACAGTCTCCTTTGGCTGAATAAGCTAAAAGATCCAGCTGGAAGGTTAGCTCGCTGGAATACCATATTGCAGAACTATAACATCAAGTTCGTGCATCGGAAAGGAGCCATGCACAAAGTCCCAGACGCACTGTCCAGAGCTTTCGAAGAAGCAGAAGCCATAGCAGCAGCCTTAAAGGTAGACACCAATAATCCATGGTACCAAGAGAAACTAAGAGCCCATCGTCCCAATCCTCTTGTAGATTCCTTTATGCCCGACTTGGATGCATGGAAAGTAGTTCTACCAGAAGCCGACCGCGAAAAAGCCCTATATGAAGCCCATTACATGCCGCAAGCCGGCCATCTTGGCATCGATAAAACTTACGCTAGACTAGCCACTTACTATTATTGGCCAGGCATATATTTCGATACATGCAACTACGTCAAGACATGCCAAGAATGCCAAGCTCATAAGAGTAGCCAGCAAGCACCTCCAGGATTAATGGAAGGGAGAAATATAACCGAGCCATGGACAGTCGTAGCAGCCGACATAATGGGACCTAAACCACCATCAAAACAAGGGTTTAAATACATCATTGTATTCGAGGATTTGTTCACTCGATACATTGAGATGAAGCCTCTTAGACGAGCCGATGCAAAGAGCGTGCTACAGGCATTTGACGAACTCATCATCAATAGATGGGGCTGTCCCAAATACCTTGTCACAGATAATGGGACCGAGTTCGCCAATAGAATGGTAACAGAAAGACTAACACAATACGGTATAGTGCAAACCACCATTCCGCCATATTTTGCCTAACCCAGTAGAGCGAGTTAATAGAAATATAAAGCCGATGATAAATAGTTATTTAACAGATGACCACCGAGATTGGGATAGACATCTCGGAGAGTTCAATTTCGCGCTGAATACAGTTATACACTCCTCTACAAAATATAGCCCAGCATTTTTAAACTTAGGCAGAAATCCCCGTCCCGTAGCCCTTATAAGGAAGCATATAGAAAAGCCAAGTGAAATTCCAGCCCCAGACACAGAGCAATGGGTGGAGCGCATTCACAGATTGCCTAAAATTTATGACCTTGTTAAAAGACACATAGATTTAGCAACAGCAAAGCAAGCGAGGTATTATAACAAAGGTAGAAGGGATGTACAATACCAAATAGGCAACTTAGTTAGATACCGTAACCGCATTTTATCCTCAGCCGAAAATTACATAGCAGCAAAACAAGCCCCTAAATTTATTGTCCAGCAAAAATAATACAAGTATTTTCCCCGACGGTATACCTAATAGAGGATTTGCAAAGCAAGCGGCAAATTAAAGTACACATAACAGATTTAAAGCTTCATATTCCTCCCCGAAAAATCCCAGTTCCTATTCAAGATAGAACTCCCATTCCCCAACAGCCAGTAAACCCGAAAACCCAAACTAAGCCAATTCCCGATGCCCCTATAGCTAAAAGAGGTCGCCCCAGGAAGAAGCCTATCATACCAATACCGCAAAATAGCCCCCAGCGAATGCAACTTAGACCGCGTAAATAACTAGTTTATTTATATATAAAGCAATATGGCGAATCTCAATAGGGAAATAGCACATTTAGGCCAAGTACTGAGCCACCATATAATTTATAGATGGAAAGAACAGGCCAAGCAGTCTCAGCCCTTAAGAGAGGCCGAGGACGTGGGCGCTTCGTCCAGAAGCGTATAGAGGATCTGGACGAAGTTCTGCCCAGATTAAATCTCGGCAGAACGCCCAGCCCAACCTCTCCCAGGCCAAGGGAAAGCCAAATGAGCCAGTCGTCCCGAAGCCAAATACCTTGCCCAGGGACAAGGGGTTGTATGCGTGGAGGACGACACCTGTGCGAAACACTTGCACAAGCAAGAGAACAAGGTGCTTCCTCCCACGAGCACGCAGCCCCCATGGAGAGCACGAGCAGCCACCGAGGAGCCAGCACAAACGAGCCAGCGAGCCAAACCCTTCCAACCACCCCAAGCCCTCCCATTACCCCAAGCCCTCCTACATTTAGCCCATCCTTCCCACCCCAACCCATCATTACCCGTCCCGTATTTGATCCCCAAACCCAACTCTACACCTATATCCACATCCCAGTTGAAATTCCCCGCCAACAACCCATCATTCCCGACCTAGCCACCATCCGTTCCTCAAATTTCCCCACCGCATCTGCATCCTTTCCCGCCCCTCAAGCTTCCACCCAGCCACCACCCCTAATGTCCCAGAGGACTCAAAATCCCTTCCCCAACACCCCCCACCCTTCCCAGAGCCAACCCAGCACAGCCCAAACCATTCCCTCCCTCCTCGACCTAGTAATCGAGCCACCGTTTCCCCGAGCAGAAGAGCCAGCAGCAGCGAGCGGAGCCGAGCAATATATTCCCCGACCACCGCCAGCAGAATGCAGACCATTCTGCTGGAATTGTGGTGGGGAAAGGCATAGCTGGCGGCAATGCATCTCACTCAGAGCCCAATTCTGCAAGAATTGTGGGATCCCCGGAGTCTCCACCAGCAGCTGCCCACGCTGCAAAGAGGCATATAAGGCCTATCTGGCCAAACGGCACTAAGCCAGAGTTTTTTTTCTTCTCCCTTATCTCCATTGTTAAAAATAAATATAATAAATTATAAAATCAAGAATTTTTCCTTTTTCTTTTCCCCTTTCCTTCCAGTAGCAAGCAATAAGTTTTATTTTAACGATGATATATGCAAATTGAAAGCAAGTTCTTATTTTGATTATTCTTACATTCTTTAATGGTTTTAATTAATTAACAAAATAATAAGCAGCAGGAAAATTACACAAGCAGCAAATAAACGAGGCAAAGGTATGCACTAATCTATTAATAATTATTATTATTTTTATTATTGATTTATTCTCATAATTTTATTTTATATATTCTTATGTATGAGTATGCGAGCAACATGTAAGTATGCAAGAATGAGAGATCCGCGTTCGCGGGAAGAGTTCTCAAGCGAGCAAAAATAATTGTAAAGGGTATGCCAGTCGTCGTACTAGTAATAAATGTTATAGCATAATGTAATAGGAAATATACACACTCAGCGCGCACATAACACAGTCATGTCCAGCCAAGCAGTAATCAGCGAGATTAAACACTTACACCTCAAGATAAATAGCACGAGCAATTTATCGAGCGTTTAGTAATTAGATAGCATACTTACCCCACCAACATACACAGAACGCGAAATCCATTTATTCAAATGGTTTTATAATTTTTTTTTGTTGTGGTAGTTACGTCTCCGCGTAACTACAGTTTGGTGGGGGGGAGTGTGACAATGCAAATAATGCATGTCATTAACAGCGACAAATAGCTAAACCCTGTACGAGCACACACACACACATATACAAGCCTAACCGAACCTATATTTCCCTAATTTCCCTAAGAGTCTATAATAATTGCAACACCCTCCCAATAACCGAGCTCCTTAACACTATAAGAAACCACCGAGCCCACTAACAAGCGTACACAGGGGAGCAGCCGAGCAGGACACAGAAGGAGTTCACAGCAGTATAGAGTACTCTTGAAGTAAACTAAACATAAGCCCTGACGTAGAGCCAATGAAGCAGCATGCTGAGGTGTTGACAGCGAGCCCCAAAGTCCTGAACCTAGTAGCAGCGTATCCAGCAAGCCAAGGAAGCCTGAGCCAGAAGAATAAGCCAGTAAATCCAGGAAGTCCGTCGGCCAGCAATTATCCAGGGAACCTATAAGCACCAGTTAATGTAGTAATGTTCACTATAAGGGAGCAGATGGGAGCACACACTTACTTAAATAAGTGTGTATAGGAGAGGACTTGTGAAGAGGTTAGTTGAGCATTATACGTGCTCACACACACACACAGATTAATAATAAAGCAGCAAGCCGTCCTCCAAGTGGATATTTACCTGGATATTGCCGTGTGTCCGTCCAAGCAGCCGAGCCCGCCGTTGCACCTGTCAAGCCGTGCGCCTCCAGAAGAGCGAGAGAGAAAGAGATATCGGCCACAACAACACACGAGCCGTATCGACGTGCCGCGGATATGCACCTCCCGCAGCCCTGTAACCACCGAGATTATTAGCCGACGGGCGAACAATAAGGAACGAATTTATAATTACCTGGCAAGCAGCTACGTCGTCGTCAACGGCACCATTGTTGTTGCGGGAACGGACGAGGTGTACACTTCGAGACGATGCGGCGGCCATGTTCCTTAAGCCGCACTCGAGTAAGGCCGCGTACGCACCGCAAGTGGGCCGTCGCGACGCATGCGCGCACACGGGCAATGCGTCGACCACGCCGAGGAGAGGAGAGCTCTTCCGATCGCCGTAGCGTCACGACGTCCGATCCGGTGTGCGAACCACAGTGTGTGTAGCGAGTGCGCAAATTTATTTAGCGAAAGTTAAGCGAGAGCAGCATCGCAGCAAAGGTTGGTGGATACTTCTCGTGCCTCCTTTATTCCGTTTTGTGCAATTCCCGTGCTTCCTTACTGTGTGTGTGCGAGTTATCGCGGTTTCCCCCTTCTTCCCCCCCTTTTCTTTGAGCAGCTTCGACCCGCGATCGCGTATCGCAGCCGCGCCGTCGGTCGGCATTAAACTCGTCGCGGACGAGTAGCATCGATTCGAATAACTATTCGTGATTTTTAAATTATAGATTGCACCCGTGCAATCCGCAGTGAGCCGCATTTCGCCTTCGTAAATTCGCCCCCTCCCTGAGCCGATCTCAGCCGACCTTGAGCTCGCGTAACGGACGCGACTGGCACCCGTGATAATTACTTCGTAAGCAGATATTTATAGAATCGCATCGGATAATAAATTAAGTTATTTTATATATTCCTTATTTTTATTATCCCCCATCACCTGCACCCTATTCCCCAGTGCAGCGTGACAACGTACATTAGAAATAATTTATAATTTCTGATTTAAATTTTTTGTACAAAAAATGGTTTGTGATAAATTAAAAAAAAACAGTTTTCATTTATTGTAAATTTTAACATATTTAAGCAGTGCAAAAATCTAACGAATCTAACCAAGAAAAATCTAACTATGTCGTAGTTAATACTTTCAGTACGGGCAATGTATTAAGTATTTTCACCTTATTCGTAAATTAAAATAACTTGTTTAAATATATAAATATTTCAAATATATAGTAACGTACCCTGCTGGAATGAGAATCTCAGAACTAGATAGTTAAAAGATAATAAATAGATTTTTCTACTGCGTTCGCATTTTCAATAGATTAAACGCAACCTCTAAATATTAAATAGAATGTTTTGTCCGTAAGTGTACTTGAAATTTGGCTTATTTGATTGTTTAATTAAATACTAATGATAATTTAATGGTGTTTCTGTTTTTAATACTGCTGTTTTATAGACTTTTATATGTATTGTATTGAATGTTTTAATTACGTTGTTTTAAGGGGGTTCCAAAGTCAGTTTTTATCCTCCCTACCTTATCGACTGAGTAAATCAAATAATCGATTATAAATAGATAATTATATTATTATGCGGAGAAATAGAGTTCATTGCCCTTCGTATATGGATTATTTAAGTGTGTGCAAAATTTGGGACAGTAAAATTATCACGTTTTTGTTTAAACCCTTACCAAAAATTTTGAGTATGCTTCGCCCGTCTCACATTTTTGGTAAGGGATTAAATAAAAACGAGATAATATTTTTGTCTCAAACTTTGTACATAGTTAACTTATTCATATGCGAAGGGAAGTGTACTCATAAATATATTCAGTATATTAAAAAAATAGTAGACTTTAATACCGCAACAGTAACAAAATAAAATCTTACGCCATAAATTACCATTCGGTGGCGCTAGCGGTAGAGTGATACGAAGGTTACGCGAGCGCAGCAGCCGCCATCTTAGACTGTCGACTGCACGGCAACCAGTCAACTTTTTTCAAAGTTGTCAATTTGACGTGCAAACATATTGATATGCACACACAGCGATCATGAAACAAAACATTTATGTTTATAGGTTAAACCTTTAAGCAAATTAATTAACAGACGCATTTTAGTACAAAGACAATAACCAAAATACTGAAGGTCTATTATTAGTTGGAATGTGGGGACTTCGTGGTGCGTGCGCTCCGTCGATCGCCTGCGTACACGCACCACGAACACGCATTTATGCTTACTTCGCGTGTGTCATGTCATACTAGAAAAATTATAAATATTGCTGCTACGTTTATAAGATTTGGAATAGACAAATATTACCGTCATAAACTAACAATATCTATAACTATTAAACGTTTCTGGACGAAGTCCACGAAGGTCTCAACTCCGTCGAGATACGACCCGTTTAGTCCGTGCGCGCATGCGCATTGCGTTGGAATCGACATGATGCGCGCGTACGACATACGCCTGTGCGGTCGTCTATCGGTATACGCGTATGTTCGCGCTTCTTGTCGATCTGTCAATGGATTCTTCATTGTATTGCTATGATGACATGGTGCTTTTTATTCAACACCGGCTCGCTATATGATTAACGTGGAGTTGTGGATTTTGTTTAGAGGTAAGTTGCTTAGCCGTGGATGAACTTTATTATTTATATAGTTATATTACAGGTGAGAAGGTTGGTGTTCCCCCAACCTCTCAATTTATATCAACAGGTAATTGTATGCCTTATTATGCGTCCTTTCTTCCTGTTTCCCATTATACCATTATTTAATAGTTTGCTTTGTCTGATTTTTTAATATATTCGCAGAAAACCCTGGACGGGGCGTCAACAATCATCGGAGCCAATCTGAGTACGTGCTGCTGCTCCTCAGATTTGGACGTGGTGCAACGGGCGGATTCTTCATTGTGTTGCTTTTTCTTCAATACCAGCTCGCTATAGGATTAACGTGGAGTTCTGGGTTTTATACACAGGTAAGTTGCTTAGCCGTAGGAGTACTTCGTTTTTTTATATAGTTATATTACAGGTGTGAAGGTTGGTGTTCCCCTAACCTCTCAATTTATATCAACAGGCAATTGTATACCTTATTATGCGTCCTTTCTTCCTGTTTCTCAGTATATCATTATTTAGTAGTTTGCTTTGTCTGATTTTTTAATATATTTGCAGAAAATCCTGCACGGGGCACCAACAATCATCGGAGCCAATCTGAGTATGTGCTGTTGTTTCTAGGTCTTGGACGCGGTGCAGCTCCTAGAATATATACTACCCTTCAACTCCTGGGCTACTGAGTGAGCTAATGATGGTGCTCATCCTGGTTCCTTGGGCCCGTTCCTAGTCAAAGAGACTAATGATATGAGCTTTTTCCATACTAAGAACGCTTGAATGCTGGATTATGGTAAAATGTGCAAAGATTCGTAATAACTGTTTGTAATTATTATATTTAATTTTAGTTATTAAAAAATTGAACAATTTATTAAAATTGTTGTCACTCCATAGTGAGTAAAAGTATCAATTGCTTGTAATTGTGCAAGTGCAGCACTGTAAGTCTAATTGCCCACTCTATAATGAGTAATCAATCCTGAATTTATCATACACGCTAAAAAGACATTCTCAAAGTTAGAGAAAAAAAAAATTTTTGGCTTTTAATCAACAGATTATAAATTTCTTCAAGGTTAGGTTATATCATCTCCACAAAATCAAATCACAGTGTTACTATAACTACGCCATCTACCGACATCATTTGAATCGTACGCTAGATGGCGTAGTATACTGATAATGCAACCTACTATATCGACGGCAGGTCGATAATACAGTCATAAAATTGACTTTGGAATCCCCTTAAGGGGATGTCGTGCTTAGAAAAAGGTCATTTTTTATCATTTTTTAAAAACAAACGAATGAATTTTTGAAAAAATCCTGAACGTCAGGCCCTTAGGCATGTTTTCAACAATGTACTCACATTTACCAGATTTTTATTTCGATAATTTCAATGTTTGTGTTGAAAAATTATGCTTTTTTTGACTTCTAATTACCGACCAAAAATTCTTTATTCAATTATTATTGAAAACACTATTTTTTCTTAAAAAATCAAAACGTCAGGCCCTCGCTTTTGTTTTAAGCTATCCGTATGAATTTTTTCAGAATTTTAATGCAATATTTTCTTAAAATAAAGTTTTTAAAATCGTCAATGATACTCACTAATACAGAAGGCGATATACTAAATATAAATGTATTTATAAAATAATAATATATAAAATAATAATATTTTTCAAGTATACATTATTTACATCAAGCAACATTTTAACATATAGCATTACTTAAGAAATAAACAAATATTAAAAATCTACAAATTTAAAAATAATTAATTGTCTAATACAGCATTAGTTAAATATCAATTAAAATATTTTGATAGACATTGTTAAAATACATTGTCTGCAAAAAGTGACATTATTTTAGAACTTTGTTTAGATATTAATGAAACAAAAAATTATAAAATAATTATTACCTATAATAACGAATATACAAGATGCCATATTATATTATTTATTTTATTTTTAACCCCATAAGCACACTTTCAGAGAAAAGATATTCTATAAGAAATCTTGAATGTCCGCAAAAAAATAATTCTTTTTGAAAGCAATAAGTATTAAGGAAGTATTATTAAAGTATTGGAAATCGAATACTTTATAAATAATTTTAAAGTATCTAATAAAAATAACCGGTATACGATACCGCATTATATAAGTCTGTGTATATAGTAGTAAATTAATATTAAACAAGAAATCACAAACTGCTCTTCTATCAATTTAAAGGATTATACAAGAAAATCTTCTATACAAGATACACGCACATTTTATGTAAATTTGTTCTTTTAATTGTAATGCAAAACTTAATTATGAAATTAATAAATATTATTTATAAACAAATCAACCGCGTATTATATGAAAGATAGGCATCTGATGAGCATGTACAAGTTCCGAAACTATCTAAGTAAAATGTTGCGATAGCTGTGCGTGCTAAGTTCTGAGTTCGAATCCCCATCAGGATAATTTTTTTCTTAATAATATCATTTCTATTTATGTCTGCTAAGCGGATTTCTAATAATAATACGCAAACATTATATTAAACATTTTTTTGAATTAAGTGCGACTAGGTTTATATTTATACATTATACAGAATTCTTTATACTTTAAGTAGTATCTTTTAGCGGACATTCAAGAATTATATGATAATATAGAAAAAATTCTTAAAGAAATCTTTTTTATAAAAATATATTAGTATACAAATACTTAAAGAGTACTTCTGGATTACTTATATAATACTTTGTGCTTATTGGGAATGCAGCCATATTGTAACGTATATTTTTATCAATATTAAAATATTTACGCATTATATAGCATACATAATTTTGAAATATATATATATGTTACAAAATCAAATATTTGAAACTTTTAATACGTATCATATTTACGTTAATTATATGACAGTCTCAAGCCTGTAAATGCAGAGAGAAAATAATACGAACCAACATTCGAAAATAAACTTTTGTAGTTAAATATCATGATGAGTAAAGGGAATAAATTCTATACATTTTTTTAAAATAAAATATTTTATAATTTATTTTTATTTGTTTTAGTAATATAACAATGAATTTTAATTAATAGTTTAAAGCGCATGAAAAAAATTAGATTCAAAATAAAATAAAATAATTGTATTAAAATCGTTTAAAATTTATTTGTTATAAACTAATAATAAATTTAAGATTACACTTTATAATCAACGTCTAGCCTCAAAAATGTGATTCAACCGAGGAAGCGTTAGCGACCGAGGTAATATGGCTAGTTTAATGTTAAACTATAATAGTGTTTAAATTTTATAGAATAATAATAATTCATTTGTCCAAAAGTAATTTCTGCATAACTAATAAAAAAGTAATTTCTCTCTTTTTTATGCTCTTTAAATAAAATAATTTTTTTTTATTATATGTATGCTTTTGAAGGTTCTTTTTGAACCTTATATCAGCATAAAATAAAATAATACTTGCAACACCGTTGATTAAGTATTTCAGTTGAGTTATTTTTGACTTACTAATATCCTCTTATATATCCTTGATAGTAGGTTATCGTGTAAAATAACATGATCAAATAAAGCATTCTAATGTTTTACATCTAAACTAAAATGTATTTCCGATTTCGAATATAAACATGCATATGCAATACGCTATTTAATTCAAATCAGACGTATTATTCAAAAGTAAGATGTCAATCCAACGTGTGGTGCAAGTATTATTTTATTTCAAGTGCATAAAAAGAGAGAAATTACTTTTTTATTATTTGAAATTAATTTTGCACAAATGAATTATTATTATTCTAAAAAAAATTTAACTACTGATGTTAAGCACGGAAAGGATAGACATTGTTTATTTAAAGATAATAAAAAAAAGAAGTTTCCTTTTTATCAGTTTTGTGGAAATTAATAAAAATTTTTATAGAGTTTAAGCAAAATATATAAAAGTTTAATTAAAAAAAATACAATGTATTACATGGTAAAAAATACTTGTCGATTATTCCGCTTTGATTTCAGTACTTCCTATTGTAGAAACTTTTTATGGAGTTTCAGCAAAAAAAAAAATATAAATATTAAATTAAAGATACTTGTTGCATATGTCGATTTGATTTTTGCAGAAACTTTATGGAGTTTAAGCAAAAAAAATATATAAATATTTAATTAAAGACTAGCCAAAAACGCTCGCTTCGCTCGCGATTAAAACAAGGTTTGGGGCACAATATTGAAAAAAATACAATATCGAAAGAAAATGTAATAGAAGAATCTCAAAATTATGAAGTAGAATTAAAAACAAAGATAATGTAAAAATAAGTATTGACAGAATAAAAAAACAAGAAATAGTCAACAAAAATAATATTGAAGACAAAAATATTAATATATTAAAACAAGGTATTAAAATAAAAAATATCCAGGAAATCCCGTAATTTGTAGAGTTATCCAGAAATTCCTCAGAAATTCCCGAAATATCCAGGAAATCCCGTAATAAGTGGAGTCTCTCTGAAATATTTCAGAAATTCCCGTAATATAAGGCAAATTCCGCAATTAGTAGATTCATCCCGAATTTCCACGGAAATTCGCGTAATATCCAGGAAATCCCGTAATTGGTAGAATCATCCCGAAATACCTCGGAATTCCCAAAAGATCCAGGAAATCCCGTAATTGGTAGATTCATCCCGAATTTCCTCAGATATTCCCGAAATATCCAGGAAATACCATAATTAGTGGAGTCTTTCTGAAATATTTCAGAAATTCCCGAAATATCCAGGAAATCCCTTATTTAGTAGAGTTATCCAGAAATACCTCAGAAATTCCCGAAATATCCAGGAAATTCCGTTACTATTGGTGTTATCCCGAATTTCCTCAGAAATTCCCGAAAGATCCAGGAAATCCCGTAATTGGTAGAGTCATCACGAATTTCCTCAGATATTCCCGAAATATCAAGGAAATCCCGTAATTAGCAGCGTCATTCCACAATATCTCAGAATTCTCGAAATATCCTGGAAATCCTGTAATTAGTAGAGTTATCCAGAAATACCTCAGGAATTCCCGAAATATCCAGGAAATCCCTTAATTTGTAGAGTTATCCAAAAATACCACAGAAATTCTCGAAATATCCAGGAAATACCATAATTAGTGGAGTTTTTTTTTAAATACCTCAGCAATTACCGAAAGATCCAGGAAATCCCGTAATTGGTAGAATCATCACGAAATTCCTCAGATATTCCCGAAATATCCAGAAAATCCCGTAATTAGTGGAGTCTTCATGAAATATTTGAGAAATTCCCGAAATATCCAGAAATTCCCGTAATTGGTAGCGTCATCTCGAAATACCTCAGGAATTCCCGAAAGATCCAGGAAATTTCGTAATTATTAGTCATCACGAAATACCTCAGGAATTTCCGAAAGATCCAGGAAATTCCGTAATTAACGGTCATCACGAAATTCCTCAGATATTCCCGAAATATCCAGGTAATTCCGTAATTAGTGGAGTCTTTCTGAAAAATTTCAGAAATTCCTGAAATATCCAGGAAATTCCGTAATTAGTAGCGTCATCCCGAAATACCTCAGCAATTCCCGAAAGATCCTGGAAATCCCGTAATTGGTAGAATCATCACGAATTTCCTCAAATATTCCCGAAATATCCAGGAAATCCCTTAATTTGTAGAGTTATCCAGAAATTCCTCAAAAATTCCCGAAATATCCAGGAAATCCCGTAATTAGTGGAGTCCCTCAGAAATATTTCAGAAATTCCCGAAATATACAGGAAATTCCGTAATTAGTAGATTCATCCCGAATTTCCACAGAAATTAGCGTAATATCCAGGAAATTCCGTATTTAGTGGAGTTTTTCTGAAATAATTCAGAAATTCCTGAAATATCCAGGAAATTACGTAACTAGTAGCGTCATCCCGAAATACCTCAGCAATTCCCGAAAGATCCTGGAAGTCCCGTAATTGGTAGAATCATCACGAATTTCCTCAAATATTCCCGAAATATCCAAAAAATCCCGTAATTAGTGGAGTCTTTATGAAATATCTGAGAAATTCCCGAAATATCCAGAAATTCCCGTAATTGGTAGCGTCATCTCGAAATACCTCAGGAATTCCCGAAAGATCCAGGAAATTTCGTAATTATTAGTCATCCCGAATTTTTTCAGAAATTCCCGAAATTTCCAGAAAATCCCGTTATTATTGGTGTTATCCCGAATTTACTCAGAAATTTCCGAAATATCCTGGAAATCCCGTAATTAGTAGAGTGATCCAGAAATACCTCAGAAATTCCCGAAATATCCAGAAAATTCCGTCATTAGTGGAGTCTTTCTGAAATATTTCAGAAATTCCCGAAATATCCAAGAAATCCCGTAATTAGTAGTCATCCCGAATTTTTCCAGAAATTCACGAAATATCCAGAAATTCCCGTAATTTTTAGCGTCATCCCGAAATACCTCAGGAATTCCCGAAAGATCGAGGAAATTCCGTAATTGGTAGAGTCATCACGAATTTCCTCAGATATTCCCGAAATATCCAGGATATCCCGTAATTAGTGGAGTCTTTCTAAAATATTTCAGAAATTCCCGAAATATCCAGGAATCCCCGTAATTAGTCGACTCATCCCGAATTTCCTCCGAAATTCCCGAAAGATCTAGGAACTGTTTGTCATAATTCCAGGGACACATAAAGTCTAAAAAAGATATTGTTTATTTATATAATTATTTACAGTAAAATGGGAATTCACAGAAAAATGCTTATTTTAGATATATTTCTAAATATAATTTGTTATTAATATTACAAATAATATATATTTATTATAATTTTTGAATACATACAGTTTATACCTGGCACCACGACAATTAATTGTTGACAACAAAATTAATTATCGGTTGTGCAATTGTAATAATTAATGGTAAAATGTATGTATAAAAAGTTGTACGTACGTACGTACGCGGACTACTGAAACTTCCAAGCCAAAAAACTAATAAAAAACGACTCTTTAAAAAATTTGTAATAGTGGTAAATTTATCCTCGTATCAATGCGATCACAATGGACTCATAAAAAATGACATTCACTAAATATTTTTTACAGTATAAGGGGTTTTTTACAGAAAAATTCACAATTTCACTTATAAAATTTTAATATTATGTAGATGTAGATACTTGTTGCTTATGTCGATTTGATTTCAGTATTTTCTATTGCAGAAATTCTTTGAAGTTTAAGCAAAATTTAAGTAGAAATAGGATGGGAGTAAGAATTAAAGATTTTTTATCAGATAACATTTTTAAAAGTGTAATTGGAAACCATACTTGCGAACTTTTACCAACAGATTTTGAAAATAAGCAATCAAAAATTTTTATTTAAATTCTTTCTTACTTATTTTTCATATTGTAAGTTGTGTGCAAAATTTTAGACCTCTATATGCACTAGAAGTTGAAAAATTATGACCTACCCAAAAAAACACCGATCATGGAAAACTCGACAGAATCAATTTTTGACATTATACTTAATTGTTTTAATGTTCATGTAATTACATTAAACAATTAAGTTTAATGTCTATAATACACTTAAGTTAGTGCCTTGAACAATTTTCAGTCACATAATTTTTGTTTTTACGTTAATATTTTTTATTTTAAGAAGATGTGATAGCTAATTTACACGGATCTACTTTAAAAATCCAAAAATTTTCTGTAAATAGGGAAATAAAAATCTGAAAAAATTATACGTCATACTTGTTTCACCTAACCTTGAAATAAAAAAATCCTATACCCATTAGTTGATATATAATTATTTAATATTATACAGTTGCCAAAGAATCAAACACATATTGCCTTTATAGAAAATAAATATGGTTATTCAGTAACTTTAATACGGATGGAGAATTATAGAGTTATCACTATAAAGTTATAGAAGTTACAAAATTATTAATGACTTTCCCAATTGCCAATACATCAAACACATATGTTGGTGTATATATAGAAAATAATAAAAAATTGTTTTAAAGTAGCTATAATAAGGATGGAGAATGATAAGGCATCCACTTGATTATACTATATTTTTTTAAATTATGTTAGTCAATGTGACTATCATTCATATTACGCAGCATTGGAATAAAAATAATCCTATATATATGTTATAGTTCATATAATTATTAAATATTTTGCACTTACCAAAGTATCGAACAGATATATTGGCCTTATAGAAAATAAAATAATTATTCAGTAACTATAATTAAGATAGAGAATGATAGAGCATCCACTTAAATGTAACATTACGTTTCTTTTTAATTATATATGTTAGTCAGTGTCACTATCAAACATTCAGGTCTCACGGCACTAGAATAAGAATCATTATAGGCATGTCAAAGTTACAAAATTATTAAATGGCTTTTAGACTTACCAAACAACTGCAGACACATTGATTTTATTTAAATATTAAAAAAAGGATTCAATAAATATATAAGTAAAGAGAACAATAACTTATCAACATTCTTTTAAATTATTTGAGTCAGTGTATTATAACTATTAAGTAATCATTTCACTTAACGTTGGAAAGAATATCATCCTATATGTGTTAGAGTTCATATAATTATTAAATAGCATGTACTTGGCAAAGTATCGAACACATCACTTGCATGAAAATGAAAACATTGTTTTCATGGTTAGAATTTTATCAATGTTTGTTTCTCTCTCTCTCTCTCTCTCTCTCTCTCTCCCTCTCTCTCTATCTCACTCTTTCTTTTGTCGAGAAGTTAAAGGTTGACATGCTGGTATACGGTAAGAGTGACTATGAAGTCCTTATCTTGCAATAGTATCTGCATTGCAGTACAATAAAAAATACCGAAATGGAATAATGTGAGGTATTGGAAATAATTACGTAAATAAATAATTGTAATTCATAACTTTTCACACAAAATCAGTCGGACGATTCAGCTGTGACGAAACTGTTCACTTGAGACTAGCTCCCTCTCACGGCCACGTGTCAACTACTTCTATATGTTTTTACTTCTGTACGCGTTCTCTCACGGACTGGAAAGCATTGTATCTCTTTCTATCTTATGGATTTTACATACTATTGCTATCTCTTTTTGTTTCGAGTTGACTATATATATAAAAACGAAGAAGACAAAAATCGAGTAACGGAAATCGACATCCAATTTCTTTATCGCGATTTTTCTTAATTATGCGTGAATGAATTCGGACAAAATTGGATGTAAACAGAAGATAAATAAATAGACAAAGTGATGTTTCATAGATTTTATGAAAATAAATAGTATATAATAAACGGTTATGAAATGAAAAATATGAGGACTGAGTTAGCTGTATATATGGCTTACGCGCCCATGCTTGCGTCGGGCGCTATCGCGCCCTTTGATTGCCTGATCTCGTTTTGGAGCAACACTTTGGGAATATGATGAACGGTTGTTAACTACACTTTTTTCACTTTGTTGAGATATGATGGAGGGACCTCCACTTTAGGACGCCATCCTAGATAATTAGCCGCTTAATATGAAGCGAAGCTGCAGCGGCCAATTTTTAACTGTTTGACACCGTCACTCTTATCACTATTTCAGGATTCAAACAATCACATAAATGCTTAATGACTCGTCGCGAGGACAGTTTATAAACACGGAGCGAACAATAAATACATCTGCTCTAGTCAAACGCTAAGATTTTGATGGTGTATACGAATTGTGAGCTGTATTTGGACAGTTGTAAGTAACAATTAATATAATAATTTTAAAACTAACATTTCAGTATTTTGTACATTTTCATTTTTTTCATATATCCAAATCCTGTAATAGAAATAACTCGCTATAGATCTGTGAATTATTTATATCCTTTGTTTAAGCTTGGTAATAATAGAAAACGCTGTAGATCTGCATTTTCTATTCACCGCTGCTCATACGTGTCTAACACGTTTTAGCTCTGCGCATTTGACACTTCATTCTTTTTCTCTCTCTCTCCCATTGCTTTAAATAACAGCCTTTCTCTCGTGTTCGTAAGCATCACGTGTAAAGCAGAGCAGATGCCCCTCCTGGTGTCCTCTCTCTCTCCAGACGCATGCCTACTGCTTGCATTAGGGAAAACCTATGCGCTGAGTACGAGCCCTTCCTGGCATCGACTCTCTCTGTCTCTCTCTCTCTCGCTCCGCAGCGCTCGGCTCCGTTAAACCGATCCACTGTTCATAGCTCAGAAGCGTCCATATTGGGCCCGCTTCTTCCGCCAGCTCGGCACCTTAGTGTCCACGCGTCGAGTTGAACAGTAGCCCCTCCCAGCGTACTGTCTTTCTTTCTCTCTCTCTCTCTCTCTCTCTCCGGTGGGTATACGGACGTTCTTAAAATCAGCACATACTCGTTTCGTGTTACTCGTGCTCACACATTCTTCTACAAGTTTTCAGCCAGGAGGAGGGGTTCCCTGGAGTGGCGGATTTAATCTGATATAATACCAGGTATTTTTTATCGCCCGGGAATCCTTATTTCCTCCTCCAAAAAGTTGGCCACTGGAAGAGGTTAGGTCGCCTTTTTCGCGCAAATTGGCGGTTCAGCGGCGGCGATTTTCGCGCAGGAGATCAGCGCCTCTACTGGCTCTCACCTGTACTAAGGGATCGGCCGCGATTACCTCTCCCTCAACTCTCAAGGCTCTCTACATCTCTGTCTTGGAAGGATGCAGCCAGCTACGCGCACCACCTGTTTCGTCTGCGGTAGAAGGATCATTAAAAAAGATCACGCGGAGGTATGTCCGGGATGTGGAAATTTCATCCACACAAATTGTTTCATAGTGCTGCCCGACTCGAGCGAACCGCGTTGCTGCCGACTCGCGAAGAAACCTGCCTTGTCCGTGTCGCATGAGGGGGCAGCACTTCCCGGGACGGTTTCTCCCGATGCTGAGCTCGCGCCAAGCGCCGCGCACACGACTACGACCCCCACCACGGGGACGGCCAAACGCTTAGCCTCGCCCACTTCGCCGCCTTGTGCGCAGGTTGCTAAGCAACCTCGCGGCGCCGCGCCCACTGACAGCTGCTCCGGCCTACCCGCGCAACCGACTGGTGCCGTTGACATGGCCGCTCTGTTCTCGGACTTCGCGAGCCGCTTAGAGGCGAATTTTGAGCGCACGGTCTCACGCATCGAGTCTTCGGTACAGGGATTGACCAGCGAGATCCGAGACCTCAACTCCCGGGTTGTTCAACTAGAGGCGGCGACTGAAGAGAAATTTTCCCGCGTCTCGGACCGTCTGGGAGCGTTGGAAGCGGCGAATGAGTCGATCCGGGGCTTGATTGGGGACGTGCGTAGCAGCAGATCGTTTTCAGCGACACCGGCAATTTCATCCTCGTCGGAAACCTGCGAACTTTTATTGGTTGGTGTCCCTGTGGATTCGGCTTCTTCGAACGGAGAGGTGGTGGACAAGGTCCTAAACGCTATAAACCTCCCTCGCGTATGCTCGCAAGTAGTGGATATTCGTCCTTGGCTTGTCCGGAACAGGCCAGGAAGTCAAGATCCGGGACCAACGACGTCGACAGCTCGTACTTTCAGTTTTAAGAGTATTGTTTTCCGGGTTTCCTCCCCATCAACCAGGGACTTAGTCCTCGAAAAAGCGCGCCTTCTCAAAGGCTTAACCACCGATTCGCTCTTCGGTTCGGGGGGGAACTCGTCAGTCTTTATCCGTGCACTGCGGGCCAAGGAGCTGCACACTCTTTTTAGTAAGGCATTGCGTCGTTCCGTGGTCCTAGGCTTTGCGAGACCTATTGTAAAGGACTACACAGTTTTTATGCGCAGAGTTAAGGGAGGGCAGCTTATCCCAATTTATTCAGAAACAGACTTAAGTGAACTTACGGTTAATAATAATAATAATTCCTCTCCTCCGAAATGAAGGTTGTCCGGCCAGACGTCACTACATTCGCACAATTCCTTCTCCATTTTTCATGTTAATATAAATCGTTTGAAAACTCATTTTGCATCCATTGAATCTTTAGTCCTTCCATCAAATCATGATATCATTGCCTTATCTGAAACCTTTCTCACGGAACATGATTCCTCCAACATGTTGGGCCTTCCTGACTACACCTTGCACAGACTTGATCGGGCTGGTAAGGAGGGGGGAGGGGTGGCGGCTTATTTCAGGAATAATCTTGATGTTAGGCTTTTGGCCCACTCCGACCCCGTCTTTTCCAACACTTCAGAGTTTATGATTTTCCGCGTTAGTAACAATACCGGCTCGCTGTTGTTCTGTGTGGTGTACAGGAGACCCTCAGCGGCCTACCCGTCTAAATTTTTTGATATTTTGACAAATTTTTTACATACTTGCGACCAGTTAGTCATCACAGGCGATTTTAATGTTAACATGTGTATTAAAGATGGGGCGTCCGCCATGTTGGATTCTTACTTAAATTCATTAAACCTTTTCCTCATTAGATCTGACCCTACTCATCATACGCACTCATCTCATACATGGTTGGATCTATTTATTACACGTAATCCTCCGCCAGCTTACTCTTATTCTAAGTCGTCAGTTCCCTTTGCAGCAGGGCATGACTTTATTGTTCTTAATTTGGAGTTTACCAAACCATTGCCGGCTGTGAAGAGGATGTACTCGCGGAACCTGGTTCAGATCGATCCACCGGAGGCTGCCGCCCTTTTCACCAATACACTTTGTCATCTTTCATCTATTCCTAGTACTTCCACTGTATTGTCCACGTCATCAGCTTCTCATCCTTCATCGACGTCGTCTGGCCGTTCCCCTCCTTATTATTTTTCTTTGCAGGATACGCAAATATCATCATCTTCATCCTTTACTCCTATCAGCATTCTACTTTCAAACCTCGTCACTGCCATCCTTCATACTTTTGATTCTCTCGCTCCCGCTAAGCTCATCACCATTAAAAACGTCAACAAATCCTGGATTACGCCACTCATTAAAGAAAGAATAAAGTCTCGCAATATGGCGTTTAAGAGATTCTTGACCACTGGCCTGAGCTCGGACTATCAATGCTACAAGGATCTGCGTAATCTTGTTAGAAATAACATAGATTCCAGTAAATTTCTGCATTTTAATAATAAGATAGAATCTGCATCTAACTCGTCTGATTTGTGGAAAGAGCTCAGGAACATGGGTCTCACGTCTAAATCATCTCAATCACCTCTCAACATTTTTTCACTTGATCAGCTCAATATCCATTATGCATCTGTTTCTTATTCACCCCTTCCTTTCTCATTTGATCAACTTCAGTCCCTCATCTCGTCACCAGACATCCTGCCCTTGTCCTATCCGTCAATTTCATTCAACTTCGTCCCTATCACCTCACAGAAAGTACTTTCTATTATTTCCAGGGCCACCTCCAAGGCTACAGGACATGATGGTATTTCGGTTCCGATGCTGAAACTTTTAGCTACACAATTGGCGCCTTGTTTGGCCGAGCTATTTAATTTATCACTCTCTACCGGAACCTTCCCTAAGCCTTGGTCTAGGTCTCTTCTTTTCCCGTTAGCAAAGTCGAGCAAGGTAATCTCGCCGTCTGACACTAGGCCCATCGCAAAGCTCTGTGAAGTCT
Organism: Theocolax elegans; assembly: GCA_026168455.1. Taxonomy (NCBI): domain Eukaryota; kingdom Metazoa; phylum Arthropoda; class Insecta; order Hymenoptera; family Cerocephalidae; genus Theocolax; species Theocolax elegans. The sequence continues at coordinate 6,133,650 of CM047429.1, forward strand.
CTAAAATTCTTGAAAAGATAGTTCACGAACAATTTACAGAGTACCTTAACTGCAATAATTTAATTATTGAGAAACAAGTAGGCTTCCGCCGGGGGCATAGTACTCAGACGGCTTTAATCGGGGTCCTGGATGATATTAGGAGAGCCATAGACAAGCGTAAGATCACCATTCTTGTTTTGTTCGACTTTTCAAAAGCCTTTGATTCGGTACCACATGACTTGCTGATTCACAAGTTACGCTCCCTGGGGTGCTCGGATACGGTTATTACCTGGTTCTACCACTATCTGGTAGGTCGCTCCCAAGCGGTAGTGGATGAGCTGGGGAGGACCTCGGCCTGGCTCGACACGTCTAGGGGGGTTCCTCAGGGCAGTGTCCTGGGTCCATTGTTATTCTCTATTTTTATAAATGATCTTCCACGTGTTTTAAGTCATTCAGACTACATGATCTTCGCAGATGACACCCAGATCTATCACTCGTTTTACCCAACCGAACTCGATCAGGGTGTACAGAGAATTTCGGAGGATGCAAATGCGGTTAACGACTGGGCGAGGTCGAATGGACTGAATTTAAATGTGAGGAAAACGAAGGTGATGATTCTGGGTAGTCAGGCTTATATTTCGCGCATTGACTTGGACACTGCCCCGAGGGTTACAATAGGGAATAGCTTTCTTGAATATGAGACGGAAGTCAAGTCTTTAGGCGTTTGGATTTCGCCTACCCTGGATTGGTCTCGCCAGGTCGCGTCAGTGTCACAAAGGGTTCACGGAGTTCTTCACTCCTTAAGATTTTTTAAGCGAGCGCTCTCACGTCGAAACAGGAAGAGGCTGGTCGAGGCTTTAATCTTCCCGCATTTTGATTACGCATGTGCGGTTTTTCATGACCTGGATGCTACCAGGAACTTAAAGCTGCAAAGGCTATTAAATGCGTGTATCCGTTTTGTTTGGGGAGGGATTCCGTGGCGGGAGCATGTTACGCCTTACCGTCTTAAACTGGGGTGGCTGTCGGTCGAGCTTAGGCGATCCTACTTCATTGCCACTTCCGCTTATAACATCATCTCTCATAATTCCCCCTCTTACATAGCTCGCCATTTCACGATTCGAGACGCTTCCTTTCCTTCCCGCTCTTCCTCACGTCTCCCACCCTCGTCCCTTTTTTATCCTCCCCCTAGAACGGAAGCCCTAAACAACTCCATTATCATCACTGCCTCTCGCCTCATCAATCACCTTCCGTTCACCAATTTCGACCCTCTCCTCTTCAGCTCATTTAAAACATCCTTATCATTATACCTTTCTGAGCTCGACCGACAGGCTTGGGAGGGGAGGGTTAGGTGTGAGGGGTTAAGCTGCCCTTCCCTGCCGGAGGTTTAACTATTATTTATTGTTAATTTATTGTTTTTTGCGTTTTTTTTTATCAATTTATGAATTATCATTGTTTACCTGTTTTATATCTGTCGTATTAATTTATTGCGTGTATAGTACCATTGGGTTTTTATAATAAAATTTGATTACTCTGTTTTTCTTTTTGGCGCTGCGTATTTTTATTTTTGTTATGTTTTTATTGTTATTTTTACTACCGTTATTTATTTTATTGTTATATTTTATTTTTGTATATATTTTTATTTATATTCATATTCATATTCTTATTTTTATTTTTATTGTTGTATGATTTTATTATTGTTATTATTAATGTGCGCAGTCATTTTTAAAGTATATACGGGGTCTTACCCCTAAATACCCAATAAATAAATCAAATCAAATCTCTCTCTCTCTCTAGCGCGTTGCTTACCGACGCACAGCATAGGGAGAAAAGCCCTTCCTGGCACCTCTCAAGTTAGTTCTTTCTCTCTCACTTCAATAACGTACTTACGCTATGGATCTGCGTGTATGTTTTGGTAGCGAGTAGAAAACTTTGTACCCTTGTAATCGTGTACATCCCATACTGATATATATGGGTGGTTCTCTGTGACATCTAAGATGAAAAAAATAAATATTGCTATAACTGTGGGAATATGTTTTAGAGGTATCCAGTAGTTCTCCTGAATTTTTTCAGATTTTTTCTGGGCCATTATTTTAAGTTACAGAGAGTCAAAGTTGACATTTTAGCACTTTTTGCATTATATGCCGATTTTCATGAGTTTTTAGCTCCCAGTGGATGCATTTTTCACTAAAAACATAAGTATGACTTTGTTTGTAAAATTTTCCGAACTTTTCATTAAAAATACTTGTAAAGACATAAATGTATGCTGTCACACTCTTGTAAGCCATTTAAACCTTAAATAGTGAAAATCAGCAATTCTGCTCCGGACTCTGGTAACCTAATACTGTCTAAACGGTGTCTTTATATAGTTAGAAACTGCCTAAAAATTTCCAGAGTGGGTCTAAATCATTAAGATCATTTATGATCAAAATATCCGGGAAAAGTGCCCGAAATATTAATAGAAATGTATATTTGTTGCTTTATAACGATGAATCTAGTAGCATGATCATTGCAAAAAAATTTATGCACTTACCTTGGAGTGGTAGAAAAGTATCTCCACTTGTTTCAGTATCCATCTAATCCCCTGTAAGCTGCTAAAAATACAAATATTATTATAAAATTATAAAAAATTATTTTTTAAACATTTATAATGCTGGATTTTTAGTTTTACATCCCTTACAAAAATTATAATACTAATCTGAAGGATTACTATAAAAGTATCAACATTATTATTATTATTATTTAGCAATACATTGTTTAGATTTTACAAACTTGTCACAGTCACGTTATCATATTATTCATTATAATTATATATCCGATTTATTTAAATATCTTTTGTATTAAATACGTATATTCAGTTATTGTAATAATGATGTTTATATATTTATAGTAATCCTTCAGATTAGTATTATAATTCTTGTAAGGGATGTAAAATTAAAAATTCAGCATTATAAATGTTTAAAAATTAAATTTTTACATTTGTATAATAATATTTGTATTTTGAGCAGCTTACAGGGGATTAGATGGATACTGAAACAAGTGGAGATACTTTTCTACCATTCCAAGGTAAGTGCATAAATTTTTTTGCAATGATCATGCTACTAGATTCATCGTTATAACAACTATACATTTCTATTAATATTTCGGGCACTTTTCCCGGATATTTTGACCATAAGTGATCTTAATGATTTAGACCCACTCTCGAAATATTTAAGCAGTTTCTGACTATAAAAAGACATCTTTCAGACAGTATTAGGTTACCAGAGTCCGGAGCAGAATTGCTCATTTTCACTATTTAAGGTTTAAATGACTTACAAGAGTGTGACAGCATACATTTATGTCTTTAAAAGTATTTTTAATGAAAAGTTCGAAAAATTTTACAAAAAAAGTCATACTTATGTTTTTAGCGAAAAATGCATCCCCTTGGAGCTAAAAATTCATGAAAATGGGCATATAATGCAAAATAGTGCTAAAATGTCAACTTTATATTTTGACTCTCTGTAACTTACAATAATGGCCCAGAAAAAATCTGAAAAAATTCAGAAGAAGTACTGGATACCTCTAAAACATATTCCCACAGTTATAGCAATATTTATTTTTTTCATCTTCGATGTCACAAAGAACCACCCATATATATATATGGGAGATTCCATGTGAAGTGATCCAGGTAAAAAATAAAATTTTGTTTTAATGTATGGAATAAGTAGACAACTACTTGAATAGAGTGTAGATAAATTTTTAGACCTAAATTTGAATTAGTACCAGAGCTGTAACCAATCAAAAAAACGAATTTTTTTTTAAAAATGACTTATTGGCCATTTTTGTCACTACATAACTCAAAATCTAACAATTTTTTCTTATATACATTAAATTTGAAAAAGTTTATAAATTTCAAGAAGAATCTGTTGAAATATTTCATTTATGTTAGTTTAACACATTGAATATAGTTATAATTAATAAAAACCTTTATTGTAAAAAAAAGGGTTGTACGATCATAAATATTTTATCCATCCAAGAATCTAATTCATCGATGATTAATTACCTTCAAAATGGTGCAAAGTTTGAGTGCGGCAGAGCATTTCAGATAAAGTTATGGTGTTTTTAGGCAATTTTCTTAAAAAAAGAGAGCAAATGCATTTTATGAAAAAAACAGACTAACCGTATACTTGCATTCAAACAACATGGCACTATTATTCTTCAATAATACAAAAATATACTATTTAATGTTAGTTACTGATACTTTTCAATCTCTAAGCTGCTTACAAACACAAAGCAGTAGGTATAAGCAGTTATACCTGTTATATAATTGGATAAATATCTGAAATTTTTTATAATTCCAATAAATCCAATTATATAACAGGTATAACTAAAAGTATCAGACTTAAATAACAACTAAATAAAAGTATCAGTAACTAACAATAAATAGTATATTTTAGTAATATTGGGGAATAATAGTGCCATATTGTTTGAATGCAAGTATACGGTTAGTCTGTTTTTTTCATAAAATGCATTTGCTCTCTTTTTTTAAGAAAATTGCCTAAAAACACCATAACTTTATCTGAAATGCTCTGCCGCACTCAAACTTTGCACCATTTTGAAGGTAATTAATCATCGATGAATTAGATTCTTGGATGGATAAAATATTTATGATCGTACAACCCTTTTTTTTACAATAAAGGTTTTTATTAATTATAACTATATTCAATGTGTTAAACTAACATAAATGAAATATTTCAACAGATTCTTCTTGAAATTTATAAACTTTTTCAAATTTAATGTATATAAGAAAAAATTGTTAGATTTTGAGTTATGTAGTGACAAAAATGGCCAATAAGTCATTTTTAAAAAAAAATTCGTTTTTTTGATTGGTTACAGCTCTGGTACTAATTCAAATTTAGGTCTAAAAATTTATCTACACTCTATTCAAGTAGTTGTCTACTTATTCCATACATTAAAACAAAATTTTATTTTTTACCTGGATCACTTCACATGGAATCTCCCATATATATATATATATATATCATTCCCTACCTTTATAGTAAATAGAAGAAGCTTTAGTTCTGCGAAATTAATCATTATATTGTGACAATGCATTTAATGCATGTCAAGATAAGCAAGCACGTAGCACATTGAAGTCCTTATCGAACCCTACCTAAGCCACCGAACCCTACCAGCCTACACACACAGGCAAGCCATATCACCGAGCGCACAAGTAAAAGCTCAGGAGTCCCCAAGAAGATCCAGAAGCAGCTTGAAGTCAAAGCGATGCCAGGAAGTGGTGAAGAGAAGTCCTTTACTGCACACCTGGAAAAGCAGCGTAGCCAGAATCACCTCCCATAGCAGCCATCCAGTACAGCAAATAAACCTGTAAGATTACTTCTTACAATGTGCACTATATAAAGGAGAGGACAGGATCACACAGCAATTAAACAGCTGTATTAGGATGACTGCAGAAGAAAGTAGCCGTACGGTTTATAACTCACCTAAGCAAACACGCTGGACCGCATTCCCGAGTCCTCGAGCCGGTGATCACCAAGAGAGAAGAAGGAGGCAGCCAGGAAGACCACGAAGAGAAGGCCGAACAGCTAACGTCGTCGTCAAATGTTTGTGCAACCTAGTGCCAAATTCGAGAGCCGTTTCCTTGCCTGTGTGTGCCGCGAACTCCCGTGTAACCCCAGCTTCTTTCTTGTGTAACTAGCCTTGCTCGCCGCGTACATTTAGTGTACCCCAGCTTCTTCCCCTCCCCCCTTCGCACGCGAAGTAGCCGGCTTACTAGATGCGTATTTCAATGGAGCCGTCCGTTGTTTCGTATTCGAAACATCGTATAGATATTGAGCGTTTTAATCGAGTAACGAATCACGACGAATACGTCGTAGCGTACGCGAATGGCACCCGCTGTTATTATAATAAATCATTACTGAATAAGTGCTAATTTAAACTTTAAAATGATCACCCGTACCCTGATCCCCTGTGCGACGTGACAATATAAAACTTTCCATCCTTTATTTCCGTTTAAAAAAAATGTTTACCCCTTCCCTTTTCCTTGACACTAGTAGAAGACGCTGTAGATCTTCATTTTCTGCTAGCTGTCAAAATCCCAAGTATCGAACACGCTTTAGCTCTGCGTTTCCGAGCGTTGCGAGTCTCTTCATATACATATATAGGGTGACCCATTTTAATCTATGGGCCCAAATTACTTCTAAACCACGACATCTACAAAAAAATGGTTCAGACGGAAGATAGTCAGGACAGTGGGGGCCATTTAATGGTACCACTAGTTTTGACCTTGATGTCAATTTTGAAGGTCATTTCAAGGTCAACATTGTTTTTTCTAATGGGAACCTCCATTTTGAGTGCAGATTCAGCAAGAGCAGAAAATTTTACTTCAAAATTGTCTTATGCAAAAATTGTTTTTGTGACCTTGGAAAGGTCAAATATAAAGGTTAAATGTCTGAAAAATCGATTACTCGTACTTTTTCGCAAATAACGTGATTTTTCTGGTAATATTACCGTTTGTAATGCTTAAGAAAGATCAATAAATTCTAAGGGTGTTAATCTCTTTGATTAGCTTAACCTTGGCATTAATTTTCAAGAACTTTTGAAGGTCATAACGCATTTTTCATTCATAAACCATGTTTTTGACTGCAATCTCTGTTTTATGATATTAGGTCCTAAAAGAATGTTACTTCTTACATGATGACGGAGATTTTCTAGTTTTTTAACCCGACCTTACAAGGGTCATATCAAAGTCATACGAGAAATGCAAAACAAAAGTACTTTTATCTTACTTTTAGCGTTATCCGGAAACAACGACGTAGTAGAATGGTTCTAGCTTAAATCATGCTGGCTGGATAACTCGACATCACCGATTCGTTTCAAATTACAATGTTGTTTGGTGTCAGAAATAAGCGAACACGTGTTTTTTTATATTTTGATTTGACTAAAATTAATAATTTTATGAGTGTTTTAAAAATATACCCAAAAAACGATATGTGCAACATAAATACTAAAAATAACTAACATTTCCATAATTTTTAATCATTTTTAATTCTGTCTCGCGTAATGGTAGTATTTTTTACTCTTTTTTCTCGCGTCGGCTTTTCTTAAAAAAATCAACCCTATAAAAACAATAGAGCTATTTTACAAAATTTTTTTTGATCAGTTTTTCTTAAAAATCCCATAATTTTTTTAGCTGAAAATTTTCTTATAGATACTTTATTATAAGACCTGAAAAATACGCTATTCAAGACTTTCCGTTCAGACTCAAGATTTAAAATGTACTTAAAATTTTATGAATATGGCTGATTATCCACCAACAGAAATTGTTGATATGAATTGTAGAAGAATGTTACAACAATTTTGTTGCTGCATCAAGACTTTATGCTGAACGCTTTCCAGGTAGAAGGCACCCTTCTGATATGACAAGAAGAACCTCAAATGCAAGAGCTCGCGAAGGTCACCTTGTTCGTGAACGCCGTCATTATGATTATGAAAATAATGATGTGCAAACCTTAACGATCCTCGCAGCTGTTCATTAAGATCCGCGTATTAGTACACGACAATTGAAAGAGAAACGGGTATACCACTAAGTACAGTTTCGAGAATCTTAAGATTGTATTTACATTATCACGCTTATACCTTTCAAATGGACTGTAGCATTTGTATGGTCTTCAATTCTGTAAAAAGTTATGATAATTTAAAGAAACACGAAATTTTTTTAAAAATTTAAATGGGAAATACCATGTTACTTTTTGTAAATTTTTTGTTTTTCTTTAAATTATCATATTTTTTACAGAATTAAAGGCCATAGAAATGCTACAGACCATTTGAAAGGTATTGCTCCAAGCTTTCTTTTAGACTTTTGAATAAAAAAATCAATTGTGGCGCACTTAAAATTTTTTTAAGTTGAATATTGACTTGTAGTTTGTGTAACATTGACCTTGAGATCAGAAATTCTAACCCAGAAGGATGAATTGTAGACATAATTAGCAACGAATGTTACATATAATATTCTATAGTAAAAGTTGATAGATTTTGAGTTAAAGAGCGGTTAACCCTGCTGGTGTTGAAAAAACTTGGAAAAATTCACTTTTTTAGGTTAAAATAACTTTTGAGCAAATAGATTCCAGTACCTAAAAATTTTTTTCTGTATTCTGAAAAACTTTTGGAGTGTGTATCCGAAATTTGGTGCATTTTAAAATTTTGATGGGACCACTTCACGTGGAATATCGCATATATAAAAGGGGTCCGTTTCAACGGTTTGAGCGAGATGAGTATCATCCCAACCAACGATATTTAGCCGCTGGAATATCATTGGACAACTATAATATTTTTCTTAACTATTAAAAATTTAGAACGAATTGATAAAAAGAAATAAATAAATAAGAAAAAAGAATAAACAACGTTTGCGAGTTTTTGGCTTGTTGTTCACACAACGGAACGTATATTCACAAATGTCACAACGCCATATCTAATTTTGAAAGTAAATAAAAATTCACTTACATGTCCTCTTTTGCAATGAAAAATTCATAATTAAGCTAGGTATTAAAAATTTGGGCATACATAGATATAGTATAGTAGAGTTTTCTCGGCAACAATGCGATTCCATAATAAGAAAAGATAAATATGTGCTCTTGGCAGTACCTTTTAGTCACGGGAACTTTAAATGGCCTGTTTAGATGTTTCCCCCTTTCATTATATTGAATAGATCCTGTTTCATCTGACTCTTGCATCGGCAGCTTTTATTGATAGGAAATATCTAATCCAATAATCTAAACAAATTTTATAATTTAACAATAAATTCTATTATACTGTTTTGGATTGTGAGAGCTATAACAGGGTCTGTCCCTAATTAAGGCCGAAATTAGAAGCATGGCCGTAAAGGGCACGGAAGGGGATTTCTACCTCCCTCGATGCGGTCTATGAGGCCCGAACGTACCGATGTGCTTACCCCGGCCGCACTGTTCAATACCGTTACCTCCGTTAAATCGGGCTGCTTTTCCTTGCCGTCGAGGATGATGACACGGGGAGCACCGCGCTCTCCGTCTTTGTCTCTCGGCCTTACTTTTACCTTAGCCTCAGAGTACGCGAACTCGAGAGGCTAATTACTCGGCGTGAGTTTCGCCTCTACCAGGTGGTTTTAAAATATTCCGAATTCAATTGACAACACGACACACACATGCAAAAGTACATGAACTCAAGTTGAAGAATTCAACATGATTTATTAAACGAAACCAAAGGATAAACGGGTTACAACTAAAGAAGATTACAAAGAAATACAGTAAGGTGTGCGGTTGCGTCGTATAGACTTTACGCGAAGTCGCGATTAGTGTCTTACATGAAGTCCTGAGCTATCTCGCAGGGTTACCATTTAGGGTTTTTTTGTCCTCTATTATCTAATGTAAATGAGGTCATATTGTGTGAGTGCAATAAAGAAAAAATACCTCTATCTGGCAACACTGCTATCTCGCGAGAAAAGCCTAACGAGGTTTATTTCTAGGTAATAGAGTGAGAGAGACGGAAGTCGCCGGCCGAGTCGTCCTTCTCCCTCGCTCTCGATATACTAATGCGTTGCCCACTGGCAACGATGATCTGCTCGCGATGGCGCTATATTGGAACGTGGGATCTTATCCTGACTTACGTTTGATGTGGCGTCCTTACAATGCCCCGGACGCCAACTACGACATAGGCCTCCTAGCCGCCTGTCGGGAAGGTAGTCTCGTTGAGGCAAGGGTCTAGGAAAGTCACAGAATAGCACGTCGCGCACCGTCTCTTTCGTGCCACGATACCCACACGAACTACTATGTCGAGCCCCGCTTCCCTGGGCCTCGCTGTGTTTCCTTGCGTCTACGGCAATAGCACGCGTACCCCGGGAAACGTTCCGATTCTCGATCGCTCGTTCGCGTCGGGGTGGAATTCCCTCACACGTGTCGCCTAATTGCTCGTAGCTCGGCCTAGCTGAACCGTAGCGTTGACCGTCCTTTGCCGTACTGAATTTTCCGTGGGCCATCTAGAGGTCCTCTCTCCCTTCCTTACGCACGGATCGTTGTTCGTTCGCCGCGCCGTTTCCGCGAAAAGTTATTATATCGAATACTCGCGTTTATTAAACGATATTTATTCAGCTCATAACGTCTTTTAATAATTAATACCGTTACACCCCTCCACCAGACGCTGGATAACCTGCCGTTTTACAGTTCTGTATTCAAACGCGACCCTCTATGTATAGGAAGTGGATAGAGTGGAGTAAATGAACTTAATCGGGTGAATACCTTTGCTTATTGAGTGTTGTATTATAAAAATAAAGGATATACACGTTTTTGAAACATTATCTTATAAGCAAACTTTTAATAAAATCTTATTGCGACTCTTTGCGTGGAGTCACATAGAGCTTGTAATGGAAACGCTTCTCCGGGCATTGGTGCGAATCCTTAACTCCTGGGTAGCCGCACACATAGTAGCGGTGCTCCTTTGGATGGGTGATGCGGTAAGTTCGCTTCGTTGCTTCCCTTTCCATCTTTAATTCAAGGAAAAGCTCCTGTTTCTTGGCTTCCTCGACTTTCCGTCTAACTTGACGTAGGCGAGCTTCTGCTGCCCTTTCTTCGCGCTCGACTCGTTCAAGAGCTTCTTGGTGTTCGCGCCGCGCGCGCTCGAGCTCTTCTTGTGCTTTACGAGCGAGGAGTTCTTCTTCTCGACGTACTCGCTCGTTCCGACGTCTTTCAACCACGATTGCCGCGATTTCATGGCAACGTTCCGCTATGTCGGGGTCCCATTCGACGGTGAGAGCTTCACCGTCGACTCCTTCTTCGCGCCGTAGCGTATGGTAGTGAGTGTACGCGGATTCTTCTCGCCCTTCGAGGTACAGCTGCTCTTCCCATATCGCTTGTAGTTCCTTCTTTAAGAGGAACCATTCTTTTTTCAAATCGTAAGTTGCGGCTTCCTTTTCTTCTGGGAGCGGAGGGACCTCCGGGTCCGCCTTTTCGACTGGGTAGCCGGCGCTTCTGGGACTCAATCTCCGTCCTGAGCACGCACGACTGCTTCGATGCAATGGGGGCGTCGTAGGACAGGTATCTTCCCCGTTACCTCGTATGCCGCCTTTGGTATAATAGGCGGTTTTACCATGCTCGTCATACGAGCTATGTATGTTCTACTCTCCTGTTTGCCCTTTCAACAGGGATGGCTCGAGGGTGGTATGGAAGTGTCGTTTCGTGGTGTACCCCAATTTCCTCGAGGTATTTGTCGATGGTACGGTTTTTGAATTCCGTACCATTATCTGAGACAAACGTCTCCGGCGTGCCGAATCTTAAGATCACTCTTTCTTTCAAATGTCTAAGAATCGTCACTGCATTCGCTGCACGAATGGGTGCACATTCTACCCATCGTGTGAACAGATCTTGGAATATAAGGATGTACTCGTGTCCTTGTTTATTCTTTTGTAGGGGTCCCATCACGTCCCCTGCTATGATCTACTATGGGCGTTCGACCATTCGTCGTCCCATTTGACCAGCCGGTGCACGTTGTTCAACTTTGTATTGTTGGCAAATTAAACATTTTCGTACGTGCGCTGCTACGTCCTTGTAATACTGCGGCCAGTAATACTGTTGCTTGACTCGCGCAAAATTCTTTTCGTGACCGAGGTGTCCAGCAGTTGGATCGTCGTGACATTCATTCAAGACGATCCCCCTCCTCTCCTTTGGTACGACTAGCTTCCATGCGTCGCCGTCTCCAATATTATCTTCGATTTTAGGGTCTGGGCGGAACATATACAATTGCCCCCCCCCCTATAACCTCTCGAGTTGGGTCATTCCCCGGGTTTTCTTGTACTTCATGTACTAAGAATCATTTGTTGTCGAGGCCCATGTGACTGCTCCGATAGTCACGTCGTCGTCCTCGTACATTCTCGAGAGTGCATCGGGCACGTGATGCAGCGCTCCTATTCTGTATTCGGTCTCGAACGTGTAACCTTGTAGTTCGAAAGCCCATCTTGCTAATCTGCCTGTTGGATTATGTAAGTTACATAACCACCTTAGGCTGCTGTGGTCCGTGATTACTTTAAAGTTATACCCCTCTATATATGGGCGAAACGTTTTTATGGACAAAATTTCGGCGAGGCATTCTCTCTCTGACATGCAGTAATTTCTTTCCTGTGTCATCGTACGGCTAGCAAACTCGAGTACGTGTTTGTTGCCATCGATTTCTTGAGTGAGTACCGCTCCCAAGCCGGTATCACTAGCGCCTGTTTGAATCACGAATCTTGCATTAAAATTCAGCAATATAGGGGCCGATGCTATTAGTGCTTTCGCATGCTCGCAAGTTGCTTGCTCTGCTTCGAGCCAGTCGTATTTGCATCCTTTCTTTGTTAACGCGGTTAAAGGCTCAACGATTGTAGCTAAGTTCCTTAAGAATTTTCGGTACCACGACGTCATGCCTAGGAAACGTCGTAGCTACTTTAGGTTAGCTCTTTTCGCGGTTTATGGTTAGTCCCGTGTCTTTTATTCGCTGTAATACTTGTTCGAGGCAACGTAGGTGCTCTCAGAATTTTTCCGTGACGATTATTATATCGTCAAGGTATGCGAATGCGAATGGCTCGAGTTTCGGGCCAATTACGTCGTCTATGAGGCGTTGAAACGTAGCGCCTGCGTAGCTGAGACCGAAGGGCATTCTTTTGAATTGGTAAAGCCCTCATCCTGGTACTGTAAAAGCTGTGATTTGTCTTGATTTTTCTTCCATTGGTATTTGATGGTACGCGTTGCTTATGTCGAGCGTACTGAAATAGCGAGATTTCTGCAGTTTTCTCAGTATATCATCCATCCTTGGTAATGGGTATGCATTTGATTTTGATACCGCATTGACTTTGCGATAATCTACGCAAAATCTGTATTTACCGTTAGATTTCTTAACCATAACGACTGGACTGGATCAGCCGCTTGTTGACGGTTCTATTACGTCGTTTTTAGGCATTTCTTCAATTTGCGTATACATCTCCTCTTCGATTTTTCTTGAAATCGGAAAATATCGTTGTTTTATTGGTTTAGTTGTCCCAACATCGATGTCGTGTTCGATCCAGTTTGTGCAGCCTAGTTGTTCTTTGTTTGAGCCGAAAACTCGTGCGAGAGTCTCTTCTTGTCCGACGCCCGCAACCTCTAATTTAACGGTATTTCCTGACTCTTTTACTAACAATTCGTTTTTGTTAGGATCTAATATTGCGCCGAAGGCTCGCAAAAAATTCGATCCTACATAGCAATCGTCGTCGAGGTCCGGTAAAATTGCTACTCTTATGTCTCTGCGTATGCCGCCGACCTCGAATGGTAATTTTACGTAGCCCGCTACCGAAAGTTTGAAACCTCCCGCGACGCGCGCGTTTTTCGTTTCGGTGGGGATTACCATTCTACAGCACGAACTTGCTATTTGTAATCCTATCCAATTCATTATGGTGCATGAACAACCTGAATCGTACAATGCACGAATTCGATAATCGTTTATATTTACTTGCAGCCACCATTGCTTTTCGTCATCTTCTTTTTGCGATTGCTGCAAATTTTCTTCGTTTTCAACGTTTCTTTTATCGATGCTCTTCTCCTGAGCGTCGTTTACCGCGCTTATACTCTGTTTAGTTATGCTGTTATCCGACGCCTGAGGATTGTGTGGGTTGAGCACCGCGACCTCGCTTACGCGCTCCCCTTTCCGTTTCCCGCTGGCTTGGTGTCTTTTACTAAATGGCCTTGTAAGTTGCAGTTGAAACATTTCCGTGTTTCTTGTGCTCGATTTGGATTGTTTGATTGTTTTCTCTCACTTTCGGGTATTTTAGGTTCGCTTTTTACTTGTTTTCTAATAAATGAATCTTTCCGAGGGAGGCTTCTTTTTCCCTTCTCTCCTCTTCGGATCGTATTCTTTATTGCTGATTCTTGTAGTTTCTTAAATGCATTTTCGATGCATTCTGAAATCACCTCTATTAGACTGGGAGTCGTTGTTGCTTCGATTTCTCGCTGCGCTGCGGCGACTTGAGGTTTGTTCCTCCGAAAGTTTGCTGCGGGCTTATATGCTAGTTCTGGTAGCAATGTCGACTCCGGCGATGGCGGTGGCCTGGGTGCTCTCTCTGCTTCGATTACCGCTTCGGCTTCGACTGCTAAGTTGTGTAGCGATTCGATGCTATTAAATTCGTCGCGGCGAATTAATTTTTGTAATTCGGGTAGCATGTTTCTATGTAATAAGTCTAGCTGTTGTGTCAAAATCGGTTCCGGTTCTTGTTTTTGCCATAAACATATCAGACGTGCAATGTAATTTTGCACGGGCTCGTCTCGCCCTTGTGTGCGCGCGTTTGCTTCGGCAATTAAATTCTGTTGTCAAAGTCTGTTTGATCCGTACCATCGTCTCGCTGCTTCGCAAAATTCATTCCAAGAGTTCCATTGGTTGCGCCGCATTCTCAACCATACGGCTGCGACGCCTGTAAATAACTCGGTTAATGCAGAGAATAACTCCGTTTCTGTTAAACGAGATAATTTACTGCATTCCTCTACTCGTGTGATGAAATGGTCGATGCTTTGGTTTTTATCGCCATGAAATCGTACGTTCCGTCTGCGTACAATTTGTCCAAAGTCGCGAGTATTATTTGAACTCATCGACTGGTTTTGTATAAATGTATGTGAGCGCGCTTACTCGACATCTGGGCAGCTCTCCCCTCTCCCAGTTTTTGAGTCTTCACGTGCGCTCAAGTCTTGCCGCGAGACGTTGTCCTGCATCGAGTTGGGACTGCTTGCATTCGGGTATTGGCACGTAAAAGTGTCTTGGAAGTTCACGTGTGTCCGTTGTTTGTTATTTCGCGGCAACCTTGTTTTCGAATGTACATCTACATTCTGCATCCGTGTGTCCTGCCATTCTTTTGTTAAGTCTATGACTTGTAGTTGGAGGGCATTTACTTGGTTTGATAGGTCCCCCATAAACTTGACCATTTCCGTCGGCATGTCGTACTGTATGCCGTCGTGTGTCTCGAGCGTTATCCACCTGTTTGGGTCTGTTTGCTCGTTTGTGGGTATGTTCCTTTCTTCGACCGGTTCACTAACGCCGGTCGGTGCCATGTTTACTTGAATTAGCGCGTCTCGTGCGAGTATTTCTAAAGGATGCCTTGCCGTGGCTTCGTTGTCCTCGTCGCTTTCGACCGATGTGTCCGCGTCTTTTTGTTTATATTCGTCTATAAACGTTTGCCTCAACGCGAATCTGTTTTGGCGGGTTGTTTCGTTGTCCGCCTCTTCACCGGGTTTGAAGTTGGTAGCTGTATAGTTACCGAGTAGCCACTTTGCGAATCTACTCAGCTGTCCGAGTTTCATTCCGGGCTCGATCAGCTGCATGTATTTAAGGGAATCGTGAATATTTTCTGAGCTTAAGCTCCAGCACCAATCTTCGAGTGCACGGATGGTTTCGTCCGCCATCTTAAAGTACGCCGTTTATCAATTCTATAAACGCTTATTCACAGACATTCGTGCGCTTAATATTATAAGCTTTTAATTGTTGTATTTACAATATAAAATATTAGTGTACCTAACCTGCACACTATTGTCTGTGTTATTCTATTCGCAGAGTACGTATAAGTGCTTAAACGCCTATACCATCAGAAAAATTTAAATTTTTGAAGGAGTATATTAGTTTAATGTGAAGGAAAATTTTCCTTTGCTATGAAAATTAAACAACTTTAATTTTTCTGTTTCTCCTTTAACAAAAATTATATTTTTCTCACGAAGTCGGTGGCTATTTTCTCTAAATTATTATATGAATGATTTTGTCAGTAAAAAGGAAGAAAACAAGCAGAAAGAAAAAATAGAAAATTAATAAACTCCTATATTAATTTTTCGATAATTGTATTTTAATAAATTTTGCCAAATTTTTCTCGATAAATTTTTCCTCTTATTTCCTGTTGAATGACTTATTCATCCTTGCATTAACTAAATATTTATTTATTTTGATCATTAATCCTTAAATAAATTTATTTACTAGAGTATTCGATTTAATTGAAATCGAAATAAAAAATACTAATTTTTCACTATTTATTTAATGCAAAAATTTTGTATAACAAATTCGTTGAAAAAGAAAAGAAAATATAATAAAATCATTTATCGAGCGAATCAAAATGTCCGCTGGCTTTAATAATTAGTTCGATAGGAATAACAGGATTCTTCTGACCTTCGCCTTCCGTGTGACCAGAAATAAAATAGAATTTTAAATTTTATTTGCTCTCTATGATTGAAAGTCGCACCGAATTACATTTGTTTTCGACCAGCGCTCGTTCGTAAACAATGCCGCTCTTGTTTACTTGTATCGGCGCGGGCTTTCCTCGTCGCGTGATCTCTATTCACAAACGATCGAGAAGTTTCACGTCTGAAAAACTCTTCGTTTGTCTTTTTCTAGACTCGCAAACGCGCCTAAACTAAGTAGAAATTTGGAATATTTTCTTGTATTCTCGGGCGTCGCATAACGAGACGTCCGATATCAAAGAACCACGTCTTTAATCAAAATGCACCTTAGTTATGCGTAACTAGCGAGACGCAGTTTTTATTTAATTTAAACGAACACGTTGGGCGATATGTAACGGGGTTTGCCTCTAATTAAGGCCGAAATTAGAAACATGGCCGTAAGGACTACGGCAGGGGATTTCTACCTCCCTCGATGCGGTCAATGAGGCCCGCGCGTACGGATGTGCTTACCCCGGCCGCACTGTGCAATACCGGTACCTCCGTTAAATCGGGCGGCTTTTCCTTGCCGTCCGAGGATGATGACACGGGGAGCACCGCGCTCTCCGTTTTTGTCTCTCGGCCTTACCTTTACCTTAGCCTCCGAGTACGCGAACTCGAGAGGCTAATTACTCGGCGTGAGTTTCGCCTCTACCAGGTGGTTTTAAAATATTCCGAATTCAATTGACAACACGACACACACATGCAAAAGTACATGAACTCAAGTTGAAGAATTAAACATGATTTATTAAACGAAACCAAAGGATGAACGGGTTACAACTAAGGAAGATTACAAAGAAATACAGTAAGGTGTGCGGTTGCGTCGTATAGACTTTACGCGAAGTCGTGATTAGTGTCTTACATTCGCGCGTTAAAGTCGCGTCGATCCCTCGGCGGGATCGTCCTGAGCTATCTCGCGAGGAAAGCCTAACGAGGTTTATTTCTAAGTAATAGAGTGAGAGAGACGGAAGTCGCCGGCCGAGTCGTCCTTCTCCCTCGCTCTCGATATACTAATGCGTTGCCCGCTGGCAACGATGATCCGCTCGCAATCGCGCTATATTGGAACGTAGGATCTTATCCCGACTTACGTTTGATGTGGCGTCCTTACAATGGCCCGGACGCCAACTACGCCTTAGGCCTCCTAGCCGCCTGTCGGGCAGGTATCCTCGTTGAGGCAAGGGCCTAGGAAAATCACAGAAAAAGAAACGGCGGAGCACGTCGCGCACCGTCTCTTTCGTGTCATGATACCCACATGAACCACTATGTCGAGCCCTGCTTCCCTGGGGCTTGCTGTATTTCATCACGTCTACGGCAATATCACGCGTACCCCGGGAAACGTACCGATTCTCGATCGCTCGTTCGCGTCGGGGTGGAATTCCCTCACACGTGTCGCCTATTCGCTCGTAGCTCGGCTTAGCTAAACCGTAGCGTCGACCGTAATACAATTTCTTACAAATCATTTAAATTAATATACTTATGAAAGTATTTAAGCAATATAAATGGACATTTAAGAATGTCTAAAAAAACACATATAAAAGCATCAAAAAGTTTTGCAATATAATAAACGCTTTTTAAGAAAATATAAAAACGTTAAGTTAAACAAATTTGAAAATATTGAATACGATTGAAAATTCTTGATTTAACGCATGAACAGTATTTAAGCAATAAAAATGGACATAAAGCGTGTATGATAAATACATATCAACGCATTGAAAGCTTTAAAAGATGTAATAATTGCTTTATAAGTAAAAGTAAAAAGGTAAAGTTAAGAAATTTCAAAACTCTTTAGAACGATTGAAAGTGCCTCTTTCATCGCATATGAGAGATTCCACAGAACTTTTGACTTTCTTGTTACTTTCACTTTCAATGCTATTTGATGATTTTCATCGTATTAAAAAAATGATTCCTTGTAGAAAAAAGTCACAAAGTATAGTAACCGTTATTTATTATGTTAATAATATATAATATATTACTTAAAAAAATTATAATTTATCGCATTTTAATTAATTCTTTGTGTTACTCACTCTACTTTTTTGCCTTATTAGGTTTATATAAAAAAAAACTTTTATTAAAAATGGTTTGGATAATTTTTTATATAACCTTCACATATCACAGAATATAATGTAAAAGTTTTAGAGGTGTGCTTCAACCTACATAGATTAATTTATTTTATGAATATCCGTAACCACTATTTAAAAAAACTAATTTATTTTAACTTCAGCTCTTGAAAAAAAAAAATTATTCGCATAAATTTTCTTTATGGAAAATGACACTTATTGAGCAGACAAATAAAATCGCGTTTGGTTTGTAAGTGTGCTACTTACAGAAAAAAAATTGTACCCTCGCAAAGTTGGGTACACGTATGCGCCCCCCATTGAAAAAAATCGTACTTTTCGTCAGCACATCGATAGTATGTTATCAATGGTCATAAAAGTAATTGCTCTTTTTCATTAACCTTTAAAAAAACATGTTTTAAAATACTTTACATAAAATTCTTCTTTGTTTGCCTGAAACGAACTTACGAAAAATGTAACAAAATGAAATTCTTACTTTCCGAGAAAATAAGGTATTTAATCATCTTATAGTAAATATTTGTAATTGTAATACTTAAACACAAATACACACACATTAATGGAACTTAAATTAAAGGTAGGAATTATAATTAAAAAAATCTTTGTATTAGTTACAATGTTTGTATATATTATATATTTTGTTACATTTCTTTTGTTTGCAAATATATTAATTGCTTAAAATAAAATTTTATTATAATGATATTTTTGTGTTACAAAATTTTTCTTTCCAACACATATTATGCTACATATTTTATCAAATTTTTTAACATTTTACCTTAAATTTGAAAGAAAAATGTAAAATTTTATTTTTTTGATGAAAAGTAGTATGTTTTACATTAAAATAATTGTTTTCCATTTTTTACAAAAAAATTTTTTAAAAATTGAGGGACACCATGTTTTTTATGCTACTACTGTTATTTAGAAATGGTTTGATAAGTTTCAAAGATGTGCCTTTAAAATAAATTTTCAATTTTCTTTTGACCTTAAAGTCAAAAGTTCTGTGGAATCTCTCATATATGTATAGTACATATTGCCATATGGAGGCATTAAAGGGTTAACGATTTATATGCATTCTTTTCGTTAAAATATTGTAAGTTCAGCTTGTACTGTTAATTATTCGAAATATGTGTTGATGATTGTTGATTATTTGTTAATGGAGGCAGCTGATTCTGCATAGGTGCGTCACCATCAATATTTTGTAGAAGTACTGTTGCTGCTGATCAGTGTTATTTACATGTTCTCGTTGGTGATGGTTGTTGTTGTTTTCTGGTTGCTGCTTATTGTTGTCCAATGGCAGTTGTTGTTGGTGTTGTTGTTGTTGTTGTTGTTGTTGTTGACCTACAACAGGTACTAGCTGTTGTTGCTCCTTAATAACATTTGGTGGTAGCTGCTGTTGTTGGTTCTGTGGATTAGATGCCTCTTGGTTACTTAAGTGTAAGTTGTCTACTTATTCTCCTCCCACGCCCTTGATTAGTTGGAGGTAATGGAGGAAAATCCTTTGCAGGATTACCGCGTCGGGTATTTCCTACAAAAACAACAATAAATTATTATGTACTTATCAAGTATGACTGTAAGTATGGAGTAAATTGATTTAGTCCCGAGTTGCCAGAAATTAATTATTTTTTAATAATACCGAATAACCATGAAGTTTCATATGTAAAAAATTGATCTGAAATTGAATGAAACCCTATGAAAAAATAATTCATTTCCAGGAGCAAATTAATTTACTGCAGGTGTACGTATTCATAAATATTGTAACTTGCAAAAAATTTATTTAGCATTACAAAGTAATTTAAGTAAAACACTTACTTGCATTGGAGGTCATCTTTTAATCACACGTATATACGGAACATTCGAGAAACTCAAGGAGGTCGCCAATGGAATCAGAGGAAGCGGCATTTCACGTTCAATTGAGTATATAATACTGCGCATGCGCTTGCTGCGTTATAAGGAACGTTCTCGATTAGTATTATGGCTTTGTTCTATATATAATAGTGTCTGTAATATATATATATATATATGGGTGATTCTCTGTGACATTGAAGATGGAAAAAATAAATATTGCTATAACTGTGGAAATATGTTTTAGAGGTATCCAGTAGTTCTCCTGAATTTTTTCAGATTTTTTCTGGGCCATTATTTTAAGTTACAGAGAGTCAAAGTTGACATTTTAGCACATTTTTGCATTATATGCCCATTTTCATGAATTTTTAGCTCCCAGGGGATGCATTTTTCACTAAAAACATGAGTATGACTATTTTTGTAAAATTTTCCGAATTTTTCATTAAAAATACTTTTAAAGACATAAATGTATGCTGTCACACTCTTGTAAGCGATTTAAACCTTAAATAGTGAAAATCAGCAATTCTGTTCCAAACTCTGGTAACCTAATACTGTCTAAAAGATGTCTTTTTATAGTCAGAAATTACCTAAAAATTTCCAGAGTGGGTCTAAATCATTAAGATCACTTATGGTCAAAATATCCGGGAAAAGTGCCCGAAATATTAATAGAAATGTATATTTGTTGCCTTATAACGATGAATCTATTAGCATGATCATTGCAAAAAAATTTGTGCACTTACCTTGGAGTGGTAGAAAAGTATCTTCACTTGTTTCAGTATCCATCTAATCCCCTGTAAGCTGCTAAAAATACAAATATTATTATACAAATGTAAAAAATTAATTTTTAAACATTTATAATGCTGAATTTTTAGTTTTACATCCCCTACAAGAATTATAATACTAATCTGAAGGATTACTATAAATATATAAACATCATTATTACAATAACTGAATATACGTATTTAATACAAAAGATATATAAATAAATCGGATATATAATTATAATGAATAATATGATAACGTGACTGTGACAAGTTTGTGAAATCTAAACAATGTATTGCTGAATAATAATAATAATAATGTTGATACTTTTATAGTAATCCTTCAGATTAGTATTATAATTTTTGTAAGGGATGTAAAACTAAAAATCCAGCATTATAAATGTTTAAAAAATAATTTTTTATAATTTTATACTAATATTTGTATTTTTAGCAGCTTACAGGGGATTAGATGGATACTGAAACAAGTGGAGATACTTTTCTACCACTCCAAGGTAAGTGCATAAATTTTTTTGCAATGATCATGCTACTAGATTCATCGTTATAAGGCAACAATTATACATTTCTATTAATATTTCGGGCACTTTTCCCGGATATTTTGATCATAAGTGATCTTAATTATTTAGACCCACTCTGAAAATTTTTAGGCAGTTTCTGACTATAAAAAGACATCTTTTAGACAGTATTAGGTTATCAGAGTCCGGAGCAGAATTGCTGATTTTCACTATTTAAGGTTTAAATGGCTTACAAGAGTGTGACAGCATACATTTATGTCTTTAAAAGTATTTTTAATGAAAAGTTCGGAAAATTTTACAAAAATAGTCATACTCATGTTTTTAGTGAAAAATGCATCCCCTGGGAGCTAAAAATTCATGAAAATGGGCATATAATGCAAAAAAGTGCTAAAATGTCAACTTTGACTCTCTGTAACTTAAAATAATGGCCCAGAAAAAATCTGAAAAAATTCAGGAGAACTACTGGATACCTCTAAAACATATTCCCACAGTTATAGCAATATTTATTTTTTTCATCTTCGATGTCACAGAGAACCACCCATATATATATATATATATATATATATATATATATATATATATATATATATATATATATATATATATATAATATATATAATAATAATATATAGTATATGTATACATTCAAATCAGTTAACGGCGGTGTGTAACTGTAAAACTTGTGTATGTTTCGGAATTGAGGCAAAGGTCGTGTTTTTGTCTTAAGTACCACTTGCGGTCAAGTCTTCCGTATCAGTCAGTTAGTATCATAGTACGTAAGACGAACGTACGGTAAAACGGTGTTGCCATGATACGCGATTTTAAAGAAATTCTGTACGCTTTGCTGTCGTAGACGGTTCAGCAACACCTTCTTCAACCTGGGTTTAATAAAACAAGCGGGTTTAGGTGAAGATTTCCAACAAGTGGACAAAAGTCGTGTAATAATGATTGTAAGGTAAAAACCATGGAGGCTCATAATCCTCTTATATCGGTGAAAGTGAAAGTTACGTATTTTATTGACGTACTGAATGAAAGCTTGTATTGATTCTATCCATTTAACTATACTTTGTGTGAGTCTCTTTTACGCTATTTATAATAAATTCTTACTGATTAAAGTTTAATTAATGTTATATAAATTGGTTCTTTGACAGTATTATAAAAACCTTATATTTATTACAGCTTGACAACATTATTATATCATACTGTAATGCTGCCTTCACTCCTTTTGCAGTACGGTAATGATTAATTGGAAATTAAATTTTTACAATAACAATACTTGTGGCTGCAGAGATACGAGTCGAATTGCAGCGACTGGCAGTTTACTCGCTCTGGCCTTTTTGAATAATCTACTCAGTATTATCTTTCCATTGACGACTCTTCCAGAATGTTGAGGTGTTGTTGAAACTGAAGATACCTAAAACATTGAAATGGTATTAATTTAATTTTAAACAACATGCTTACCGACATTTACGGATTCAAACTTTAATAAGAGAATTTATAAATTTTAAAAAATTTATGAGTTGCCGCTAGCTTTTATTAAAATTTGGGGGGGATAACTCATACATTATGAAAAAAGTGATTATTGGTTTTGTAAAGTTTGAATCTGTAAACGTCGGTAACTTGTCGGTACGGCATCCTCTTAATATTCAATTATGTAATGAAAGATGACTGTATTATATATATATATATAATAAATTTTTTTTAATATATGCTTTACGTCGAATCCTCTTAAAATCTATTTTCGGTATGGCTTATTTTACAAAAAGGCTAATGAAACAAATTCTATCAATAGTGTAATAATGAATAAATTTATTGTCATAAAATACATATTTACTGTTCAATACAATTTAATACAAATCATTTAAATTAATATACTTATGACAGTATTTAAGCAATATAAATGGACGTTTAACAATAACTGATGACTCTTTCCTCTCCGAATATTTCCTGGACGAGCACGGCTTCTATGCAAGTGTCGCTCGCCATTTTTCCTCTTGTTCGGGTTGTGGCTCCGTGTTGCTCGCAGCTGACGTCGTTGCATCCAGCTCGACGTCGTTGAACTCCTGTATCGTCCTGTACAGGTTTTCTTTAACCGCAGTGTTCTTCCGCAGTATCAAATAGATCTCTTGATCTGGGTTAGGCATCTATTTCTCCGTTGGAGATGGCTACGAACAGCAGTGGCTTCTTTACCCTTTTGGTTGAACTTCTGAGCAGAATAATTGCCCAATAACCACTGGTGGAGTCGATCGGCTTTCCTATATACCAAGCCTATCGATTTGAGATTCAATGCGTTGAGGTGAAGCTCGATTTGCTCCCGAGTGAGCGTCTCAATCCATGCGTGAATCCAGCTATCGACATCTTTTTGTTGAACGGCCATCTTCAGTTGTCGCGTTGTTTACCTAAGCTAACCGTTAAAACACAAAACCGGATTTTAAAAGCAAGTCCTGTCTTACATTGGTAACGGGGTACGGATTTAATATGAGGAATAAAAAATCAACGAAGGTATCGGGGCGCAAACCCACGATCCCGGGATTGCGAGGCAGAAGCCTCACTACTCGACTTGGTCATTTGACGATCGGCGATGATAATTCAGGGACATACCTGCGCCGACACTGGTAAATCCGTACCCGCTATTATATATATATCATACATATCATTTGTTTACATTTTTAAACATAATTTATTATGAAATTTATATTAGGAATATATCTATAATTATTCATAATTATAAGAGTAAGTAATTTATGTAATAAAAAAGATTTTATAAAATGTTAAGCATACGAAGTTTTAATAATTTCTGCATATAGTAGAATATTGTGCATAAATAATATTCAAGTGCACGCAAAAACATTTTATCATGAAAGTGTGCAGTAAATAACGACAATGGTGCCGCCATCTGACGGATTTATAAAAAAACTTTAACTTTACTATGGTGTCTGCTACCGTTACAATACGCGGATCATTAGGCTTCGTATTTCACATTTTGTGATAAAAATACGAATTTATTGTCGCACCAAGCATGATAAAATTACTAATTTAGGCAATGGCAACGGCGCTCTCTCATTATCATCTGACTATGGCGCCTCTTTTCTGTGCGGCCAATTTAGAAAACTTTGCTTTAGCCTCCCCTTAAGTGATATATAGTCAGATTTCATTTTCAAAAATTCACTTTTCCCATGATAAACACGTTTGACCGTTAAATACTCTTGACTTTTATATCCTGGGATCAATTCAGCTACCCTAAAAACATAAGGCGTATATGGTCTAGTCCGTGGGTTTTGAGTTGTGTAATTAATCCGTCTTTAAAAGTAATTATTTTACAGGCATACCTGTACAATTGAGAAATAAAATTCTGATTTGACTGCAAGAAGTGTGTAAAAATACAATTGTATTTGCACGGTCTCTAACTTTTGCGCGTGTTAAAGTGGTGGGCAATTATCAATTAGCTTAAAATTCGCTAATCTGATGCAAGTAGCTAGGTTCACTCTTACTGCGCTAGATGAGATTCATCTCCTCTTTGCATAACCCTCCCCTCACTCTCTCTTTGGACATCGGTTTCCGTTGTGCTTTTGTTGAACCGATTTTGTAGCTATAATATTTAAGGCTGTTTTTCTGTTGGTGATACACATTTATTGTCTTACTTAATACATTATTTAACACATAATTCATTTTTGCTTAACCATGTTCCCTGTATCCTGGTCCCTGATACAGGTAAAGCGCTAATCGTATATTTGATTTAAGTTCCCTCAGGTCATGCTTTTAATTCTTGCTTACTGACACTTGACATGTATCTTTTGAAGTGAACTTATAACAAGAACATTATGCATAAGAAATATACTATTTCGCATTATAATCTGATTTAAGAACTAAAGATTACGTAAAATCATGGTCTAAATATTAAACTTAATATTTGTAGATACATTGAATTACAAATCATAAATTACTCAACTTACAGGCAATTGAAGTCGACGTGGCTGAAGGATATGTACCATTTTTCGTATCCACAACACTTGGTACTACAGCCTGCTGTTCATTTGATAATTTGAAGGAAATTGGACCGATTTGTAAACAATATCTTGGAGTAAGTAAATTTATTTTTAATTTTGGCATTGCAATCAAACTACGTATTGGAAAGTAGGTTGCTAGTAGTTGTCATCGAGTGGGTAAATATTATTTGTAAACTATTTGGTTGCCCATAAATTTGCTCATTACCGAGGAAGATGTTATAAATATTGACGAATAAACACATAGTTGCTAATAAACGAGCAACTTTACTATTGATGTCCTCTATTATTATCAGAAATGACCTTATATAAAAATATATTAATGCTTTAAGATTACAAGGAACTGCAAAAAACCCGCATAAATTAACTTCTGTCATTAAATTCAACTCAGTTAATTACCAACGACAATCTATATTATATTAAGTTGCCTTTATTTCAACCTAATTTTTCGAGAATGAATAGTTGAGGAATAGTAATTGTTGGCGAGTGCACTGGCGTGTACTCGTCATGTCCTGACAGGTTATTTTAACACATTTTTTATCCTTATTTATTCTATACTCAGCATCACATTTCCTTGTGAAGCGTTAAAATACATGAAAATTAATTATTTTATGAGGTTTATAAGGCATAACTTTCACCAGCGGTCTTGGCCAATAATCTAACCACCGCCATTCGAAAGCTCTTAAAAATGTGATATTGTGAGCGGTGTTAGATCAAAATGAATTGTGGCGTGGTATTATAAATATATTTTGAGATAAATGGCTTTGAAAATAGCAATTTTTTTTAAAAGTTGAAAAATTTCCATTTTTTATAGTGGAATAACTCTTAGTCAAATTATTTTTAACACCTAAAAATTTTTTCTATTATTCGGAAGATATATTCAGCCTGTTCTCAAAATTTAATGCGATTTAAAATTTTCATCATACCACTTGACCTAAAATAGCCCATATATTACAAAAAGTTGATAGTTTTTGAGTTAACAATACTTAAACTGCTTGTATTTCGAAAAGTTTAATTTTTTGGCTGTCTATAACATTGCACCAGTATGAAATAAAAATCAAAAAAATTTTCTTCTACTTTCTTCAAGTGATTTTCCGTAGGCTGCAACTATTTAAAACAGTATTTATTTTTTGTTCGGATCATTTGACGCGGAACCTACCATATATTTACCAATTAACGCGAAATAGAAAAATGTATAGTAATAAATTATAGTAAAATAAATATATAGTAATAGCTTCACGACGCGTTCGATCTAGAGCTTCACGCGCCTTGCATCGCTATACGATGCAAAAAGCGTAGCTATGCTTTTTACACATAAGGCACCGAAAAGCTCGATCCGTTTGTGAGTATTGGGTACAATACCTGACTCAACAATTCAACTTTATATTTAATTTTATTCTGAAAAAACGTGATTATTTGTACTTTTTTCATTTTTTTTCTTTGAAAATATTATTTTAAGCGTAAAGTGTAAAATAGGAAATAATTTTGTTATTTTGAGACGAACATTTCATCCGTTTAAAGTTTTTGTGTACGAATAATACATTTTGATGTATTACGAAAAAACATGAATTTTGATAGTTTTTGAGTTAACAATACTTAAACTGCTTGTATTTCGAAAAGTTTAATTTTTTGGCTGTCTATAACATTGCACCAGTATGAAATAAAAATCAAAAAAATTTTCTTCTACTTTCTTCAAGTGATTTTCCGTAGGCTGCAACTATTTAAAACAGTATTTATTTTTTGTTCGGATCATTTGACGCGGAACCTACCATATATTTACCAATTAACGCGAAATAGAAAAATGTATAGTAATAAATTATAGTAAAATAAATATCACCGCCTTGCCGCTATACGATGCAAAAAGCGTAGCTATGCTTTTTACACATAAGGCACGACCGTGAAAAGCTCGCGCTTCGCGCTCGATCCGTTTGTGAGTATTGGGTACAATACCTGACTCAACAATTCAACTTTATATTTAATTTTATTCTGAAAAAACGTGATTATTTGTACTTTTTTCATTTTTTTTCTTTGAAAATATTATTTTAAGCGTAAAGTGTAAAATAGGAAATAATTTTGTTATTTTGAGACGAACATTTCATCCGTTTAAAGTTTTTGTGTACGAATAATACATTTTGATGTATTACGAAAAAACATGAATTTTAATATTTTTTTCATGGTTTTAACCGTTTTTCTAAGTTTACTTTCAAAATATTGTTCTGAGCGTTAAGTGTATAATAAAAAAAAGGTTTGCTATCTCAAAACAAATATTTTATTCATTAAAAATTTTTCTATAAAACCGATACGTTTAATTTTATTGCGAAAAAACGAATTCTTTTGTACTGTTACGTCATACAGTAGACGTAACGTAGAAAAATTAAATGGACTGAATTTAAATTACAAATAGAAGTTCCCCGTTTTAGTACGCGTATAGCGTCAAGGATGGGTGGCAATTCTCCTCGGTATAGCACAGGTCATAGACCCTTCCGAAATTTACGTGCATGGGTAAGCCCGAGGTGCAACAATGAGTGAAGGCGAGGAAAGGAAAACAACCAACCTTATCGGGCGGGAGATCTACGGTTGACCGGTTGCTGCAACTGCTAGGCTGTCTTTCTCACTCTGGTTGATCCTCGATGCAAAGACTCCCTTACAATAGAAATGCGGTATAGACTAATTGAGATTTTAAAGGGAATAGGAAAATGACTGGTGTTTGAAGGTTTAAAGATACAGAATAATGACTTTCGATTTTCTTGCTTTATTTCGCGTTAAGTTTTGGATACAAGATGTTACCTTACTTGAGGAAGGACTAAAGAGCAAGAGTGCACACCCCGGCGCGACATCCCTATTTGTATCAAGGGTTTGAGATGGAGTTTTGGTTCCTCCTGACCAATCAAATATTGTACATTTACTTAATTGATTTATTCTTTGTCATGCGTGTCCTAATTAAGTTATTGGCTAGAATTTTTCAAGGCGGTTCCTGTCTTGACGAGGACATCCTACTTTGAGTATTAAATGTGTGCGCACGTGTGTGCGTAGTGTGTGTGCATATGTGTGTGTGTATGTGTACGCGCATGTGTGTACGTTGCGTCTATCATGACGCGACACCTCTCCCCTTAGAGAAGTTTAACGCCAGGCGTAAACGTCCACACGTTTGTTGTCTTGTTTTGTTATTTTGGTGGTTGTTTTTTTTGTTTGTTTGTTTGTTTATTTTTTGTTTGTTTTTTTGTTCTTAAAAACTAGATATTACAATTATTGCTATATAAATTGGTATATATATATATATATATATATATATATATATATATATATTATTGTATTTTGTTTATAAATAAATATATGCATATGAATATATTTATAAAAGAAAGGAAGAAATCATGCATTGGTTAATATTCTTGTCCAGCTATCCTTCTTTGTCTTCTGAGGAACTCGTATACTTCCTCCTTGCATGAGTCGCAGATGTGGAGTGATAAGTCTCCGTATTCCCAGATGCACTAACAATTCAATCCTTGGTATCTGGGGATGTCAAATCGGCCAATGAATTGGCATCGCGGGCAATAATGCCGCGTGTTCTTCACCCTTAAACCACATTCCACGCAACGAGCTGGTCGTTCGACTTCTTCCGTGCTGCCGTAATCCAAGAGGGTTAATCCCTCTAGGTTTAGATCGCTGTCCCAATGGTTTGTTATTCCTGGCTCCAGTAATCCGTCCATAACCTTTTCCAGAAAACTACGGTACTTCTGCCTGTGGTACCGTACTGTATTTGGATCCAAGTTATTGCAGATCCTCTCTCGTACGTATTGTATGTTCGACCATTGGTTGGCTATTCTTTCATTAGCAGTGTATGCTGGATAGTGGTGGCCGGCTATCCCTATTCGGGCACGAGTTGTTCGACGTACTTGTCCGTCTCTCATCAGGTATACCCATAAAGAAAAGTATTTACTTAGAAGCTGCCACAGGACTGTTGTTCTTCTTAAGGCTCGTCGTTCCGTCATCCACCCCACTGACGAATCGAGTTCTATGTCCATATCCCAGTTGTCGTTGCTCATCTTGGTGTGTGAGGGTTGACGTGTGGCCGTGTTGTTGCTACAAGTAAGAATAGATTGTCAAGCGTGAAACCTCACTATTTATAGGCTGGTACTGTTGGATTTTATGTTTTCTCCACCCCCGTGACTTAATTATGATTCAGGGAAAGCCCTGGATTGGATAAAAAGAAATAGATAAAATCAAGGTTTTTTGTTTATAATCTATATCCTATTCATATACATATTTACTTATTGCGCAAGTTCGAAAGTTATTATAATTTATTTATAAACAAACATTTATATTTAAATTATAAGCGAGCATACTGTTTACATTATATATTTTTATTATAATAAGTAATTGTTAATTATAAGTCATTTTTAAATGCCTTAAACATTGTTACTTGGTTCAGTTTTCTCGGATAAAACTTGCGTGTTCGGAGGTGGTTCTGGTTCATACGTCTTGGGTGGTGTTCTCGGAGTTGCATATACGTGTTCTCGAGGTAAGAAATTCCATTGTATTATCGGATCAACTGGTCGCATTGGGACGTATTCTACTTTGTCTTTTCTTGATTTTCTAATACATTTTTGGAAAATATATCGACATAGTAATAAGCATCCGGCAAAAAACATTAGTATAATAACCAATCCATGTAAGTAAGCATCAGTTATTTGATTTTCAAATTTAATATTAATAGTTTTATCCGGTTTTAAATCGCTCGGAAGGTTTTTCCCTGCTCCGATCAACTGCAATGGTGGTAAATAGTACGTGTCCTTTTCTCTTACCAACAGCTCTGAAGCGTAGTAGATGTTATCGTCAACCTTAAAGTGGCAGCCCGCTAAGAGGGAAATCGTTCCTGCTTGTTGAAAAGTGTATGTCTCCTCGAATCCTGGACAAAATACATTTACGAGTGTAGGCTTTGCGACTGAGTAAACATAGTGTCTTGGATGAGCAGTTTCAATGATGTATAAGTTCTTGCCTTTCATAAAATTAATTCTACATGAACTAAAAGTTGCATAGTCTTGTTCCAGTAATAATTTGCTTTCACACTCTAGTTGGTGATGCACAGGGTTTTCCCTTACGCATATATAATTCCTTTGTAGTTTAATGCATCTCGACAGCTGCGTTGTACTTAAAAAGGTGTGTTTTTCCCCGTTGGGAAGAGAGGCTATAAAATCGTCCCTGGGTTGAATGTACGCTGCATTATGAATTAAATCCCCTTGTTGGAAAACTGGCACTGGAAGCATTTTGTACAAAGTGTGCGTTTCCTTTTCTACCATTGGCATTATTATTTGCATAATTATGTGATCTTTATAAATTGTTAATTCTCTTGGAGCGATCTCGGCAATTATCGCCGCATTTATTTGTTCAATTTTTACCGGACTCTTGGTTTCGGATACTTTTTCTATCATTTTTAAAATAATTCTTAAATTTCTTGTAGCGCCGGAAAACTTTGTTGTTGACAATAAACTTGTTATCTTGTTGGCTATATCCAAGTAACTATCCAAATTTTGTAATGCTAGATTGATTGTTTCCTCAACTCTTGATTTGTCAAAATCTATTACTCCTTTTTCTCCTTGTAGTATTTGTAATATTGCTTCCAGTTGCTTCATTTCTACAGACATTTTTTCTAAAGTTTGCATGATTTCATTATCTATGTGTGCCTTTGCTGTACCTCTTCCTAACATTGCTTCTCGAGAGTGATGTCTCATTTGCGTAATAATTGATACTATATCTAGTGATGAATTTTTTATAAATTCGTTTTCGTCCCCCCCCCTTATCTAAAACTTCGTCCCCTGACGAATATGAAGTCGCTAAAGTGATATAAGAGTCTCTTATTCTAGAGAACTCGCGCATATTTTCTTGTAATAAATAAATTCTGCTTATCGTTACCTTTTACTTTAGCCTTGTGTACGTGTCGGATTGTACAATATCTTGTATTATTTTTGTAAAATTTTCTTGGATTCCGAAAACTTTCTGCGTGTCAATTGTAGTTATTATACACCATTCTTGTTTAATAAAGTCTGTTTCTTGCAATAGATTAAAAATGATGTCGGGGTTATTTCGCTCTGTTACAATTGCCTTATTTTGAGTCGTCGCAATCACAACGTGAATCACGATGCGCACATAATCTTCTCCATTTTGTCTGTAACATAATAATAAAGAAAACTTTATTATGTCCAACATATTGTTCCTTTATTTATGTGCGTTTGTATATTTTTTTTTTTTTTAACATATTTTTGAAAGATGAAATGGTATTGATATTCAACATTGCCAAAATGTTTGATAAAATAATATATGAGAGAATTACTGATTTTATATACAAAAGCAACTTACTAAGTAAAAAACAATTAATCATTCTAACGAACTCAATATACGAGTAACTTGCAGATCAAAGTAAACCAATTGCTATTACCTTTCTAGATCTTGCTAAAGCTTTTGATACCGTAGATCATAAAATATTATTAAAGAAATTATATACATACGGAGTGAGAGGAAAGGCTCATGAATTGATAAAATAATGCCAAAGTAACAGGAAACAAAAACTAAGAAATGGCACGCAAGAAAGTGACTATCTATATTATATTAAAATGCTTCCTTACTAATTTTCTCCAACCTAAAACACCTATACATTCAAACATCTATTACACATACACATATTTTATTGTAAAAATCTATATTATATTAATATGCTTACATAAATATTCATATATATACGTACATATATACATACAAACACACATACATACACACATACATACATAAATACATATAAACACACATAGATACACACATACATACAAACATATACATACATATGCGTTGAAGATAATTTTGATAATTTTTTTCAGTAGATTTTTTTAAAAAGGGTTAATATTGGGTGGGGAGTGCAATTTAAAGAGGGGGGAGGGCAAATTTGACCAGGTCATCCTGGCCACCTGGACATCGTCTCCAGCATGTGACAATTTTTTTTTAAATTCATACATTTTGGCATGTAGTATTTCCAGTAGATGATATCCGGATGACCTGGAGGTTACCCTGGTCACCTAGACATCGTCTCCAGGAAGTGATCATTTTTTTTCAAATTCATGCATTTTAACATGTAGACTTCTAAGTAAATGATATTCGGATGACTTTGAGGTCACCCTGGACACCTAGACATCGTCTCTAGGAAGTTACATTTTTTTTATCAGATTCATGCATTTTGGTATGTAGCCATTCCAGTAGATGATGTCCGGATGACCTGGAAGTCACCTAGGCCACCTAGACATCGTCTCCAGGAAGTTACAATTGATTTATCAAATTCATGCACTTTAGCATGTAGATTTTCTAGTAGATGATGTCCGGATGACCTGGAGGTTACCCTGATCACCTAGACACCGTCTCCAGAAAATGATCATCTAAATATAAATATAAAAAATCATAAACAAAAAAACTTCAAGCTTTTGAACTATGTAGAAGTTTGTTAAAATCGTTTACCCAAGTATTCTAATACTTTTTTTCAAATACTTTATTTGAAAAAAAGTATTCGACGAATTCTTTGTTTCGAATCAATATTCGAAATGAAGTATTCGACGAATACTTCCATTCGAATACTGAATTCATTTTGAAGGATTCGCCGAATACTCCTTCGAATACTTTAGTAATCGCTTTTAATCAACTTCTACATTGTTCAAAAGGTTGAATTTTTTTTTTTTTTGGTTTTTATACTTTTTTTTCTCATTTTTTCATTTTCTCACTTTCCCTCTGCATTTTAGGCTTGGGACTATCATATTTTATGAATATGGCTGCATTAAAAATGAGTATTATTATCTTTTTTTTGTTTCAAGTAATATTTGTAAGTGCTATTTTTTTTGGTTGCTGCTTTGTTTAAATATACTTATTATTAATTAATATTGATATTGATATTAGTTGCTGCTTCGTTTAAATATACATTATTCAATTAATGGTAATATTTGTTAGCGCATCTATTTGTAGTTGCTGCTTTGTGTAATATACATTATTAAAATATTAATAACATTTGTAATTGATATTATTTTTATTTGCTGCTTTGTTTAATATACAATATTAAAATATTATTAACATTCGTAATTGATATTAATATTATTTGCTGTTTTTTTTAAATATACATTATTAAATTATTAGTAATATTCGTAAGCGTAACTGTTTGTAGTTACTGTTTTGTTTAAATATAAATTATTAAATTATTAGTAATATTTGCAGGCGCAACTGTTTTTAGTTGCTGCTTTGTTTAAATATACATTATTCAATTAATGGTAATATTTGTTAACGCATCTATTTGTAATTGCTGCTTTGTTTGAATATAGAATATTAAAATATTATTAACATTAAAATATTATTAACATTTGCAATTGATATTAATATTATTTGCTGTTTTTTTTAAATATACATTATTAAATTATTAGTAATATTCGTAAGCGTAACTGTTTATAGTTACTGCTTTGTTTAAATTTAAATACGATAATACCAACTGAATTTTTAAATTCAATAACTCCAAATGGACTTTCTCCACATTGTGACGTGTCCACTGGGGATTAGGGTGGAGTCACGAATAAAACAAAGATAAAACAACCTAGTTAAAAAGATTGCAGGTTTATTGCACTTAATGTGCTCTCGAATATTACACGGCAAAGCAGCGGCTTTACCGTTCAAAAAATGCCAGTCACGTTGGCCGCGGTCGCTCGCGTTCGCGCGATTGCGGGCCGTCCCGCACTTAACTACGCGTCGCGCACACACACCTTGAGGAAGCTGGATTTGGGAGGAAGGAGCACGGCTCACCTGGACGCTCGTCTCCTGGATCCCTCGGACACACACGTAGCTTTCAAAATTGCGGTATTTGCGTCTAACAAGGTCGGTGGTCGGTCGCAGTCTGTCGATTATCGGCACGCACGAAGCGAGAGAGTTTCTTCTCTGCGTATTGCGCAGGCGCGCCTACTCTCGCGTCTCGAGTCGTGCGCCCTCGGCTCGGTTCGTAGTGGCCGCTCGGGCCGTGATTTCGCTGCCTCGACGGAGATGTCGTCGACGACGTTGACTTCGTGGTGCTGGATGGCGATTGAGTAACTGCGGCCCTGCTAAGAATACTATCTGCGAGGTAAGCTTTTAAATCGTTCCTTTTTACCTCGATTTTAAGCTAAATCGAGCCCCTCGAGTTTCTTCATTGCAGGTGCCGTATATTGTCAATACGGGATCTTCGGCTCGGAGTGTCCGGACAGCTGGAGCACGTCGGCGTCCCATAACAGCCCTCAGTGAGCGGAGCCAGGCAGCGGTGAATCGTCGTCGTCTTTTGGAGTGCCGCCGAGGTAATTTATCTACTTTCCTCCGGCTCTATATATATATGTTTATTTGTGCCTGCCCTAACCTCAAACTAGACCTGTCATCTCCTTTCCTTTTGGTCCTGCTGAGATACCTGGGAGAAGCTATGCCTGGTTATAGCTTCTCCATCCTCGTTCCTTAGTACTCGACCAACTTGGTAATTAATTACCGTTTCAGGTACTCTGGTTGGCAGTACACCGTTGCTTGAGCGCAACGGCGCTACCTCATTCCAAGGCCTGGAGTCTTCACCTGGGCTGCTCAACATCGGATGCTTCTCTTGGGTGCTGGAGAGGGCATTCAAGGCTGGATGGGACCTGGGGATATGGTACGGGTCATTCCTGGTGCTGAAGAAGGCATTAGGATGCTGGATCAACGGAGCAGTGTGTGTGTGTGTGTGCAATTGTGCGCAGTCAGGAGTCGCATCTCCTTTGCTTCGAGTTCTCCTGCTTACTACGCACTGTAAGCTTATATCGGTTTCACACATTCGCATATGTGTGTCTATTAGGACTTGATTGGTATGTATAGCACGCTTACTTCGCATAGTAAGCTTGACAGGTGCTATACTATACCTTGTCTCGCTATTTTATTTCTAAGTGACATGTAGTATAACTACAATGTCACAACATATTTTAAACTTAATATTACTATAACAAATATTACTATTAAAATAATTTATATTTAATCAAATTAAATCAGCATCTAAAAACAATTGTGCTTACTAATATTACAAATATTTGATAATGTATATTTAAATAAAGCAGTAACTTAAAGCAATAGCACTTAAATATATTACTAATAATTTAATAATGTATTTTTAAATAAAGCATCAACTAAATACAATATCACTTACAATAATTAATAATAATTTAATAATGTACATTTAAACAAAGCAGCAACTAAAAACAGTTGCGCTTACAAATATTACTAATAATTAAATAATGTATATTTAAACAAAGCAGCAACTACAAACAATTGCGCTCACAAATATTACTAATAATTCAATAATGTATATTTAAACTAAGAAGCAACTAATATCAATAACAATTACAAATGTTAATGATACTTTAATAATGTATATATTGAAACAAAACAGGAACTAAAAACAATATCAATTGAGGAGCTGGATGCAAGAACACGCCGAGCGCGGCGAATGGATAGAGGAGGCGGAGAGAAATTAAGAAATTGACGTCACCGTGACCAAATTTTTTAATTTGCCGAATTTAATTTAAAAAAATACTGTCGTATGCAGAATTAAAAGACGCAACTTTTTTCTGTTTAATGTTTTTCTGTACGATGTGCAGATCAGATGAAAAAAATTAAGAACTGAAAATTAAGAAAACCGATCTTTAATCCATTTTTCAAAATTGAATCGCTGTAACTTTGACAAATCTTAATGAAATTTCCTGATTTTTCGTACAGATACTTAATATAGTCTAACGATAAATATAAACCTGTAAAAAATTCTACTTTAAACAAATTTTATACAACAATTGAACTTAACGTAAATAACAAGCTTTTAATACGGTTTCAGTATTCAGTAGCCGAAAGTGTGTTGTAAAGATTTGTCAAAGTTACAGCGATTCAATTTTGAAAAATGGATTAAAGATCCGTTTTCTAAATTTCCAGTTCTTAATTTTTTTCATCTGATCTGCACATCGTACAGAAAAACATTAAATAGAAAAAAGTTGCGTCTTTTAATTCTGCATACGACAATATTTTTTTAAATTGAATTCAGCAAATTAAAAAATTTGGTCACGGTGACGTCAATTTCTTAATTTCTCTCCGCTTCCTCTATCCATTCGCCGCGCTCGGCGTGTTCTTGCATCCAACTCCTCAATTGCAAATGTTAATAATACTTTAATAATGTATATATTTAAACAAAGCAGCAACTATAAACAGTTACGCTTACGAATATTACTAATAATTTAATAATGTATATTTAAAAAAAACAGCAAATAATATTAATATCAATTACAAATGTTAATAATATTTTAATGTTAATAATATTTTAATATTGTATATTCAAACAAAGCAGCAATTACAAATAGATGCGCTAACAAATATTACCATTAATTGAATAATGTATATTTAAACAAAGCTGCAACTAAAAACAGTTGCGCCTGCAAATATTACTAATAATTTAATAATTTATATTTAAACAAAACAGTAACTACAAACAGTTGCGCACACAAATACCACCAATAATTTAAAAGTGTATATTGAAACAAAGCTCTAACTAATATCAATATCAATTACAAATAGTTAATAATACTTTAATAATGTATATATTTAAACAAAGCAGCAACTATAAACAGTTACGCTTAATAATGTATATTTAAAAAAAACAGTAAATAATATTAATATCAATTACGAATGTTAATAATATTTTAACGTTAATAATATTTTAATATTGTATATTAAACAAAGCAGCAAATAAAAATAATATCAATTACAAATGTTATTAAGATTTTAATAATGTATATTGCACAAAGCAGCAACTACAAATAGATGCGCTAACAAATATTACCATTAATTGAATAATGTATATTTAAACAAAGCAGCAACTAATATCAATATGGAGACGATGTCTAGGTGGCCTAGGTGACTTCCAGGTCATCCGGACATCATCTACTGGAAAGTCTACATACCAAAATGCATGAATCTGATAAAAAAATTGTAACTTCCTAGAGACGATGTCTAGGTGTCCAGGGTGACCTCAAAGTCATCCGAATATCATTTACTAAGAAGTCTACATGCTAAAATGCCTGAATCTGATAAAAAAATTGTAACTTCCTAGAGACGATGTCTAGGTGTCCAGGGCGACCTCAAGGTCATCCGAATATCATTTACTTAGAAGTCTACATGCTAAAATGCATGAATTTGAAAAAAATGATCACTTCCTGGAGACGATGTCTAGGTGACCAGGGTAACATCCAGGTCATCCGGATATCATCTACTGGAAATACTACATGCCAAAATGTATGAATTTAAAAAAAATTGTCACATGCTGGAGACGATGTCCAGGTGGCCAGGGTGACCTGGTCAAATTTGCCCCCCCCCCTCTTTAAATTACACTCCCCACCCAATATTAACCCTTTTTAAAAAAATCTACTGAAAAAAATTATCAAAATTATCTTCAACGCATATGTATGTATATGTTTGTATTAAATTAAATTATTAAATTAAAATTAATTTTAAATTCCCCAAAACTTATGTCAGATTCTTATAGGTCGTTTGGCAAATATTTGATGACTTTTCAAAAATCTTGTCCCTGGCCCGTATACGGGCCATCCTGTCCTCTACAGATTAAGAAGTAATATAAAATGATTCAATATGATGAAGTATATTTTTAGTTATTCATTTCATCATTTTATAAATTATTTAAACTGACAATAGCCTATCTGAAAGTACTCGGCAGGCTAAAAATTGTGAGCTGTAGAATGGATTTGTAGCTCTATTAGAATCACAGTTATTAAAGAGTCGGGCCAGCTAAACTATTAAGCTGGTATGCCGCGGTGTGAAAAAGTGATCGGTAACGGCTATAAACTATTGGAATTGGTAATAAATTAGCTAAAATGTAGCTAAATGTTCCTGTAGATTAATATCGCTCAATGACCTCGCCAGCATAATGCACCCCAAATTTTCGTAGTAATTTTTTTTTTTTTTGATAAAGCGGAGTTTCAGTGGTCCAACTGGTGGTGAAACACCATAACTTTAACCCTTTAATCTTTCTAATTAAGCCAAAATTATAAAAAAGAATTTAAAACAATGGAAATTTGTCATATTTTGGCAATACTTTAAAAAATGTCAAGAAAGTGATGAAAAATAACTGTTTGATTTTAACACTGATCATTTCGGCTTCGAATTAATTAGAGGACCAAAATTATGGCTAACTTACTTTTTTATAGTATAACAACATACTAAATTTGTAATAAAATCGGTTCATCCAACCCCCTCCCCACCCCCCAAATGAAAAATATTTTATGTGTGTACATTTGAAATATATAAAATATGTGGACATAATTCACTTTCTTTCTGACCACACGCACACACAGCTTCTTTATAATAACCTATAATGATCATTTTACATAGACAGAATATATATACTTATATTTTACTATTTGTCATCTTTATTTTCTTTCTGTATTTTATTTCTATCATTACTAGCGCCAAAATTTAACAGTATACTTATCTTTTCTTAACTTACACCGTTACAGAGCCCTTTTTTAAAAATAATTACTACTTTTTCATAAAAAAATTATAACACTCTTTTTGAGTTATGTCGGCAAGGTAAACCGCCATTTTCCCTTACACATTGACTTAATACAAGTACTATACCAAAATGTCAACATATTTAATATAGGACGCTTTATAATGAATATAAATCATTATAAAGTGATATAGATATGATAAGTATATATATAATATATACCAAAATATCAACATATTTAATATAGTACACTTTATAATGAATATAAAACACAAATCTTTTTAAAAATAATTACTACTTTTTCATAAAAAAAATTATAATACTTTTTTTGAGTTATTTCGGCAAGGTAGACTGCCATTTTCCCTTACACATTGACTTAATACAAGTACTATACCAAAA
Source organism: Theocolax elegans (assembly GCA_026168455.1). Taxonomy (NCBI): domain Eukaryota; kingdom Metazoa; phylum Arthropoda; class Insecta; order Hymenoptera; family Cerocephalidae; genus Theocolax; species Theocolax elegans. Next base: position 6,173,015 of record CM047429.1, read on the forward strand.
TATGAACATATTTAATATAGTACACATTATAATAAATATAAAACACAAATTTTTATAATTATATAAACTAAATGTATTGACTGTAATATTACACATATAATATTACAATATATGAAATGCCGCCGAACGAGCGTTAGCGAGTGAGGCAACTGTTGCTATTCAAATAATTAAAACAGGTGTTCCTCAGAGAACTATTCTTGGGTCTCTAATTTTTATATTGTATGTAAATGATTTACTAACCAAGATACCAGATAAATCTATACTATCATATGCTGATGATACAACTATTACTGCCACAGGAGTAACATGGAAATTAAGAGGTTGAAGCAAAGATAAATGAATATCTAGAAGAAGTCTCCATTTGGTTTAGATTAAACAAACTAACACTAAACATACGGAAAACTGTTTACATCACATTTTGGAATTATTATGATAGTGTTCCAGACAAGATAGATATTAAGATAAACAATGAGTTAATTAAGCGACTAGCGGAGGTCAAATATCTGGGTATACATTTCGACATGAACATGAAATATAAAAAACATATTGAATACTTAATAAATAAAACTAAGTAGCTTATTTTGTATTCAGTAAAATAACTAAATTCATGGATAGTAACACGTTGAAAATTATATCAAAAACACCTTCCAAGAAGGTATCAAAACCTGCAAATATAGAGTTATTCTAATCAAACGTTGAAAATTGTTATCTGATAAATAAATTCTGCAATTCAATCTGACATTATTATGTGATAAATAAATAATTTTAATTCTAACTCCCTTATTTTATCTATTTCTTTAAATTTTAATTAAACATTTTTTTAAATGTAACGAAAATTTCATATAAAAAATTTCTGCAATTGAGAGAACTGAAATCAATCTGAAATCAGCAAGTATTTTGAATCGAACCATAAATTTATATTTTAAATAAACATTTTTATATATATATATATATATATATTACTTAAATTTCGTAAAAAGATTCTGCAATTGAAAGCACTAAAATCAAACTGTAATCGACAAGTATTTTGAACCATGCAAAAATTTCTACCAATCTGAATACAGATTTTTTTATGAAAAGTATCTTACACTATTACTTTTCATTTCTGGCCCTCTCATGACTTTCAATAATCTATATTATATTAAAATTCATCCGTTCTCCGGTGTCCGGCGGTGGTGTCCGGTGTCCCACGGCGGTAACCGGTTTCCTGTTGTATGAATTAAGAGTATGTGTGGAGTGAAAGGGTTAACGCTGATATTTCGGGAATTTCTGAATTATTTCGGGATAACTTCACTAAATACGGGATTTTCTGGAAATATCGGGAATTTTTGAGGTATTCCGGGATAACTTCACTAATTTCGGGATTTTCTAAATAATTCGGTAATTTCTTAGATATGCCGGAAAATCTTCACTAATTTAGGGTTTTCCTGGATATTTCGGGATTTTCCGTGGTATTTCGGGATAAATTCCCTAATTTCGGGATTTTCTGGTTATTTCAAGATTTTTTATGGTATTTCGGGATTTTCTGTGGTATTTCGGGAATTTTTGATGTATTCCGGGATAACTCCAACAATTTCGAGATTGTCTTAATATTTCGATAATTTCTGAGGTATGCCGGAATAAATTTACTAATTTTGGGATTTAGTGATACTTTGGATACAACGCGAAGACACGGAGACACGATATCGCCAGGATCGTTTTCCCTACAACCTTACCAACCAAACGCAAGCCAACCAAAGCACTAACACCTGGAGAACCTGGAGAACCTGGAGAACAACAACTCATCCACCTCTTTACGCTTGTACTCGCTGAGTTTTGGATTCAACGAGCCACGGTATCCACGATAACGATATAGACGTTACCGTTCAAACGTAACATTAATATTTCGATAATTTCTGAGGTATGCCGGAATAAATTTACTAATTTTGGGATTTAGTGGATACTTCGGGAATTTCTGAGTTATTTCGGGATAACTTCACTAATTACAGGATTTCCTCGATATTTCGGGAAATTTTGAGGTATTCCGGGATAACTCCACTAATTTCGGGATTTTCTAAATATTTCGATAATTTCTGAGGTATGCCGGGTTAACTACACTAATTTTGGGATTTAGTGGATACTTCGGGAGTTTCTGAGTTATTTCGAGATAACTTCACTAATTACGAGATTTCCTGGATATTTCGGGATAACTTCACTAACTACGGGATTTCCTCGATATTTCGGGATTTCGTGAGGTATTATGGGATGACTCCACTAATTACGGGATAAAATATTAAAACTTTTGTAAGTACTCCAATTTTTGTATATCTTTGTACCAAATTAAATTATTATATTAAGAACATACCTACAATTAATATTATAAGTAGTTAATAATAAATAATAGTCACTACATACATAAATAATGTAAAAATAAAGTGGTCACAGTAATACTAACATAGACTGAAGCAGTACTGTCAGTCTAATAATTTTTAATAACTTATATAATATATTTTAATGTAATATATATTTTATTTGATGATTCGTTCTGTTTTTTTTATCACATTTAAATATACGTTTTTACACATTTTGCATCATACTCTATTACAAAGGTGTAAAATGAGTGAGAAAGGTGGATAAAAAAATTAAAATTTTATTTTTGATTTATCATATATACATATATATCAAAATTCATCCGTTCTCCGGTGTCCGGTATCCCAAAAGTTACAAGAATCAAATGTATGTGTGGAGTGGAAGGGTTAACGCTGAATACGACAACCACACATTATTTATCTCACATCTAATGATAGGTGCAGGAGGAGTCATGAGGGGGGGGGGTGAAATTAGAAAATTTTTTAAATATTTTATAGGGATTATCGGTATATATGAATTAGAAAATGACGACCATTTTTTTTTTAATCTAAAAAAACTAAGATGAGGTTTTTGGTTACGGTGAATAGCGATATGATAATCACTCTTCATTTATCCTTCATTTATTGCTAGATGGAGGAGGGGCAAGAGGGGGAGAAGGGAAATAAAATTAGAAAAATTCCAAAAATAACTTAGGGGTTTCGGTACAGGTGAATAACAATATGACAACCACTCTTTTTTATCCCCTATTTTAAAGATGAAGGAAGGTGGGAGGAAGAGTCAACATTGAATATGACAACCAGTCTTAATTTATCCCCCATGTAATGATTGAGTGGTAGGGGGTAAGAGGGGGGTTTAGTAGAAAAATTCCAAAAATATTTTATAGGGGTTTTAGGTAAAAAAAATGGTCACAGTAATACGAACATTCACAAAAACAGTACTATTACTCTAATAAATTTTGATAACATATATAATATAATATATATAATTTAATGTAATACATATTTTATTTGACGATACGTTTTTTTTTTATTACATTTCCCGCTCTTTTGATTGTTGTTGTGAAAAATAGCCGTTTTCATTAAAAAAAAGTTAACCTTCGAATGACCTTCAAGTTCTAACGCTAGGTCAAATCCAAGGTCACCATTGGATACCATTATTACAAGAATTCCCTTGACCTTTTAATACCCCTAAGTCAAACAAATACAGATCGGAGCCGATCCATAGCTAAAACTTAATAACCTTCAGCAGAAGGTTCAAGGTCACCTTGACCTATGACCTAAGTACATGTTTAGACGTAAAATTTCTCGCTCTTTCGATTGCTGTTGTCAAAAATAGGGGTTCCCATTAAAAAAAACAAAGTTGACATTGAAATGACCTTGAATGACAATGTTGAAGGTCAAATCCAAGTTCGCCACTGGATTCGTCGTAAAAAGTTACTTAAGGAATTACCTTCACCTTTTTTAAAAAAGCTTTTACCTGGAATATTTATTGGGTCTGTCGTTACTTTTAGGACACCCTGTATGTTAATTCTGACTTACTATGCACTCCTGTACATTTATGAAAATATAGTACCGTGAAGAAACTGCAATGCGTAATAATAAATAAATTTTATTATCCTATATCACCAATGAAACAATAGACATCATTATTTTTATCTAATAAAGTTCCCAAAACTGTAAACTCAGTATAATGTCTTACGTTTTTTTTTAAATACAAGTTTTTGTTAGTAGTTTTGTAAAATAATTATTATATCACTTAACTAAGTATATGTAAACAATCTACATGAATTTACCAATTAATTCATGTGCTTATTAATAATAAATTATTGGTTTATATATAGTGTAACGGTTTTGCTATTTTTTAATAATAATAAATAATACCAATTGACTACCGTTAAACAATAGTCTCACTACGCGATCAGCCGCTCAGTAATAATACGAATCTATAAGACACGTATAGGCGGATGCGGCGGTATCCTTTACTTAGCGAACGCGAACGAAAATAAAAGTGCAAACAATAAGAGTGAAAACACAATGTTTCATTTAAAATAAAAAAACAAGAGTATATTATCAAAAATAGGTAATACAAGCGTGCCGCTGCACACGAGATCGCAGGTCGATATGCGAAATTAATAAAGAGAGAAAGAGAGAGAGAGAGAGACTACAAAACTGGCACTTACAGTGCGTGAGCCGCGATGGATAGTTAAATAACCAGGCGAAGTCTGCGTGGTCGCTACTCTCCTTAGCTCCCTGGGCTGCGTCGTCGCCGAACAAACTATTACAGCTTTACTGGGTCACCAGCACAGCACCAGGATCACAAGCGGCACGAGGCAATCAAAAATATGGAGAGAAGAATAAACAACAAAGTTTCTCACGACGGTTGAGATTAATCACACGGTTGAAATTAGTCTTTCGCCGGTTGAATTCAGTCTCCCGGTTGATATCAGTCTCACGGTTGAATTCAGTTTCCCGGTTGATATCAGTCTCACGGTTGATATCAGTCTCACGGTTGATATCAGTCAAACGGTTGATATTAGTCTCTCGCCGGTTGAGTTTAGTCTAAGTGCTCTTGCACTTACGAACCGAAAACTCTCTCTCTCTCTTTCTCTACTTTTACCTTTACGAAGGTCGGCGAAAATCGCCGAAAATCGTCGAACGTCGACCTGTAACAGCTGCAAAGATTAATACACAGGCTAGACAGAGAGAGAGAGAGAGAGAATGTAATGAGCAATGTAATATAATCAAATATTACATTGATTCGTTATAATAGTATATAATCTTGTTTCAACGCGTGAGTCTTCACACTATTTAATAATATGCCATAAGTCGCTTTGCATAATACATTAGGCCTATAAATTTTAAAATAAGATAATAGCTAAGATGTATGTAATGATTCATAAAATCTAACATCAGTTAATATAGTCAGTATTAACACCTATATGAAGCGGTAACACCTATTAACCAACGGTGGTGCAAGTATTATTTTTTATTTAAAAGAATAAAAAAGAACTGCCCATTTTATTAGTATTGCAGAAATTAATTTTGCACAAATTAATATCATTAGAATATTATTTATTTATTTAACTGAAAGTCATGAGAGGGCCAGAAATGAAAAGTAATAGTGTAAGATACTTTTCATAAAAAAAAATCTGTATTCAGATTGGTAGAAATTTTTGCATGGTTCAAAATACTTGTCGATTACAGTATGATTTCAGTGCTTTCAATTGCAGAAACTTTTTACGAAGTTTAAGTAATATATATATAAAAATGTTTATTTAAACGTAACCGGACATTTTGCCGTATGACACTTCGCCGTCGGACCCTTCGCCGTAAACATTTCGCCGTATGAGACCTTTTGCCGTATAATATTTCGCCGTATGAGACATCTTGCCGTATAACATTTCGCCGTATGAGACATTTTGCCGTACGCGATTGGGTTATAGGGTTATAGGGTTATTGGTTGAGCAGGGGGTTTGGGGGGCGCAGCCCCCCATTACACTTTTGTTGTTACACACATACAGTATCGGTAAATTATTTGTAATTATAACTAGACTATAATAACAAACAATTTTTCAATTTCAATATATGATTTTGTTTACACTCAAAGTTAATCGCCTAAGTACTTGTGATTAATTGATTAGTTATCATTCGTTTTTCATAAGTATTTTTTCCTACTTTACGGCGAGAAGTTCCTTACGGCAAAATGTCACATACGGCAAAATTCCATACGGCGAAATGTCCCACACGGCGAAAAGTAACACGGCGATTTGTCCGACGGCGAAGTGTCCAACGGCGAACTGTCATACGGCAAAGTGTCATGGAACCTTATTTAAAATATAAATTTATGGTATGATTCAAAATACTTGCTAATTTCAGATTGATTTCAGTTCTCTCAATTGCAGAAATTTTTTATATAAAATTTTCGTTATATATAAAAATTCAAAGAAATAGATAAAATAAGGGAGTTAGAATTAAAAATATTTGTTTATCACATAACAATGTCAAATTGAATTGCAGAATTTATTTATCAGTTAACAATTTTCAAAGTTTGATTAGAATAACTCAATACTTGCGGGTTTTGACACATATTAACGAGCAAATATCCAACACTTTATATTTCATCGGATTCAAAACAATGTAATGTGAACTGTTGGAATATTATATATTCAAATTTACACAAATTTGGATTGTATCAAGGGTTTATAATTAATGACAAAAATTGTAAAATTTTTTTAAGATACTTTAAAAATATTTATTTAATTTTATTGACTAAAATTTAAAATTGTTCTATAGGTTGTAAATACAACACGAGAATTAATATTAAAATTTTCTTGACATGTCTGACATTTTTACTGTCAAGGTGACACGATACAGGCGTATAATGACGTGTCTCGAAAATTTGAATTACATTGTTCTACAAAACCGTCTGTGATATGACTAGCAAATTTTGTCTTTATTAAGAATTTATATTATTGACTGTTATTCCTTAATTAGTGTTAAATTTTAAATTTCAAGTGGTAAATCTTAATTATAATTTTTTCTTCCCAATTCTAACGCCAGATGGAGATAACCTTTTATCGTCTCCACTATCGAATCTTTAGTCCATAGGGTATACGTGCTTAATTATTATATTTTTTATTATGTGTCGAAGAAGGTCTACCTGTGTCTTCCTGACGAGCCCACCAGGCAGTAGTGAGGCGAAACACAATTTCCCATTTACGTTTACTCTTACATTACTTTAATTATTAAGAATTTTCAAACATTTCTAGTTAATCTTTAGTTATTATAATCTTCCATATACTTAGAGCTTCATATCATTCTCCGAAGGAAAGTGTTCATTCCTCTAAGTAGGACCACTTACTGGGACTGAGAATTAAAGTCTCGCCAGTTTTGCAATGATTGGGCTCGTAGAGTATTATATTGTTTTATCTTATATTGTATTATATGGACTATTATATATTAAAATTTACACAAATCTAGATTGCATCAAAGTTTTATATTTAACGACAAATATTGTAAAACTTCTTAAAAATATTTTAAAAACATTTATTAAATTTTATTTGTTGAAATCTGATATTTCATTTATAGCTTGTAAATACAACACGAGAATTAATATTAAAATTTTCTTGACATGTCTGACATTTTTACTGTCAAGATGACACCATAAAGACGTATAACGACGTGTCTTGAAGATTTGAATTATATTGCTTTACAAAACCGACTGTGATATAACTAGCAAATTTTGTTTTTATTAAGAAATTATATTATTTTTACTTAATTAGTGTTATAGGTGTTGTATTAAATTATTTATTTATTTATATATTTATTAGAAATTATGGTGTTATATGTGAAGGATTCAGAAAAGGAAGATATATTAAGGGGTCAAGCCTGAGTTAAGCGTATAGATAGTGGAAAAGAATATACCTTAAGTACCCAAATATTATATAGATATATATATATATATAAGTGTGAATAAACTTAAATATCGGGATTTATGACACCCATGACAGAGAGGGAAGATACGTACTTTAGAACGAGCAAGAGAGAGGTTCGGGTTATGACGCCAGGGCTCCATAACCCGTTCCACCCCCAACCAGTGGGTGGAAGGAGATAGAAGATCCAAATTTATTATGTCGGGCGTCATAAACCCCTATTGGGAGGTTTATATATGTATATATGGGCTATTTCACGTCAAGTGGTACGATGCAAATTTTAAATCGCTCCAAAATTTGAGAACAGGCTGAAAATATCTTCCAGAAGATAGAAAAAAAATTTTAGGTGTTACAAATAATTTGCCTAAGAGTTATTCTATCATGAAAAATGGAAATTTTACAATTTTTTTAGAAAAATTGCTATTTTCAATGCCATTTATCTCAAAATCTATTGATTTTTTTGAAAAACCTTATAAACAACTTTTGTTTAAAATAATCTTTAGAACTTATCTATCTGGGTTACAATTCTTAATTTTAAAATCTCGAAGAGATAGGACACCCGGAAATATTGAATATCAAAAAAGGCGACCACGCCACAATCGATTTTGATCTAACACCGCTCAAAAGATCACATTTTTCGAGAGCTTTTGAATGGCTTGGGTTAGATTATTGGCCAAGACCGCTGGTGTATGTTATGCCTCATAAACCTCATAAAATTACTAATTTTCATGTATTTTATGAGGTTTATGAGGCATAACATACACCAGCGGTCTTGGCCAATAATCTAACCAAGATAGATAAGTTCTAAAGATTATTTTAAACCAAAGTTGTTTATAAGGTTTTTCAAAAAAATGAATAGATTTTGAGATAAATGGCATTGTAAAATTTCCATTTTTCATGATAGAATAACTCTTAGGCAAATTATTTGTAATACCTAAAATTTTTTTTCTATCTTCTGGAAGATATTTTCAGCCTGTTCTCAAATTTTGGAGCAATTTAAAATTTGCATCGTACCACTTGACGTGAAATAGCCCATATGTATATACACACTTATATATATATATATATATATCTATAATTTTAAATATCGGGATTTATGACGCCCATGACAGAGAGGGAAGATACGTACTTTAGTACGATAAAAAGAGACAGAAAAGATTATGGAGCCCCGGCTCCATAATCCTGCCATATTAACAATGAGTGGGAAAGGGATAGGGTTATTGGGATTTAACACATGAGGCTCCATTACCCCCTAGTTAGAAATGTATATATATATATATTTGGGTACTTAAGGTATATTCTTTTCCGCTATCTATACGCTTGTAATATTCGTAAAGGCAAACCTGATATTTTATGTTATTTCAATTACTGAACAATCCGTATTCTCTTACAACACGTATTATTTGGAACTGCAATTTATTTATAATAATTCTTCTTTGCATTGCATTTTATTTGCAATATTTATTGTTTGAATTGCAAGTTATTGTCAATAATTCATGTTTTCAACGGCAATAATTTTTAATTAAAACTGCATTTATTTATAATAATTCTTATCTCGATTATTAATTATTAATGTTTATAAGAAAATAACATTGTGTATATTTCATTCTATAATTTGTTAATGTATTTGCCGTACAATTGTTTATATAACCAAAATTAAAATTTTTTTTTTATTATTATTGTTTTAACGTCGCTCTTTTTATGGTCCCAAACCGGTGCTAATCAGCGACGGAGGTCATACGAGGATTTGGTGAAGAAAGCACTTATTGAAAACATATTCGCCAGTGGTGCTTGTATCAATTGGCCAGGGCCGGGAATCGCGCAGTATACAAGAAGATATTAGTAAATCATAAAAACTTCTGAAACACTTAACCAACGTTGGTGCAAGTATTATTTTATTTAAAGAGAATAAAAAAGAGAGAAATTACTTTTACGTGTTCACAGTACAATTGTTTATTTAATCAAAATTAAAATTGTTATTTGACTTAAATAATTTTATGCAATTGTTAATAAAATAGTGTAATTTTATGTGTGTCTTTGTCCATTGAAAAGCCAGAATAATTTAGTTACATGTTCATTTAAAAGAAAACAGTATATTATTATGTTAACAAATTTAAATAAATGATGCATGATTAATATGAACAAAAAAATATGTTATTTTATTATCCCACATTATATCCTACATCTCCACTCTCAAAATAACTTCGCTCGCTACTCCCGGAGACGTAAGACTAGTCCTAGTCAAACAAGAGCGAAAGGAACGCGAATGGCTTATTAACCATTTGCCTTCTTGTAACATTTTTATAGTAGTTGGTACAAGTCTGGACGTGACAGATTGTATTGATTATTATAATAAATTTGGTGCATCGGCCAGGAAACTCACATTTTTGAGAAAAATATAAAGAGATTAAAGGAATAATGTGTTTAGAAAAAAAATTTTAGGTTCACCTAAAAATACTGATTGTCATGTAAATAAACAAAGAAACACGAGTTTAGAATTTTCTATGAATGATAGGTTATTAAATTTATACAAAGAAAAAGTTCAGACACTCGATACTCTCGATTTAACTAAAACTCCTAGGGAAACAGTGCCAAATTTGACAAAAGAAATAAATTATTTAAAGGATAGACTAGAAAAAAGTGCAGCAAATATTTCATTATCTATAAAAATACCTCGCGATTTTGAATATAGAGACTCTTTTTTCCAACCGATTTTTCTATTTCCGAAGTTAGTGAAGACGAGCAAGAAGACAAAATAATTACTCCCACGCGTGTAAAACATTTTAGCTTAAAACCCGCTGTTTTGAAATACGAGGAACAAAAAGAACCTATCGCCAATAATCCTATAAATTTATCCTATAATAAAACGGTCCATATGAACCGTTGATTTTAACACCGGATAACGTTATAAGCTCGGTAAGAAAACGGCTCGCGACTGAAGTGAAAATTGAGTTGTTACATTCTTATCTCGAGGAACCTAAAATCATAGAAAGTTTACAAGAAAGTGTCAAAAAAGGGATAACTTTTTAAGGTATCATAAATAAGATTAAAGGCGCGTTAAATATTTTTTTCCGCACCGATCGAAAAAGAGACTGAGGAAGCAAAGACATTAGTGACAGACACGGCGAAAGTACTCGACGAAAAACTAATTCAAGGTGCGACAGATTTTACAATTCCCTTCGATAATCAGTTAATTAAAAGATCACCCGAACAAGCAAACTCTTCTAAGATTAAAGACGAATTATTTAATAAAATTAATATAAACGAATTAAGAACAAACACCGGAACAAAACCAAAAAAATTAGATAGGAGTGAAGTTAAGAAACAAATTAATAATAAAACAATGACGCCTCAAAGTCGAGGTTTATCGCTAAAGGACGCTTTAGATTTAATACCGCGGTTTAACGGTCATAACATAAATTTATCGCAATTTTTGGACGGATGCAATGAAGCGAAAGAAATTTTACCGTCGGAGTATGGGAAAGAATTAACAAAACTTATTCGAATGCGTTTATATGGGGAAGCTTTAACTTGTGTGCGCGGATAAAATTTTAATTCTATCAAAGAGATATCCGATTTTTTCGAAAACACCTTCGGACCAATAAAACCATTACGAGTGGACGAGAGACATTGCTAAATTAAAACAGAAAAACAATGAGACAGTCGTTGCTTATTTAGTCGGTTACAAGAAATAAAAAATGAAATAGTCAAAGCGGCCGACAGCGAGGGACGAGTTGCGATAGCAGATCATTTCATGCTTGAACTAAGGCGAGATTGTTTAAAATTCTTTTTAAAAGGGCTTCGTTGGGAAATTCGTGCGCGTTTGGGGACTCCAAATTCTATAAAACAGGCTCGTGAACAAGCGTTCGAGGTGGAGTGCGAGTCCGCGTGTAGCATCTTGGACGAGGAGTCACCGAGCCGAGAGGAGGCTCGTTCTCGTTCAACTCGAGAAACGCGTAAAGTAAACTATATTTCGAATAACTCTCCGATTGTATGTCAATATTGTTCTAAAACTGGTCATGGAGCCATAAATTGTTTTAAACTAGCACGAAGTTTTGCAGAAAGATTTTCCGATAATAACAACCTACGCAATCCCATAAACAGTTCTTATATCTCACAAAGTCGCTCGGATAACAGTCGTAATTATAATAGGTCAAATTTACAATTTAGTGGTTGGAGCGAGTATCAAAATCAGACGGAATTTTTACCAAATAGAGATAGAGATAAAAATGATTCCTTTGTTCGTTATAATAATAATAAATATTCATCGCAGCAATTTAACAAAGATGATCGGGGAAATAATTCTGGGACTCGCGGTGTGCGCGAGCCGGTTAATCCAACTTCCCAAGAATCACGATATATTTATATTAATAACGAATTCGATATATTAATAACAAATCGAATAACAATATAAGATCACGAGTTACTTGTTTCCATTGCGGAAAACCCGGTCATATAAAGCGCGATTGTTATAAGTTACAAAGAGAAATAAGAGAAGGAAATCAAAATCAGGGAAACACCGATACTATCTCTTTGAGGAGGGTCGAGAGAGAGGCTACGAATCAAATTCCCTCTACTTTGAGTGCGGACACCCGCTCAAACGTCCCCTCCGCACCGCGAAAATAAATTTAAGCCAATAAAGTTTAGCCCCAGTCGTAATCCTCGATACCGGTCAGTTAAGACGTCCGTTAAAATTCTTGCTAGATACAGGAGCATCGGTAAGTCTAATTAAAGAGTCAGAGGTAGACTCTCGCGTGAAAATTGACGAAAATGACATTATATTGTTAAAAGGCATATTGACCACTCATTAACTACTTGTGGTAAAATTAGAATAGATTTCGAAGGATCTGCCGTGGAACTCAATTTAGTACATGATTCGTTTCCTATACAACAAGACGGAATCTTAGGCACCGTTATTTTCGTAGAAACGATGCAAAAATCAATTATTTGGAACAATATTTAGAATTTAACGGATTAATCCTCCCCTTTGAAATTGTAAATAATACGCAAACGGATGAATCGATTTATATAATGGAGGAAATCGAAAATAATGATCAAAAATCAATACGATATATGACAAAACCAAGGGAAAACAATGATTATACGAACATGAAAAATTCAAGATTTTATAATTATACCGTTAGTGACTAAGAAACGTTAAGTGATTTTCAATTGCATGAAAATGATTAAACGCTTATAAAATTTGACACAAACGAATCGTATGTAATCTACGAGCAAGAACAAAGAAATGAAAGAAATCAAAATGGCAACGACAAAGACATATACAATCAGAGTAAAAAAGAACAAGAATTATATGACGATTATAAATATAACGAAATACAAGTACATGAAATCGACGAGGAATCGGATCTAAAGAGTTATTTAAGTAAAGCAAGTGAAATTTGTTATGGATTAATGAAGAAAGTACCACTACAAATAAATAATGAAAAAGCGTAGCCACGGGTATGTGATGTGACTGAGACATGTATTAAAGAAAAGTTTGATGAAATTACTGAAAATTAAGAGCGAATTTATTGAAAACGTTTCATGGAATGAAATTTTGAAACAAATATGTATAACTCTACGAAATATTAATGTAAAAATAATAATTTGTTTAGGATTCATAGAATGTATGGAAGAGAGTAATAGGAAAAATATTATTCGTGAAATGCACGAGTCTGCTTGTGCAGGGCATAAAGGGGTAACAGAAACCTATATACGCATAAAACAACGTTTCTATTGGCCTGATATTAAGAAAGACGTGCAAAACTACATTATACATTGTTTAACTTGCCAACTAAAAAAATTGGTTCGTGTTAAAACTAAACAACGTATGATAATAACCGATACTCCGTACTCGGCTATGGAATCCATATCGGTTGATCATGTGGGACCATTTCCCAGATCCCGAAATAATAATAATAATAACATATTAACCATTCAATGTAACCTTTCAAAATACTGTATGGCAATACCCATACCAGACGCGACCGCGGCAACGATCGCCGAAACGATAGTTCGTTGACACTTTTCAATTTTTAGCGCCCCATTGTTAATTATCTCCGACCAAGGTACGTCGTTTTTAAGTAGTCTGATTAGAGAAGTAGCGAAAATTTTTAAGATTAAGCAAGTTAAAACCACGGCTTATCACCCTCAGTCCAACTCCGTTGAGCGTTATCATAGCAGCTTAGCAGATTATTTAAAAACAATGATAGAAAGAAATGACGCATGGGATGAGTTATGCGAATTAGCCGCGTTTTCATATAATACGTCGGTACCTGAGGGTCATCTCTACACATCCTTTGAAATTGTTTTCGCGCCAAATTCGCGACTACCATCAAACGAACCTTTAGACTTACGAGAACGAGTTCCAACGTATGATAATTACATTATAAATTTACGACAACATTTAAATGATATACAGAGAATCACATGAGAAAAATTGATAGTCTCTAAACATAGGTCGAAATTCTATTACGACAGGAAAGCCAATCATCAAAAATTTCAGACAGGGGATAATATCTGGTTATTAAAAGGAGGGAAGAAATACAAACTAGGCGATCAATATACTGGACCACATCGGATTTTAGAAATAGTTAATAACAAGGGAAATGTAAAAATAGAGCTAGCTCATAATAAAACGAAAATAGTGCATGTTAATAGGTTAAGATATTCATATATGGAGCCTTTGTAGTGCCTAAACATATGCATATAATAGCCCCAATGTGCTTGTGAGTATGTACACACTGTAACAGGGTTATTCTCGTACGTCAGGAGGGTTTTAATTGTCCTGTGCATATCCTCAATGCACAGGAATTATTCTCCGTGTACCGATCAGCCGTATTACCAGACAGCTAACCGATCGTCAGAACCGTCCTTGGAGTGGTGCGAGCTAGCCTCAAGCTCCGCACGACGACGTCTTCCCTGTGTACAATGTGTGCACTTACCTAGTGTACACTTATCCTCCGTCGATGCTCGTACTCGGCTACTCAGTTATGTGTCGTGTGCAGTGCAATGCACGACACCCGCGGGGCATGGCGGTATTCGCCTTCAGGGACAGGGAGTAATCGCCGGTTAATTAAGATAACTCGGAATTAGAAGTGATTAATCAATTTATTGATACGAAATAAGAATAAAAGAAACGTTACAATAGTGTGAGCCAAGGCAAGGTCGAACCTTGGCTCAAAGCAGACAAGACTATCCGCGTAACCTATGAAAAATACAAAATACACGATGACGTGTGTGTGTGTGCGCCCGCCGCAATATACGCGTCGAGACTCGCGGTCTCGATCTACCCGGGAGGAAGTTATATTCGCCAGGTATCGGTTACCTGGCTCTGTAATTTTTATCGCTGGGTTGCGATCGCGCCGGAGTGTGTAGCACTCCGGTTTGCCGTAATCGGGATTTACGGGGCGAGAGAGAGTGTCGCGACGAGAGCGGCTAACCTCTCGTATACTTCTGCGTCGGGATACCGCGCGTATCCCGTCGCCGGTTTCGCTCGCGATACGGTGATAATAAACCGGATATGGCCTGGCCAGGACTTACGCTAGTCAGAGGATGATCTCGGGGTGGACGGCACGTGTCTCGTTCCCTTCGGTCTCGTACTCTCCCTCTCTCTCTAAATCCCTCGTCCTACGGTACACTTCTCTCGCGGGGCACGCTTTATTTTCCCTCTCGAACGATTTCCGATCTCGTGTTGTTCGAGGTTCGAACGATACTGCCGGTGTGTCGTGCACACCGGCTCTCCGACGCGCTCGCGCATGCGCCTTACGCGTCTTCAACGGTAGACTCACGCGATCGGTACGATTTTCGTCTCGCGTGAACCGTTTACCGTTACACCCCCCTTCCAGACGCAAGGTATATTTCCATATACCATGCTCTGACCTTTCCTAGACGCGTCAGGATGTGGTTAGGTGTCTGATACTGAGTGAAATCGCTTTATTTCACGATTTCGATAGCCAGGGGACTTTTACCCTGGTGATCTCGTCCTGACTCAGATTTGTCAGGAGCTATCGGCTCTTTCTGACTTAGCTAGTGGTGGTTCGACCGACTGGGGCATGTACATAGGTTATGTATCCCCTGCCAACCACACTCAATAGCGTTAGTGCTCTTTCGTCTTTTCGACGGCGGACTCGTTGAATCGGGTTCAGAATTGTCATCCGTTCACGTCATCAAATTACTTATATAGTGATTAATACATTTTTCACTGTCGTTTCGCTTGCGCGCGCGTCTTTCTACGGACTACCGATGACCCTGATCTCTCGAGTACGGATTCGACGTCATTATTTACTACACCGCGTTTCACTATGTTCTTCTCGTGGGGTCTCGCGACGGTCTTTGCGGATTTTCGCGGACGGCCGCGCTTTCGTGCTTTCGGCGTTTTGTCTCTCGCAGGAGTCTGTTTTCGCACGCTGGTGTCACCCGCTATGACTCGCGCAGGAGTCCGCACGCAATCTGGTGACTGTACGCTCGCACGGGGCGGGTCGCGCGTCGCCCCTTGTCCCTCGATGTCCCTCGGCGGATGTTCTTCTTCCTCATCTGCGTCGAGATCCGGTGAAATGCAGTGTTTAAGGTGTTCGGCGTGTGCCAGGTCGGTCACCTT
This sequence comes from Theocolax elegans, assembly GCA_026168455.1. Taxonomy (NCBI): domain Eukaryota; kingdom Metazoa; phylum Arthropoda; class Insecta; order Hymenoptera; family Cerocephalidae; genus Theocolax; species Theocolax elegans. Next base: position 6,189,397 of record CM047429.1, read on the forward strand.
ACCGTCTTTATCCAACAACGTATAAGTATTGGATCCTGGTTGGCCTATTATGATATACGGACCTGTCGCCTACGGAGCCAGCTTAGCCGAAATACCTTGAGCTGCTGAGGATAGGACTCTGTTCTTTTTCCACACCAGATCTCCTACGGCGAAAGGTGTGTCCCTCCTTTTAGCGTTGTAGTAGCTTGCTTGCCGCTCATGCTGACGATCTGCTCGTGCGGCTGCAGACTCATGTACTTCTCTGAGCTTTCGAAGTCGCTCTTGCCACAATTCTATCTTATGGTGCTGCTCCTCTTCTATGCCAGCCTGTTCTTGGTTCCTCTTGATGGTGCCGGGAGGCATAGGCTCTCGTCCGTAATTCAGCATTGCCGGAGTCGTACCCGTCGACTCATGGACGGTGTTGTTCAACGAGAATACAAGCTCCGGCAACTTCTCGTCCCAGGTATTGTGGTTTTCCTCTATGAAAGCCACAATCCTGGTTTTCAATGTTCGGTTGACACGTTCAACCGGATTCGCTTGGGGGAAATATGGCGGAGTGGTGGTATGGTGTATCCCCACCTCTTGTAGGTATTCGTCGACGGCCTTATTTTTAAATTCAGTACCGTTATCCGAAAGAAATACCTCGGGAGTACCAAATCTTAAAACTATTCTCTCTTTGAACTCCTTGAGAATTGTTTTCGCGTTGGCTTTGCGAATTGGTATACACTCCGCCCACCGGGTGAATAAATCCAAGAATACGAGGATGTATTCGTATCCGCTCTTGCTCCTTACAAAGGGTCCGGTGATATCCCCTGCCACGACTTGCCAGGGACGTTCGACCGTGCGTTTTCCCATCAGTCCTGCAGGTGGTCGCTGATCCACCTTGCATTGTTGACAGACGAGACAGCGACGCACGTAGTCCTTCACGTCGGCGTAATAACCTGGCCAGTAGTAATACTTAGCCAGACTGGCAAACGTCTTCTCACGTCCAGCATGGCCAGACGTAGGAGAGTCGTGGCTTTCCTCGAGGACCGCTTTTCGGTGTTCCTTTGGAATCACTAACTTCCACGCGTCCTCGTCTCCGAGTGTTTCGTCGATCAACTCGTTCGGCTTGTGGAAGTATAGTCGTCCTCCGACACACTTCCAACGAGGAGAATCCCTTGGACTGGATTTAACTCGTTTCAGCCAATTCTGAAACCACTCGTCTTGGGACTCCTCTACCCAAGATATTGCGTTGATGGCGAGGGCCTCCTCCTCGCTCATCCGTGATAGCGCATCGGGTACGTAGTTCAGGGCGCCTTTTCGATGCTCCACATCAAAGCTGTGTCCCTGCAACTCTAACGCCCATCGCGCTAACCTACCCGTTGGGCTGTGTAAGCTACGCGGCCAACGTAAGCTACTGTGGTCGGTTATGACGCGGAAATGATAGCCTTCTATGTAAGGTCTATATTTACCAATCGCCCATATAACCGCCAGGCACTCTCGTTCCGTAACGCTATAATTGCGTTCGGCCTGGTTTAACGTCCTACTGGCGAATTCCAGTACTCTCTCTTCTCCATTAATCACCTGAAGAAGTACTGCGCCAATGCCAGTATCGCTCGCGTCCGTTTGTATGACAAACTGCACATCGAACTCTGGCCTCGCTAGGACGGGAGCAGTTGCGATCAGCGCCTTAATCTGATCGAATGCCTGTTGCTGCTCCTCGAGCCATTCAAACTTACGATCTTTCTTGGTAAGCCTGGTTAGCGGCTCGGCCAAGGTAGCGAAGTCTCGTAAGAATTTCCGGTACCACGAACCCATACCAAGGAATCTTCTAAGTTGTTTCAGATTCTTGGGCACCGGATAATTAATGATCGGCTCGATTTTCTCGGGGTCTGGTCTGATTCCATCGCGATTCACCAGCACTCCGAGGTATCTCACCTCAGTACGTCCAAATACACTTTTATCCCGATTCACTGTGAGACTAGCCTCGTTGATTCTCTTCAGGACATACTTTAGCCACTTTTCGTGTTCCTCGAAGGTCTCTGTGGCGATGATTATATCATCGAGGTACGAAAATGCATAGGGATCGAGCTCAGGCCCTATGATTTTGTCCACTAACCTTTGGAACGTGGCTCCCGCCTGGGATAGGCCATAAGGCATCCTTTTAAATTGGAATAAGCCTAACCCAGGTGCTGTGAACGCGGTTACAGCCGCTGACTCCGGTCTTAGCGGTATCTGGTGATACGCGCTACTCAGATCTAGCGAGCTGATGTACCTCGCGTTCTTGAGCTTCCGTAGGATGCCGTCCATGTTAGGCAGCGGGTAAGCATCGGTCTTCGATACTGCATTGACCTTGCGATAATCGATGCAGAACCGATATTTCCCGTTAGGTTTACGGACCATCACTACGGGGCTTGACCATCCACTGGTTGATGGCTCGATCACCCCTGCGTCGAGCATCTCTTTAACCTGGGCGTGCATCTCCTCCTCTATTCGCTTAGAGACGGGATAATATTTCTGCTTGATCGGCTCAATCAAGGAGGTACACCCCAACGGCCTCCCCGTTGTACCCAGGTATCGGTCAGCCAGTGTATGCAGTCTTTCTTGCTCCTCTGGCAATAAGTCTGCAAGTCCTATCGATGCTATCTCGAATGCATCGATTCGCGATATGCTCGCTACTTCCAGATCTACGGACTTGTTGGCCGCTTTGATCCAAAGTTTATTTTCGTTCGGATCCAAAACTGCGCCAAAACCACGGATGAAGTCCGCTCCGACGTAACAATCGATTTGATCGTCCGGAAGTACGGCTACGCGAATATCTCGCTTTATCCCGGCAACCTCGAAAGGCAGGTCTACGTAACCAACGATCGCCACCGTCTGGTTTCCTGGCACTTTCGCTTTTCTTCCCTTGCTCGGGATGAGTGGGCAGCCGCAGGCCGTAGCCAATTGCAGACCTACTGAACCCATTACCGTCGCGATGCTCCCGTATCGAACAAAGCACGTACGCGGTAGCCGGCAATGCCCACTTGTACCCACCAACGAGTTTCTTTTTCACTCGGAGGGTCTTCTCCTCCAGCCCTATCCTCCAGATCTCTAGTAGCGGCCGCTATCTGGTGTCGATCCGACTTTTCCGTCGATCTCACAGAATTCGGGCTGAGACAGCCGCTACATCTCTCGGACTCAGCTGATGTCGTCGGCACTTCCGACGACTCTTTTGTTGCCGAGCTCTCCTCACAGCGCTCTGCTGTGATCGGGATATCTGTTCGGGTCTTACGCGGGGCAGGAACGGGGACGACTCTTTTCAACCGCTCCTGTTTGCGTTTCCCGACCAGTCCGGACAATCTGCGCGCTTATACCCTAGCCGTCCGCAACCAAAGCATTTCAATGGTTGTGTGGCTTGCGGTCTCGCGCTCACGTTCTGATTGTCTGTTTTCTCTTTCGATCCGCCGTACGTCCTTTCGGCGGAACTCTTCGTATTCTTGGTTCGATTTGGTTCCCTTGGTTTACTACTTCCGCTCCGGGATGTAGTCATCGAAAGGACGAATTCTCTCATTTTCTCTTCGAGAACTTTGGCCAGGGTTTTCGCCAAGTCCTCTGGCGGATTCTTCTTGGTTTGCAGATTTGGTGCTGTCGGCTGCACCGCTGCAATCTTCATCTTGGCCCTCTTTTCCTCCTTCGGTTTATAAGCCGACTCGGGTATTAGGGCAGTCTCGGGTGGCGGAGGGTGTCTATACGCTTTGTGTCCCTCCAGCGTAAGCTCGGCTTCGACAGCAAGATCGAGTAGCGTGTGGACCGAATCGCAGTCCGTCCTGCGCACCAAGTTCTGCATTTCGGGGCGCAGGTTGCCATGTAGAGTGTCCAGCTGTTGCTCGACCCTTGGGATTGGATCAAGCCTCCGTATCATGTGGACTAGACACGTAATATAATCCCGTGTTTTCTCGCCGGGTCCTTGATAGCGAGAATTTATTTCGGCAATCAACCTCTTCTGAAACCGCCTATTCGTTCCGAACCAGTGATGAGCTTCTTTTTGGAATTCGGACCATGCCGACCACGTATCTCTTTCGTTTTTAAACCAGAGTGCTGCAACGCCTTTGAATAACTCTGGCAGTGAGCTTAGCAATTCGGATTCTGAAAGATTGGCCAGAATCCGACATTCCTCGACCCGTTCGAGAAATGAGTCAATGCTCTGGTCGCCATCTGCTGAGAACTGTAGTCCCCATTTCCGGACAATTTGACCGACGTCTCTCAGTGACTGTCCTGCACTTCTCTGCCAGGTGCTGTTCTCGGTCCTGGTACCACTCGTATTTCCAAGTCTTTCCTGACCTTGGAAGTTCCCCCCCTCCCAGGCTTGGCCGACTCTCCTTGCGAGTGGTGCTGGGGGGTCAGGTTGTGGTAACTCAGTTGTATTTTCCAGGTAATGGTACGTCATTGTGTCCTGGAATCCTACTTGCTGTCGTTGGCTCCGGACTTCTTGTCGTGGCTGGTCCAGTCTAGTGCTTGTTAAAATAGGTTGAGCTTGCGCTGTTGTCAGCGCGTTTACCTTTTCAGTTAATTGTTTAACTGTGTCTGATATTCCTTGCATAAAATTTGCGAATTCTAGTGGGATTTCGAATGTTCCTCCGTCTGTTGCAGTGAGTCTTATTCTGCTTGGACTATGGTCATCGTTTAAAATACTGTCGGCAGCTTTATCATTCGTTGATGTTGATTCCGTGGTTTCTTGCAATATTGCCGTGGTTTCATTGTCTTGGAGGTGTTGAACTCTTCTACGACTTGTTTCCATATTTTCTTTAACTCTTTCATCGTTGTTAAGAGTTAATAATGGATGGCTTGTGTTGTCGTCGATTGTCGAGTTCTCCCACGGGTGTTCTGCCGAGCTATATTTTGTGATAAAATTTTGCCTGAGTTCCTCCCGATGGTGCCAGACGGTGATTTCATCCTGCTCAGGTTCTTCAACGAAATCCCTTGGTTCGTAATCTCCTAGGAGCCATTTTGTCAGACGACTTAACTTGTCAAATTTATTGCCTGTATCTTTGAGTGACAGGTCGTTAAGATATTGACAAATATCTTTGTCTCTATAAAACAAACACCAGTCTTCGATCTTCTGTTGTGTTGAACACGCCATATTTGTAATTACGATTTAAATAAATAATTTACAATATAAAAAAAATAATTTAATTCACTTTACCAGAGCAGTCCAATTGCGCGGCTATCGTGGGGTCGTTCGCTCGCGTTTTCCCTAAGGCACACAATTATAATCGCAAAATACAAAAAATATATATGATTGGACTATACGGCCTAACTATTGGATTGCTCTGGCTTTGTCCTACCGTGTACGCTAATGCAAGGTTGTGTGGGTTACTTCGACTCTGGTTGTACCAAGTTGTAACAATATCGGCTTGATATTACCAGGGTAAGGATTTAATAATTAAATACAGGGTGATCCAGAAACATAGGTAACATATATATATATTCCGATTCAGAAAATTAATTCGAGTATAACCCCGTCGGAATTTTTAAAAAATATTAATTAGGCGAGGCGTAATTAATTTTTGAAATGGGCCAATCAGAGGCCGGATTAGGGAAGAAAGGTGAGCGGCGTTGCCGCGCGAGTTCTAATGCAACAGGTCAACGGGCGAAGCGGCCGAGGCGCCTGAACATAGCTAATGCGTATAGCAGAAGCGAAGACGCGAAAGCGAATGAATCGCAAAATATATTTTACGAGATTGATTGTATGAATAAAATGTACAATCAAGGAAATGATTTTTATTTAAGTTTGAATTATACCGCAGACTAATAAATTCATTACTACTATTATTAATTTACTTACTAAATCTATGATACGCGTGCGTTATAAATATGAGATTATTACAGTTTTTAATCTCATCGTATTTACATTAATTTATTGAAACCTTTATGACGAATCTTAAGACAATAAAATTTTGAATTGAATTGAGTTTTGTGTGCAATATAGCCAATAAATACGTTTACCATAAAGATATATCGCTACATAATGGAAATATATTAATTAATTTTGCAAGTATATTGGCAATAATATTGCTAGGTAAATAATTCCTAGTCCGTGTAAAATGAAATTTAGCTCAAGCCTCAATTCTCCGTTTAAAAAACATAATGCTACCGCGAGCGCTCTCCGATGTTCGCGCACATCAAATTTTGTGTTCGCGGAGTAAGCCCGCCGCGGGCGCTCTCCGACGTTCGCGCTCATCAAATTTTGTACTCGCGGAGTAAGCCCGTCGCGGACGCTCTCCGACGTCCGCACTGCAAGAGCAAACGTGCTCGAAAAAAGTTACTTCGTTAAAATTACAATTCATTGTGTTTCAGACTTAATAAATATTTTGGAAAACTCGTTCCAAATGTTTAGGATAATAATTGCAATAGTCTGGCTGTTGAATTGAATTGAGTGTTCAATATACAAAATGCCAATGAATAACTACCATTAATTCGCAATATATTGGTAATATATTAGCAATAATATTGCTAGTAAGTTAATTCCGAGTCCGTGTAAAATAAAATCTAGCTGAACCCTCGATGAAGTTTTATAATAGTCTGGGAATCATCTAGCTATAGTATATCTATAATATGTTTACGTTTACCAAATATTTTTAAACTGATTTTTTATAATATATTAGTATATGCTGAACAAATCGATATCATTAAAATTAATTGGATCATATCTGTACTAAAAATCGGTATTATGAGAAATCGAGGATTTATGTCACGCATCTTAGTAATTATTCGGATGACCAAAGACAGACGTTCATTCACGGTTTCATCCACTTGAGGTTATAAAAGATCATCGATTCGTCGGTATAGTATTGACAATTTGGAAGACACGAAACATATTGGCGATATATTGATAATACTTTGGCAATATGTTGGCAACATATTGGCAACATATTGACAATATATTGACAATACTTTGGCAACATATTGGCAATATATTGGCAACATATTGGCAACATATTGGCAATATATTGACAATACTTTGGCAACATATTGGCAATATATTGGCAATATATTGGCAACATATTGGCAACATATTGGCAATATATTGATAATACAAATAATAAATACTTAACGAAATACACTTTAACTGCAAGATTTAAGCCAGACTTTAAGCCATACTTGCGCAAACACTTTGAGACACACATACAGCCATACTAAACGATCAACTTTTCATTCCTTGTAACTACCCTCTGTATTGGTTGGTAATAAAAGTCGACATAAGAAAAATCAACGAGTTATTTTGTTATTCTAAAATATCTGTCTTTGTTGATTGCTTTAAATCGTCTTCTCGTTCTTGCATTAGTAGCACAAACTGTGTGAGAAGTTTCATCAACCACCTAAATACAGGAGGGTAGTAATATGGAATGAAATTTGCTTTTTTATCGAGAAATAGACATTTTCATGTTATTTTCTTATCTAGAACATCTGTCCTTTGTTGATTTTTCTTAAGTTGGCTTCTCGTACCAACCAATACAGAGGGTAGTTACAAGGAATGAAAAGTTGATCTTTCAGTATGGCTAATTGTATGGCTGTATGTATATCTGAAAGTGTTTGTGAAAGTATGGCTTTAAGTCTCGCTTAAATCTTGCAGTTAAAAGTGTATTTCGTTAAGAACCCGCGTAAAAAAATTAAAGTTTATATGAATTTTATATAAACTTTAGGTTTGGCTAAACTTGATATGGGGTTGGCCAACGAGACTGAGCCGAACTTGTGCAATTGACTGTTCAAGTTTGGCGAAAGTATATCAAATGTTCAGCTGAAATTCATATAAAGTTTTTAATAAAGTTTTTTACAATTACTGATAAATAAAATATAGTTTATACAAAGTTTAGCTGAACTCAATATTAACGTGATAGCAAGTTAAGGTTTATAAAGTCATATAATGTTGATATCAACATACCCAAAGAAAAATTTTAAAAATCTGCTTTAACTGACATTAGTAAAAATACATCGGTTAGAAAAATGGTGAAAATAGATACTTTGTGGTTTTTTAAATTTCTTCTTTCAGGTTATGTCTTCAAAACTAAGGAAATGGACAACACTTTTCAGTGACGGATTCGAATTTTTTGGAATATATCTCCGTTTTTCTAACCGATGTATTCTTACTAATGACAGTTAAACAGATTTTTAAAATTTTTCTTTGGGTATGTTGATATCAACATTATATGACTTTATAAACCTGAACTTATGCTATCACGTTAATATTGAGTTCAGCTAAACTTAGTATAAACTATATTTTATTTGTCAGTAATTGTAAAAAAACTTTATAAAAACTTTATATGAATTTCAGCTGAACATTTGATATACTTTCACCAAACTTGAACAGTCAATTGCACAAGTTCGGCTCAGCCTCGTTGGCCAACCCCATATCAAGTTTAGCCAAACCTAAAGTTTATATAAAGTTCATATAAACTTTAATTTTTTTACGCGGGTATTTATTATTTGTATTATCAATATGTTGCCAATATGTTGCCAATATATTGCCAATATGTTGCCAAAGTATTGTCAATATATTGTCAATATGTTGCCAATATGTTGCCAACATATTGCCAAAGTATTATCAATATATCGCCAATATGTTTCGTGTCTTCCAAATTGTCAATACTATACCGACGAATCGATGATCTTTTATAACCTCAAGTGGATGAAACCGTGAATGAACGTCTGTCTTTGGTCATCCGAATAATTACTAAGATGCGTGACATAAATCCTCGATTTCTCATAATACCGATTTTTAGTAAAGATATGATCCAATTAATTTTAATGATATCGATTTGTTCAGCATATACTAATATATTATAAAAAATCAGTTTAAAAATATTTGGTAAACGTAAACATATTATAGATATACTATAGCTAGATGATTCCCAGACTATTATAAAACTTCATCGAGGGTTCAGCTAGATTTTATTTTACACGGACTCGGAATTAACTTACTAGCAATATTATTGCTAATATATTACCAATATATTGCGAATTAATGGTAGTTATTCATTGGCATTTTGTATATTGAACACTCAATTCAATTCAACAGCCAGACTATTGCAATTATTATCCTAAACATTTGGAACGAGTTTTCCAAAATATTTATTAAGTCTGAAACACAATGAATTGTAATTTTAACGAAGTAACTTTTTTCGAGCACGTTTGCTCTTGCAGTGCGGACGTCGGAGAGCGTCCGCGACGGGCTTACTCCGCGAGTACAAAATTTGATGAGCGCGAACGTCGGAGAGCGCCCGCGGCGGGCTTACTCCGCGAACACAAAATTTGATGTGCGCGAACATCGGAGAGCGCTCGCGGTAGCATTATGTTTTTTAAACGGAGAATTGAGGCTTGAGCTAAATTTCATTTTACACGGACTAGGAATTATTTACCTAGCAATATTATTGCCAATATACTTGCAAAATTAATTAATATATTTCCATTATGTAGCGATATATCTTTATGGTAAACGTATTTATTGGCTATATTGCACACAAAACTCAATTCAATTCAAAATTTTATTGTCTTAAGATTCGTCATAAAGGTTTCAATAAATTAATGTAAATACGATGAGATTAAAAACTGTAATAATCTCATATTTATAACGCACGCGTATCATAGATTTAGTAAGTAAATTAATAATAGTAGTAATGAATTTATTAGTCTGCGGTATAATTCAAACTTAAATAAAAATCATTTCCTTGATTGTACATTTTATTCATACAATCAATCTCGTAAAATATATTTTGCGATTCATTCGCTTTCGCGTCTTCGCTTCTGCTATACGCATTAGCTATGTTCAGGCGCCTCGGCCGCTTCGCCCGTTGACCTGTTGCATTAGAACTCGCGCGGCAACGCCGCTCGCCTTTCTTCCCTAATCGGGCCTCTGATTGGCCCATTTCAAAAATTAATTACGCCTCGCCTAATTAATATTTTTTAAAAATTCCGACGGGGTTATACTCGAATTAATTTTCTGAATCGGAATATATATATATGTTACCTATGTTTCTGGATCACCCTGTATAAAATATTAATTGTGGGTACTACAAACACCTCTTTTATAGTAAAAAAAAAATTAAGATAACCCGAATAAAACAATAAGTGTTTTATTTTTGCCCACACAAGTTTTTTTGAATATATATCACTTTTTATTGTGATATGTAATTTAAACTGATTCTAATTAATAAAAAGAATTTTAACTATAATATGTAATTATAAAATTTTATTCAATTTTTCACTATTAATTTAATGCCAATTAATTAAATAATTAATTGGTTAAATATTAGCGTACACTTTACACCAAATCTATTTTCTCTCTCTCGCCTATTATGCTACGCAGAAATATATAACGAGAAATTACAATTCTAAGGGTATCGTTATAGCGCTCGTAATTTTTCGACGCACACACTTTATTTTTCGATTTGTGAAATCGTACTATTCGCTTCGAAAAATTTTCCAGATTACCGCAAAAAAAAAAAAAATAATAATACCTTTTCGAGGATTACAAAATAATTCGAAATATTCGGAAAAATTTACGAATTCCGAAAAAGTTGTGAAAATTGGACAAATTCCGAAAACCTACAAAAAAAATTTTGCAAATGTGAAAAATTTGAAAATTTTCTAAAAATCTAAAGAAATTATGAAAGATTTTTAAATTTCGAAAAATTTAAAAACATCTTGAAAATCTCGAAAAATTTGAAAATTTTTAACAATTTTGAAAAAACTTGAAAATTCTGAAAATTGTGTAAAAATTGAAAAAATTGAAAATTTCGGAAAATTTGGAAAATTTTTAATTTTTGGGAAAATTTGGAAAACTTAATTTGTTTATAAAATTTATATATGTTATAAATTATTACTATGGCAAATTTATCTAACTCGAATTTTAAATTTAATTTAATTCGAAAATAATAAGTCTTATTTCGAAAATAAGTAGTATTATTTCGAGTTAATTCCGAGAATTATGTTCGTTTGTACTCGGCTCGTGTTGTTGTTTACATATGTTAACTCGCAACGTACTCGCAACCACTCGTTGCGGTTTATATGTAAAATAACGTCCGAAGTACAAAATTCAACTAAATGGAAAATTTTTCCTATCCCGAGGAAACTCGCGTTTTGGTTATCACTCGCAATAATTTTCCCTATCCCAAGGAAACTCACGTGTTGGGCGCCAGTTGTAACAGGGTTATTCTCGTACGTCAGAAGGGTTTTAATTGTCCTGTGCATATCCTCAATGCACAGGAAATATTCTCCGTGTACCGATCAGCCGTATTACCAGATAGCTAACCGATCGTCAGAACCGTCCTTGGAGTGGTGCGAGCTAGCCTCAAGCTCCGCACGACGACGTCTTCCCTGTGTACAATGTGTGCACTTACCTAGTGTACACTTATCCTCCGTCGATGCTCGTACTCGGCTACTCAGTTATGTGTCGTGCGCAGTGCGGTATTCGCCTTCGGGGACAGGGAGTAATCGCCGGTTAATTAAGATAACTCGGAATTAGAAGTGATTAATTAATTTATTGATACGAAATAAGAATAAAAGAAACGTTACAATAGTGTGAGCCAAGGCAAGGTCGAACCTTGGCTCAAAGCAGACAAGACTATTCGCGTAACCTATGAAAAATACAAAATACACGATGACGTGTGTGTGTGTGCGCCCGCCGCAATATACGCGTCGAGACTCGCGGTCTCGATCTACCCGGGAGGAGGTTATATTCGCCAGGTATCGGTTACCTGGCTCTGTAATTTTTATCGCTGGGTTGCGATCGCGCCGGAGTGTGTAGCACTCCGGTTTGCCGTAATCGGGATTTACGGGGCGAGAGAGAGTGTCGCGACGAGAGCGGCTAACCTCTCGTATACTTCTGCGTCGGGATACCGCGCGTATCCCGTCGCCGGTTTCGCTCGCGATACGGTGATAATAAACCGGATATGGCCTGGCCAGGACTTACGCTAGTCAGAGGATGATCTCGGGGTGGACGGCACGTGTCTCGTTCCCTTCGGTCTCGTACTCTCCCTCTCTCTCTAAATCCCTCGTCCTACGGTACACTTCTCTCGCGGGGCACGCTTTATTTTCCCTCTCGAACGATTTCCGATCTCGTGTTGTTCGAGGTTCGAACGATACTGCCGGTGTGTCGTGCACACCGGCTCTCCGACGCGCTCGCGCATGCGCCTTACGCGTCTTCAACGGTAGACTCACGCGATCGGTACGATTTTCGTCTCGCGTGAACCGTTTACCGTTACAACACACACACATATATATATATATGGCAGATTCCATGTGAAGTGATTCAGTTAAAAAATAGAATTTTGTTTTAATGTATGGAATCAGTAAAAAACTACTGCATCAGTAACTAACAATAAATAGTATATTTTAGTAATATTGAGGAATAATAATGCCATATTGTTTGAATGCAAGTAAACGGTTAGTCTGTTTTTTTCATAAGATGCATTTGCTCTCTTTTTTTAAGAAATTTGCCTAAAAACACCATAACTTTGTCTGAAATGCTCTGCCACACTCAAACTTTGCATTATTTTGAAGGTAATTAATCATCGATGAATTAGATTTTTGGATGGATAAAATATTTTTGATCGTACAACCCTTTTTTTTACTATAAAGGTTTTTATTGATTATAACTATATTCAAAGTTTAAAAATAATATAAATGAAATATTTCAACTGATTCTTCTTGAAATTAATAAACTTTTTCAAATTTAATGTATATAAGAAAAAATTGTTAGATTTTGAGTTATTAAGTGATAAACATGGCCAAAAAGTCAATTTTTTCAAAAAATTCGATTTTTTGATTGGCTACAACTCTGGTACTAATTGAAATTCAGGTCTAAAAATTTAGCTACACTCTATTCAAGTAGTTTTTTTTACTGATTCCATACATTAAAACAAAATTCTATTTTTTAACTGGATCACTTCACATGGAATCTCCCATATATATATATATGCGCTATTTCACGCCAAGTGGTACGATGAAAATTTTAAATCGCTCCAAAATTTGAATTCAGGATGGAAATATCTTTCAGAAGATAGAAAAAAATTTTTAGGTGTTAAAAATAATTTGCCTAAGAGTTATTCCACCATGAAAAATGGAAATTTTTCAATTTTTTAGAAAAATTTTTATTTTCAAAGCCATTTATCTCAATATCTATTGATTTTTTTGAAAAACCTTATAAACAACTTTTGTTCAAAATAATCTTTAGAACTTATCTACCTGGGTTACAATTCTTAATTTTAATATCTCGAAGAAATATAACGCCCGGAAATATTGAATATCAAAAAAAGGCGACCACGCCACAATCGATTTTGATCTAACACCGCTCAAAAGATCACATTTTTCGCGAGCTTTCGAATGGCGGTGGTTAGATTATTGGCCAAGACCGTTGGTGTATGTTATACCCCATAAACCTCATAAAATCACTCATTTTCATGTATTTTAGGGCATTTATCTCAAAATCTATTGATTTTTTTGAAAAAACATTAAAAACAACTTTTGTTCAAAATAATCCTTAGAACTTAACTACCTGGGTTACAATTCTTAATTTTAAAATCTCGAAGAGATAGGGCACTTGGAAATATTGAATATCAAAAAAAGGCGACCACGCCACAATCGATTTTGATCTAACACCGCTCAAAAGATCACATTTTTTGAGAGCTTTCGAATGGCGGTGGTTAGATTATTGGTCAAGACCGTTGGTGTAACTTATACCCCATAAACCTCATAAAATCACTAATTTTCATGTATTTTAGGGCATAACTTACACCAGCGGTCTTGACCAATAATCTAACCGCCGCCATTCGAAAGCTCTCAAAAAATGTGATCTTTTGAGCGGTGTTAGATCAAAATCGATTGTGGCGTGGTCGCCTTTTTTTGATATTCAATATTTCCAAGTGCCCTATCTTTTCGAGATGTTAAAATTAAGAATTGTAACCCAGGTAGATAAGTTCTAAAGATTATTTTGAACAAAAGTTGTTTTTAATGTTTTTTCAAAAAAATCAATAGATTTTGAGATAAATGGCTTTAAAAATATAAATTTTTCTAAAAAATTGAAAAATTTCCATTTTTCATGGTGGAATAACTCTTAGGCAAATTATTTTTAACACCTAAAAATTTTTTTCTATCTTCTGAAAGATATTTCCAGCCTGTTTTCAAATTTTGGAGCGATTTAAAATTTTCATCGTACCACTTGACGTGAAATAGCCCATATATATATATATATATATATATATATATATATATATAAATATATTACAGTTCTAAAAGGTTGTCAATAGAATAATATTTATTATCTTTTAATCACAATTGGCATAGATACTACTTAAAGCAAAATTATTTTAATCTATCTGACTTTTATACAAAAAAAGTTGTAGGGCGATAATGCAGCCACCTCAAATCGGCATAAACACTTGCTTGCATGTGCAGTATTGCTGTCTAAACTTAAAAACCTTAGCAGTTTTCACGAATGAAGTACAAAAAACAAAACAAACAATATCAAACCAGATAAAGATCTCTCACGGTGATTTTAAATCAGACTCAAACCTAAAGTAATTTTCAGAAGAAAATTGTTACTATTACTATAACTATTTAGTAGTAATTATTACTCAAAAACAATCACCTATTTCCAAAAAAGGCGCGAATAAACAAAAACTTCAATCACTTTTATCTACAGTAACCCAACCTACGTTTAAATTTGTAAATCTTAAAAGAATTTGCACGATACTAAAACATCTAAGAGTTAAAACTATTTAAGAGTTAAAACCACCCTTACTCAAAATTGAGTGAAGTATTATTTAACACTGCCACGCACTTTTAAAAAAGAATTTAATTTTTTCTTCAAGAAAATGTGCCACGAAATTTCTTAGCTGGCCCACAAAAGATGAATTAGTTTGATTAGCGAGTTCAAGGTCAATTTTAAGGTCAATTTTAAGGTCAATTTTAAGGTCAATTTCAAGGTCATCAGTAGTCGAATCCGTTTGAACTGAACAACTAATACTGAACAAATTTTTGCGTACCTTGCTTAGCTTACGCAATATTTCCGCCGTTTAACGTTAAAGGTTAGTGTTGATCTTAGCATGACCTTAGGTTCATTTTCATCCATGAACAAAAGATACTATCTGGACGTAAAATTTTCCGCTCTTTCCGATTCCGGGGTAAAAAATAGGGGTTCCCATTGAATAAAACAGAGTTAACCTTGAAAAAACCATCAAGGTCAAGTTCAAGGTCAATTTTAAGGTCATCATCAGATGTTCCCCTCCAAACCCAATAACATTTATCTGAAACATTTTTTGAAAAAAAGTCAAATTCAAAAGTTATCTTCATGTATTTTTTTAAAATAGAACACTCTGTATTATTCAATCTAATACAATATTCATAAGTAATGATTTAAACACACAATATATACATAAAGGGTTTAAAAAAAACTAAAAACAACACTTATTTTCATACGATTATTTAATTTTTATATAGAACTAATAATATAAAACCTAAGACAGCTATATGCTAATTGTTTCGAATAAATTTTAAAATTTTATAAGACAATTCAGGATATACAATGATAATTGATACAGATAAATAATATTTTTCTCATGTTTATATTATCAATAATACAATGTGTAGCAAAAAAATACAAAAGTAATATAATTAGTAGTAAAATTCTGGTGAATTTATTTAATTATTATTCAAAGTTAATTTTCTTTCATTGGAAACTAAAAAGTAAACAAATTCAAATGAGTTCTCTTTATTTACTTGAACATAACAAATAAGTTTCTATAGTTGTTAGTTTGAATAGAATCAAGAAAACGACGAATATTTAAATTATTCCTCAAAATATAAAAATAAAAAGAGTGTAAATTAGTCATTTTAACGTGAAACATAATGGAATTAAGCGAATGAAAACGAACGTTGCTGCTATAATTCTATGATGCGCAAGTATCGGGTAGTTCCGAAACTGCTTGGGTTATTTCGTCGTACCGTTTATTCAGTGTAGTCTACTCTTCCTCCCAAGATATAGGAGCATGGCTCTACATGGGCCTACTTAGCCTACTCTATTTTCGCACTGTCACTTATGTATTGCTCATTTTATTTTTCATATGTATCGATTGTATTTTTTTCTTATGAAACTAAATTAACTATTTCTCAGTTATATATTATATTATATTAAAAGTGAATCTTTGTTCATAATGGCTGAAAAGAAAATTCTAAACAAAAAAAAGTCAAATAATTATATGTTCGATTTATTTTGGTGGGGAGAGGGAACGAAGAAAATTAATTTTTCTTTACTCCTAATCCTTCTATAAAAATATATATAAATATATTATTAAAATAGGATGTACTAACAATGTTCACATTGATGGGAGAATCTATATTGCAGAAGAAAAAGAAATTTTTTTTTTCTCTTTAACAATTATTAATTGAATAAATGTAAAAAAAGTAAACTAATATTTAACTCTTTTGTTTAACTTTTTACAAAATATATATTTTCAAATTTATCTTTCAAATATTATCGAAGAAAATTGTAAATTTTGAAAAAACAAAAAAAATTTGGCTACGAGAACAAAAAAATACTAATAACATATATTTTTAACATGACTTGATGTATACTAAAAATTAGGAGTAAAAACTAAATATAAATAAATTTTTTATTTACAGAAAACACATTTAATAATAATTATATAATTTTTCGGAATATCTAGAATAAAAATTGTAATAATAAAACCCTCTTCTTTTGTTGTTTTAGCTTCTATATTTAAGAGCCGCGGTGGCTCATGGGTAGAGCTCCCGACTCTCACACCGAGGGTCGTGGGTTCGATCCCAGACGTGTACCTCTGAAAATTTTTTCATGTGCATTTTTCGAACACCGCGACTCAGTGGCCCGGCGTGTCACTATAATGTGATGCCAGTTCGGGTGCGCGTGCGTTTCGAGCACTTGTCAGTGCATGAGAGGCACGGGCATCTGAACTATAGGGATCGTTAGGACGCGAAGATGTAAAGAGGTTCGCGGTGGTTCCATCGGGAGGACAGGAAACTGTAATTATTAGACTAATTACAGTGACCGATGATATATTCCGATGGACACAAGCACCACTGTTTCAACTACATGTGCTTTGTTTACAGACACACCGTTCACCTCCGTCGCTGATTAGCCCTGGCAGCATAAATAGAGCGACGTTAATAACAAAAAAAAAAGCTTTTATATTTATAGGTGAACTATATCAATACTGTTAAATTGTTTGAAATAATGTAATAGAAGTATGTAAAATAATAACAAACCAAGTTGAAGTACGAAATAAATAATTATAAAATGGTTTATAAAGTTCACCATAAGAAATAAAGAAAAATTAATCGAAATAATGTTTATAATTTAAAATTAAGTATGATATCTTATGTTAAGAGAAATAATAATATAATAATAATATTGATCAACGACGAGGACCTCGTTTTTAAAGAGGGGGGGAGTTGTTGCGACCCGACGAAAATGATATTATTATTTTTCGTAAAAAGTACTGCGTAGTTTAGAATAAAATTACGGCGTAGAAGACGAACAAAATAAGGTTGATAAAGAACGATTCTAAGTAAATGCAGTAATATAAAATATAATTTATAGAGCTAAGGGTCAGATTAATTTACGAGTGTTTCAAACGAAAAAGAGACTGATAAGTAGAGTTGAAGATATTATTCAAAGCCAATACGCATATAACCGGGATCGCCGATAGTGAGATCGAAACGAAGGGTTGCGCAAGAGTTTTTTTTGTACTGCACTATAAAATCAATACTCGGAGAAGAGCCGGCGATGGGAAACATGGACTAGAAAACTCGAGCATTAGAAGGAAGTAATAAATTAAGTCGTTTTTTGGGCAATGTCGCAGTAATAAAAGGGGGACAGCAAATTCTCCGAATTAACTACGAAGCGATACAGAAAATGCATGGGATTCTATAATTTTTAATTACGCACATCTAACGGCCCAATCGGGTACAAGCACAGAAAAATCGAGAACTACTTACGCAATTTCCACCTAAAGCAAAGCGTAAGACAAGGACAGATGCATAGATTTTTACGGTATATAAAGAGGAACGAGAACAGACACAGCCACTCCTAGTTTTTCGTCTAAAGCTTTCGTAAGGCGAAGCTCTGCCAGTCAACTCTTTGATTTTTATCCGAGGGCGTGGCTCTGCTACTCGGACTTTAAAGAAATACGCATTCAAAATCAAGCGAGATCTTGTATTCGGAAATCGAGACACATCGTTGGTATCTACGAGCCTTAGTGAAGGAACTACGACTTCGACATCTGGCAATCATCGGACTCCGAAAGCATACGCATCTAACGTCGGCGCCCGCAGGTCTAGCAGGACATTATCAAGCCATTTGACACCGCTATCTATGTTCGAGGCGGACCTTCGTTCCTCATCGTATATATATATATATATATACTGTGACTATCAAGTCTAAACTAATGTAGACGTATAGTCGCATGCGTATGTAAACAGTAGCGTAGCGTAGTGGCTAGCACGCTCGACCACAAATACGAACATTGTGTGCTCGAATTCCGGCTCGGGAAAATTTTTTATTTGTTAAATATAATTTATTTATAACAAATTCTATATAATAAGCATAGAATTTGGTAAAATATAATTTTAATTTTTATTTTGGGATGTCTTCTTTTTATACTCAAATTTTCAGCTCAGTCGGAGCACATTTGAGAAATTTTATAAATATTTGTTAATTAAATAATTAAACCAATATTGTTTAATTATTTATAATAAATATTACTTGTTACAAATATGTTCTCTTAAGGCTGTTGAAATAAAATCATCTAAACTGTTTCTATAGCTAAAAGACAAGAAACATATAAAGGAACAGATGATGTGACGTCACGATCGTAGAAGGGGAAGCTTCTCCAAATCTAGATGAGCCACTGTCACACTTCGAGCAGAATCATCCGCCGTCAAGCGGCTCTTAAAAGAGAACCTGCGCTCCTCGCTCTGCTGCGGCGCCATATTGCTAAGGTCCCGTAACCTCAGCTTCCATCCTACCAAATTTACCTGTCCACTGTTATGTATGGAGGTACTATTCTCTTCATACATATCAGTATATAAAATAAAATGTATCTACTTAGATTTAGATTTAGATTAATTAATAAATTAATTAAATTTGTTATTTAAATAATCCTTTTATTTCATGCTCTCAAAGAATGCTCACTAAGGTGACATATGTAAGGCACGACGCACTCACATACGTACTCCGACACTTAATTTCAGCAAATAATAAAATACAGGATACCTGCGATAAATAAATAAATTATGTATACGACGGGATAAACGTGCCCGTCACATAAATGGCGATTCTGCCAGGATTTTGTGATCTATTATTTAATTTAAAATTTTTTTTTGTAAAACTAGAATTGTTAATCTGATGGATTAGAAATCTTAGTGTTTATTTGTTATCGGTGTGTAAAAACTTCGATCATATTTAAATAATTTTACAAAAATCCACATTATATTAAAATTTTATACTGTCAAAATGACGATTTAAGTATAAATTATGTTATATTTTTTTAAATAGTTTGTAAAAATTAATTTTTTTCTAAATCAATATGATTGCGGCGCCCAAAGGAATAATAAGACATAGTGTTTGACTTTTTTATAGGTATTTAATTAATTTTTTAATGGTTTTAAAGTTTAAGTCTGAGCGTACGTCCGTACGTCCATACGTGCGTACGTCCGTACGTCCGTACAGGCAGACTTTGTATTTTTTAACTCTTCTTATATCTCTCTTGGATTTTCGAAAAAATGAATTTCATTTAATGAAAATGATCACGGAACTACACGGAATAATTAGTAATTGTGCTTAACTTTTGTATAGGTGTTTAATTACTTTTTTAAATGGTTTAACCTCGATTATTTAAAACGATAATTTATTTGTTTATCTCGATCAGTTATAACTAAAGGTAACATTAAGAACTGGACATCATCAACAGGAAGAGAATATATTTTTTCGATTTCGTAATATGGGTTCCAGTAGATAATGCCCCGTCGACCTGTAGGTAACAGTAGGGACCAGGACATCTTCAACAGGAAGAATTTTTTTCTTTTTTTTCGTATTAGGCCTTTCAGTTGATGTTGCCCCGTTAACCTGGAGGTAAAATTAGTGACCTGCACATCATCTACAGCAAGAAAATTTTTTTTTTTTGGTTTCGTAATAGGCCTTCCAGTAGATGATGCCCTATTGGCTTGGAGATAACATTACCGACCTGGACATCTTCTATAGGAAGAAAAATTTTGATTTCATAATAGGTCTTGCAGTAGATATTGCCCCGATGACCTGGAGGTAACATTACCGTTCTGGACATCTTTTACAGAAAGAAAAATTTTTTTTTGATTTCGTAATAGGTCTTGCTGTAGATATTGCCCCGATGACCTGGAGGTAACATTACCGTTCTGGACATGTTTTACAGGAAGAAAATTTTTGTTTTTTATTTCGAAATAGGTCTTGCAGTAGATATTGCCCCAATGACCTGGAGGTAACATTACCGATCTGGACATCATCTACAGGAAGAAATATTTTTTTTTTATTTCGTAATATGCCTTTCAATAGATGATGCCTCGTCGACCTTGAGGTAACAGTAGGGACCTAGACATCTTCTACAGGAAGAAATTTTTTTTTTTTTTTTTCGTAATAGGCCTTTCAGTTGATGTTGCCCCGTTAACTTGGAGGTAACATTATCGATCTGGACATCTTTTACAGAAAGAAATTTTTTTTTTTTTATTTCGTAATAGGTCTTGCAGTAGATATTGCCCCGATGACCTGGAGGTAACTATAGCGATCTGGAAATCTTCTACAGGAAGAATTTTTTTTTTTTTTCGCAATAGGCCTTTCAGTAGATGTTGCCCCGTAAACTTGGAGGTAACATTACCGATCTGGACATCTTTTACATGAAGAAAATTTTTTTTTTAATTTCGTAATACGCTTGCCAGGAGATGATGTCCCGTCGACCTGGAGGTAACAGTAGGGACCTTGACATCTTCTACAGGAAGAAATTTTTTATTTTATTTCGTAATAGGCCTTTCAGTTGATGTTGCCCCGTTAACCTGGAGGTAAAATTAGTGACCTGCACATCATCTACAGCAAGAAAATTTTTTTTTTTGGTTTCGTAATTGTCCTTCCAGTAGATGATGCCCTATTGGCTTGGAGATAACATTACCGACCTGGACATCTTCTATAGGAAGAAAAATTTTGATTTTATAATAGGTCTTGCAGTAGATATTGCCCCGATGACCTGGAGGTAACATTACCGTTCTGGACATCTTTTATAGAAAGAAAAATTTTTTTTTGATTTCGTAATAGGTCTTGTTGTAGTTATTGCCCCGATGACCTGGAGGTAACATTACCGATCTGGACATGTTTTACTGGAAGAAAATTTTGTTATTTTAATTTCGTAATAAGCCTTTCAGTACATGATGCCCCATCGACCTTGAGTTAACAGTAGGGACCTAGACATCTTCTACAGGAAGGAATTTTTTTATTTCGTCATAGGCCTTTCAGTACATGTTGCCCCGTTAACCTGGAGGTAACATTACGGATCTGGACAGCTTTTACAGGAAGAAAATTTTTTTTTTTGATTTCGTAATATGTCTTGCAGTAGATATTGCCCCGATGACCTGGAGGTAAAATAGTGACCTGCACATCATCTACAGCAAGAAAATTTTTTTTTGGTTTCGTAATAGGCTTTCCAGTAGATGTTGTCCCGTTATCCTGGAGGTACATTACCCATCTGGACATCTTTTAATAGGAAGAAAATTTCTTTTTTATTTTGTAATAGGTCTTGCAGTAGATATTGCCACGATGACCTGGAGGTAACATTACCGATCTGGACATCTTCTACAGGTAGAAAAAATTTTTTTTTTGATTTCGTAATATGTCATCCAGTAGATGATGCCCCGTTGACCTGGAGGTAACAGTCGGGACCTGGACATCTTCTACAGGAAGGAATTTTTTTTTTGATATCGTAATATGCCTTCCAGTAGAGGTTGCCCTGATGAGCGGGAGGTAACATTAGTGACCTGGACATCTTTTACAGGAAGAAATTTTTTTTTTTTTATTTCGTAATAGGTCTTGCAGTAGATATTGCCCCGATGACCTGGAGGTAACATTACTGCTCTGGACATCTTCTACAGGAAGAAATATTTTTTTTTTGATTTCGTAATAAGTCTTTCAGTAGATGTTGCCCCGATGACCTGGTAGTAACATTACCGTTCTGGACATCTTTTACAGAAAGAAAAATTTTTTTTTTTGATTTCGTAATAGATCTTGCTGTAAATATTGCCCCGATGACCTGGAGGTAACATTACCGATCTGGACATCTTTTACAGGAAGAAAATTTTTTTTTTTGATTTCGTAATACGTCTTGCTGTAGATATTGCCCCGATGACCTGGAAGTAACATTACCGATCTGGACATCTTCTACAGGAAGAAATATTTTTTTTTTGATTTCGTAATAGGTCTTGCTGTAGATATTGCCCCGATGACCTGGAAGTAACATTACCGTTCTGGACATCTTTTACAGAAAGAAAATTTTTTTTTTTGATTTCGTAATATGCCGTCCAGTAGATATTGCCCCGATGACCTGGAGGTAACATTACCGATCTGGACATCTTCTACAGGAAGAAATATTTTTTTTTTGATTTCGTAATAAGTCTTTCCGTAGATGTTGCCCCGATGACCTGGTAGTAACATTACCGTTCCCGACATCTTTTACAGAAAGAAAAATTTTTTTTTTTGATTTCGTAATAGGTCTTGCTGTAGATATTGCCCCGATGACCTGGAGGTAACATTACTGACCTGGACATCTTCTACAGGAAGAAAAATTTTTTTTTGGTTTCGTAATAGGCCTTCCAGTTGATGATGCCCTATTGACTTGAAGGTAACATTACCGATCTAGACATCTTTTACAGGAAGAAATTTTTTTTTTTTTATTTCGTAATAGGTCTTGCAGTAGATATTGCCCCGATGACCTGGAGGTAACATTACCGATCTGGACATCTTTACAGGAAGAAAATTTTTTTTTATGATTTCGTAATTGGTCTTGCAGTAGATATTGCCCCGATGACCTGGAGGTAACATTACTGACCTGGACATCTTCTATAGGAAGAAAAATTTTTTTTTTGATTTCATAATAAGCCTTTCAGTACATGATGCCCCGTCGACCTTGAGGTAACAGTAGGGACCTAGACATCTTCTACACGAAGAAAATTTTTTTTTTGGATTCGGAATAGGCCTTCCAGTAGATGATGCCCTATTGACTTGGAGGTAACATTACCGACCTGGACATCTTCTATAGGAAGAAATTTTTTTTTTTAATTCGTAATATGTTTGCCAGTAGATGATGCCCCGTCGACCTGAAGGTAACAGTAGGGACCTGGACATCTTCTACAGGAAGAAAATTTTTTTTTTGGTTTCGTAATAGTCCTTCCAGTAGATGATGCCCTATTGACTTGAGGGTAACATTACCGACTTAGACATCTTCTATAGGAAGAAAAAATTTTTTTTTTGATTTCGTAATAGGTCTTGCTGTAGATATTGCCCCGATGACCTGGAGGTAACATTTCCGATCTGGACATGTTTTACAAGAAGAAAATTTTTGTTTTTTATTTCGAAATAGGTCTTGCAGTAGATATTGCCCCAATGACCTGGAGGTAACATTACCGATCTGGACATCATCTACAGGAAGAAATATTTTTTTTTTGATTTCGTAATATGCCTTTCAGTAGATGATGCCCCGTCGACCTGGAGGTAACAGTAGGGACCTAGACATCTTCTACATGAAGAAAAATTTATTATTTTAATTTCGTAATAAGCCTTTCAGTACATGATGCCCCATCGACCTTGAGTTAACAGTAGGGACCTAGACATCTTCTACAGGAAGGAATTTTTTTTATTTCGTCATAGGCCTTTCAGTACATGTTGCCCCGTTAACCTGGAGGTAACATTACGGATCTGGACAGCTTTTACAGGAAGAAAATTTTTTTTTTTTGATTTCGTAATATGTCTTGCAGTAGATATTGCCCCGATGACCTGGAGGTAAAATAGTGACCTGCACATCATCTACAGCAAGAAAATTTTTTTTTTGGTTTCGTAATAGGCTTTCCAGTAGATGTTGTCCCGTTATCCTGGAGGTAACATTACCCATCTGGACATCTTTTATAGGAAGAAAATTTCTTTTTTATTTTGTAATAGGTCTTGCAGTAGATATTGCCACGATGACCTGGAGGTAACATTACCGATCTGGACATCTTCTACAGGTAGAAAAAATTTTTTTTTTGATTTCGTAATATGTCATCCAGTAGATGATGCCCCGTTGACCTGGAGGTAACAGTCGGGACCTGGACATCTTCTACAGGAAGGAAATTTTTTTTTTGATATCGTAATATGCCTTCCAGTAGAGGTTGCCCTGATGAGCGGGAGGTAACATTAGTGACCTGGACATCTATTACAGGAAGAAAATATTTTTTTTTTTATTTCGTAATAGGCCTTTTAGTAAATGTTGCCCGGTTAACCTGGAGGTAACATTGGGGACCTGGAAATCATCTCCAGAAAGAAACGATTTTTTTTTAATTTCGTAATGGACCTTCCAAGATATATAGTAATTATTATAAATTTATGATAATTTTGTTAATAAACTAAGAGATATTAACAACATTAGTAGAATGTAGGATGCAAGTAGTAGATGAATTCTCAGAAATTCAGGTAAATTCAGTTCATTAAGTCGATATTAAATGATATTATCCACATCCACATCCATCCACATCCATCCACATTATATTAAAATTTTTTACTGTCTAAATGACTATTTAAGTATAAATTATGTTATATTTTTTTGAATAGTTTATAGAAATTAATTTTGTTTAACTTAATATGATCGCGGCACCCAAAGGAATAATTAGACATAGTGTTTGAATTTTTTATAGGTTTTTAATTAATTTTTTAATGGTTTAAAAGTTTAAGTCTGAGCGTATGTTCGTACGTCCCTACAGACAGACTTTCTATTTTTTAATTCTTCTTATATCTCTGTTGGATTTTCGAAAAAATGATTTTTTTTTAATGAATGTGTTCGCGGAAACACACCGATTAATTAGAAATGATGCTTAACTTTTTTATAAAAAAACCTCGATTATTTAACTCGATTATTTATTTGTTTATCTCGATCAATTATAACTGAAGGTAACATGAAGGACTGGACATCATCAACAGGAAGGGAATATTTTTTTTTTAATTTCGTAATGTTTGTTCCAGTAGATGATGCCGCGATTATCTGGAGGTAACATGAGGGACCTGGACATCATCTACAGGAAGAAATTAATTTTTTTTTAATTTTGTTATGAGCTTTTCTGTAGATGATGCCGCGATGACCTGGAGGTAATAGTAATGACCTGGACATCATCTACTGGAAGGAATTAATTTTTTTTTTAATTTCGTAATGTGCGTTCCAGTTGATAATAATAAAAATAATAATAAATAGAAATAAAATAATATAAATAACATAAATACCATAATACATAATAACATAAACTACCTAATATATAAATAAATTATAATTATATATGTATGATCAATATTTAATTATTAGGTTGAGTTTTTATATAAAGTAGTTATATATATAGACAAATATTATTAAAATATTTATACTATATTTTTTTATTTTATAAAATTTATTAAATAAAGTTTTGCAATATTTAATATGTAATGTTATAATCAATCATACGTAAATAGCAAATTTTAATATCAAAATAACAAAAGTTCTTACATCATATATAGTGAAATGTATATACTACATAAATTAAACTTTGTATAATAAGTATTGTAGAAATATTTTATATACGCTTATACGTTCATTTCTTGTTCAGTATTCAATTGTTTTGAGACGACTTTTTAATTTAAGACTATTCTAATTACTCCATTCGTCCAATAGGTGGCGTGTATAAAATTTTCTATTTTTCCAGTTTTTCTCGCGAATGCTCAAAAATGTGTCAAGTATATATAAGAAAGAACAAGATATTTAGTTATTATGCGAAAATGTATCTTCCGTTCAGCGTATTGCAGTGATAGCGATTGAAATAATATGTAAGTTTGTGACTAATAAGTGTAATGAATAAATATATGCGAGTGAATAAAAATTGCGATCAACTGCGTAAGAATAGTATATAATTAAATCTCCAAATATTAAATGTTTCTGTAGTACTTAATTGACAAAAGGAATTCCCCCAATATATACATTCTATTTCGAATTAATTAAAAACAAAATATAATTCATTTTTACTTCCTTAAATTCGCATTTAAAAAATACCAGATTGAATAATAAAAGTTGCTGACTTATACAATAAAAATTACTATATACGAAAATTATTATATTGCTGAGATGTCACACTTTTCCTATACAATATAGTAATTTTTAATATAGATTATTTTAATAGTTATTATAATATTTTTCTCAGTGTATAAAAAGTGCTATTACCAAATTACTAATAACACACAAATTAATAAGTACTGCTAAATAAATAAAACAATTATTTGCAAAGGATGTATACATATCACATGACAATAAAAAATCAATAATAATTCCTTTATGAAAAGTGCTATTGCAATAATAATTAAACTCTATTTCATACAAAAATAATTATTTTTATAGATAATTTCTATTTTTTTAATATTATCATTTTAATTCATCGTATAATAATAATAAATTCATTAATTATTATACATATGATAATAAATCTATATGGGTACAATTTAATAAATAATAATTGAATGTAGTTAAATAATAAAATATTTTTTAGTTTAATTTAATATTATCTATTATATAATGATTTTTCAGCGAGCGAGCGTGAGCGAGTGAGGATTTTGGCTAGTTTATAATTAAAATTTTATAATAACGCAGTACTTTGAATTTGAATTTGCCTTTATAATTTAAATTCTATTAACTAAATTCTCAATCACATTTAATCATTCGAATAAATTAAAAATTTTATTTAAAATGTTTGACCGACAATTTCTGAGCAACAAGAAGTTTGCGAAGAAAGAATTAGTAATTTAGAAACCGAGAATGCGTTATTAAATGGTAAAATGGAATCGCTAAATGATCAAATTACTGAACTAAATAATCAAGTCCACGTATTAATAAACGAAAACAAACGTTTAATTAAAAATATAGATCTCTTAAATAATTTCGCGCATAATACCGAAATAGAAAGAAAAGAAATCAAAATACGTGTAACTTTATTAGAGCAATGGATCGAAGTAATACTAACTAAAAAATTTGAAAATTTAAAAATGTAAATTGAAAACTTTATTGATTAATTAGTTTTAGCGGAAAAATAACCGTTTAAAATTAAAAATTTTGATTATTATAAATAACTAAATAGGAATTAAAATAAATTCTTTATTTAATGTTTATTAAATATTTAATAATTATAATGCGAAGAAAAAATACTTGCACGGACTGTACTGAGAGTAGGGAGATCGCGTGGGAAAGCTAATAACTCTATGGCCGAAAGAAAATTTAGGTGTTTATAATGCTTTCTCTTTCATAAGCATTGTAATTAGTAATTCTCTTTTCGAGTGTGGCGAGCCACGTAGATATCGACAAATGTAAATATACACAATGTTAGATTGTGTAAGTATTGTGGCATGAGACTTTTTAAGTGCTGAATAAAAAATGAAGCGGGCGTCGGGTCTTGAACCCGAGCCCCTTCGGATCCGAAGGCGTTCACGCTAACCACTGCGCTACGCCCGCACTGGTCGTAGCGCCTGCTTATTGCTCTCATATGCTACCGATACCGCGCCGCTTCGCGGTGTCGGTAATGCTGGCATCTATATGACAAGTGGATTAAATCCACCTTGTCACAATCCCCCCCACCAAACCGTCGAGTGTCTGTAAGACATCGAGACGTATTATAGGCTGGGGAGGAGGCTTTTGCTTCTGCTCTTTGCTCACTAGAACAATTCCCTCAAATTATTCTAGGAGCGCTGCTGCTAGGGAATGCTGCTTTAGGAAGGGATTAGGGACTATTTACACTATGTACAAGGTTTTAAGCAGGTGGGTTTTTTACGTTGGGCGCCATTGTGGCATGAGACTTTTTAAGTGCTGAATAAAAAATGAAGCGGGCGTCGGGTCTTGAACCCGAGCCCCTTCGGATCCGAAGGCGTTCACGCTAACCACTGCGCTACGCCCGCACTGGTCGTAGCGCCTGCTTATTGCTCTCATATGCTACCGATACCGCGCCGCTTCGCGGTGTCGGTAATGCTGGCATCTATATGACAAGTGGATTAAATCCACCTTGTCACAGTATATACAATATGTTGTCAAAATGAAAAATAAGCAATTAGCTCTTTGAATCATCGTAGTACGCATATCGTGGAAATATTATTTGTCTATTTAAATTTATTTTTTTTTAAATTTAAAATTATAAGTTAAATTACGTGTTTTATAATAAAAATCCAAATGAATTTAGTGCATGTCAATATTTTCGAGAATAATTTTTTTACGTGTAATAAATTTTATACGGTAAAAAATGGCTGTAAATAAACGCTGTTCGGGCATTTGCATGCAAAAAATTGAATCCAATTACACATCAGAATCGCTAAACGAACGACGGATAACGTGGGAAAAAACCGTAACAAATGAATTGGAACTGTTATTCGATCAAACCGAATATCTCGAAAAGAAGCTTATAGAAAGCGAGGATGCTCGTATTTCAGATAAAAATAAATTCGACGAATTAATAAAACGATTAAAAGTCGATCACCAAGAACAATTAAATGTTCTTTCTGAACGCTTGAAGGATGCTTTAAGCGAAATAAACGGATTAAAAACACGTGTTACTCTTATCGAAAAAGAAAATGATAGTTTTATCGACAGATTTCAATCTATTAATGAAGAATTGGAAAAAATCCGCGAAAAAGTTGAAAGCGATGATATTGTATATAAATTAAAAAATCAATTGACTCGCGCCATACGGGATAATCACGAGTTTTGCCAAGAAAGACTAGCAAACCTCGAAACTGAATTACGATCGAGTGAAAATCGTAATCATACTATAAATAATTCACAAAATCAATCTATATGGGATAGCCCTAATAGAATACGTTTAAATATGCCGAAGTTCTCAGGTAAGCCTGAAGAACGACCTATGCGTTTTCTTGCTGAATTAGAAAGATATACAAATAATACCGTGTCTACTTTTGATGAGATTCTTTGTGTTTTATCTCAAGCTTTGACTGAGTCCGCCAGAGAGTGGTGGTACTTACAAGAGCCTGATATCACGAGTTTTGAAGAGTTTAGATCTAAATTCAAAGAACGATTTTGGAATACCACTCTACAAAGACAAGCGCATCGACAAATAGAGTTTGGGACGTATTCTGGACACAAAACTCGAGTAGAATATGCAACGTATGTATTAGGTTTAGCTCGTGAAACAAACTACGAGTTAAACGAAAGTGAGTTAATCGAAAAGCTGTCCGAGCATTTCGAAAAAGAAATTAAATATGCAATTATTGGACAACCAACCAAGAATAAAAATAAAAAAAGAGAGATCTCGGGGAAAAAGGCCCGAATCTACTCAAAGTAACGAAAAAAAGTAATTATCAAAACGATAATAATCGTTCAAATAATAATTACAATCAAAATAATCTCCAAACAATAATAATAATAAGGGTAATAATGGTAATAATAACCATAATCCGCGCGGGGTGTCCTGTCCCCGTATGCGGCGCGTCCCCCGGGTGGCGGATGGGGGAATGCTCGTCACCCTAGCGTGAAGGGTAGAGGTGAAATAAAATAATCTCCGTGGACCAAACAGTACAACCAGAAGTATGAGCAAGCGAGATGAAAACATACTACCCCAAGCGGGCAACTCCAAACTAGGAGTGAATCCCGTCGTCGGTTCCGATCGGGTGAAAGCCCCGGTGGCCGGCGCTGGCCTCATGGATTTTGGGGGAGGCCACAAACCGCTTAGTTCTAACATCACGTCAGAGGCGGGGTCCTCGAAAGAAAACCCCCAACAGCAGCCGCTATCCCAGATGCTGAGTCTTCCTTCTGCAAGCAGGTTACGAAGCGGCAGCGTTACCAGCATTGGTAGCGCCATCAGCGGCATCTCTGCCTATAGCAGAGAATCTCAAGAGGAGATAGAAGTGTTCCGTAAGGAATACGAGAAGGTGGAGAAGGCGCAGGAGGAGATCGACTCCACTTACGACCATCTGAAAAAAGAACTTCAGGCAATGTTGGCAGCTTGTGCAAAGCAGCCGAACATTTTCATGGTCGTCAAAACAGGGTTGAAAACCGTAGACGCTCTTGTACAAGAGCTCTACGGGAAAACGAAGAAGATGTCTTTAGCAGTCGATGATTACAAGTGCCAAGTCGAGGATTATCGAGTTGGCCACGAGAATCGTCGGCGGCCTAAGAGAAGAGGCATCATTGCTAAAGCCGTCATCGCGGCTACAGCCAAGATACAGGCTCAAAAGAGGAGTAGGGAGGGCCCTCAAAGCCCACCCGAGGCCTCTAAAACCCGTAAGAAGAAGAAACCTTGCAAGGAGGTGCCACCACCTGGTAAGGACAAGGAGCAATCCAAGTCCAAGCCTGTGGTGGAAAAGAAGAAGCCGACGGTTAAGTCGGGACAGGCGCCTCTTGACAGGAGAAAGCGCCAGAAGGCGCCGGTATCCACCCTGGTGGTCACAATCGCGAGGAACCGAACGTTTGCTGAAGTTCTGGGGAAGCTCCGAAAGGAAGTGAATCCGGACGACAGTGGCGCGCAGGTTCTAAGTGTGCGGCCCACAGGGCGGGGGGACGTCCTGCTTCGGCTAGGCAAAAAAACCGATGCGGCAGTATTCGCGGAGAAAGTGCGTACTGCTACCCAAGGAATGGGAGAAGTTCGAGTCCGAGATCGAAGGGTTACCCTTGAGATCAGAGACCTGGACGCTCTCACAACGAGGGACGAAGTGGTGGCAGCCCTAAATAAAGTGCTTACTTCTTCGCCTGAGGGCCGAGAGGTGACGCTTTTGGGCCTAAACCGCAGTCAACAGAAGACAGCCATCGTGAAGCTGGATCACGAGAGCGCTGACAAGCTGAAGTCGATGCGGCATCTCTGCGTCGGCTTCGTAAGCTGTCGCGTTCGGGATCGAGTCTTGGTCGAGAGGTGCTATCGGTGCCTAGACTTCGGCCACACGAAACGGAATTGTAAGGGAGTGGACAGGTCCTCGTCGTGCTACAAGTGCGGCGAGCCTGGACACAACCTTAAGAATTGCAAGAGCGCTCCCAAATGCTTTCTTTGTCCATCAAAGGATGCTGAGGGAGTGTCTCACGTGGCGGGGTCCGGAGCCTGTGCCACCTTTAGGCGCGCGCTCGATACCGCCAGAAAGGCCGCTTCACGATAAGTGGCAGTCTCATCGAGGGAGGAAAGAAGAAACAGGACCGACCGAATTGACGCATGTCACAAGACACGCCTCCCAGCTTGAAGTAATGTGAAAAACAGTTCCGGGCTGGGCAGGTGAAAGCGTTGGGTTTGGAGTTTTAGCCGGTAAGAATCCGGCACTGGCGACGAGTGCGGACCCTCGTCGTCGTCTTATGTAAGATTTCTCCAGTTTCCCACGAAAAAAAAAAAAAAAAAAAAAAATAATAACCATAATAATAAAAATTTCAATAAAAATAGTACACCATACGTGCGTGCTATTAAAGTAGATAATAAAGGTAAAAATACCGATAAAACTACTAATGAAAATTCAAAAGAGATGTCTTTTGAAAATTCTAATAAAAATACAGTTCTTGGATGCAATGATCAATCTGTATCAATCGGAATTTCCTGGATATCCCGGAAATATCTGAGGTTTTTTCGGAATAACTTCAGTACTTACGAGTTTTCTTGGATATTTCGAGAATTTCCGAGGTATTCCAGGATAACTCTACTAAATGCGGGATTTCCTGAATGACTACACTTTTAATGGAATTACCTGGATATTTAGGGAATTTTTGAGAAAATTCGGGATAACATCAATAATAACGGGATTTCCTGGATGTTTCACGAATTTCCCAGATATTCTAGGATAATTTCACTAATTACGAGACATCTTGGATATTTCCGGGATTTCCGAGGTTTTCCAGCGTAACTCTACTAATTACGGGATGTCCTGGAGATTACGGGAATATCTGAGGTATTGCAAGATAACTTCACTAATCACGAGATTTCTTGCATATTTCGGGAATTTCCGAGGTATTCCAGGATAACTCTACTAATTGCGGGACTTCCTGGATATATCATGGATTTGTGAGTTATTTCGGAATGACTCCACTAATTATGGAATTTTCATGGATATTTAGTGAATTTCTGATGAAATTCGGGATAACATCAATAATATCGGATTTTTTGAATATTTAGGGAATTTCTGCGGTATTTTGGAATGACTCCATTATTTATGGAATTTCCTGGATATTTAGGGAATTTCTGAGCTACTGCAGGATAACTTCACTAATTACGAGATTACTTGGAAATTCGGGAATCTCCGAGGTATTCAAGGATAACTCTACCAATTGCGGGATTTCCTGGTTATTTAGGGAATTTCTGAGGAATTTCGGGGAGACATCAATATTAACGATACTTCCTTGATATTTCGAGAATTTCTGAAATCATTCGGGATGATTCTACTAATTACGGAATTTTCTGGATATTTCGGAAATATTTGAGGCATTTCGGGATGACTCTACTAATTACGGGATTTCATGGATATTTCGGAAATATCTGAGGCTTGTCGGAATGACACTACTAATTCTGGAATTTTCTGGATATTTAGGGTGTTTCTGTGGTATTTCGAAATGACTCTACTAATTTCGGAATTTCCTGGATACTTCGGGAATTTCCGATGTATTCCAGGATAACCTCACTAATTACGAGATTTCTTGGATATTTCGGGGATTTCCGAGGTATTCCAGGATAACTCTGCTAATTGCGGGACTTCCTGGATATATCAGGAACTTGTGAGGAATGTCCGAATGACGTCACTAATTATGGAATTACCAGGGTATTTAGGGCATTTCTGAGGAAATTCCGGATAACGTCGATAATAACGGGATTTTCTGAATATTTCGGGAATGTTTAATGTTTTTTGGAATGACTCCACTAATTATGGAATTTCCTGGATATTTAGGTAATTTCGGAGGTAATTCGGGATAAGACCAAGAATAACGGGATTTCCTGGATGTTTCGGGAATTTCTGAAGAAATTCGCGATAACACCAATAATAACGGGATTTCCTTGATATTTCGGAAATTTCTGCGGTATTTCGGAATCACTGCCACTAATAATGGAATTTCTGAGGTATTCCGGGATAACACCAAGAATAACGGGATTTCCTGGATATTTCGGGAATTTCTGAGGCATTTCGGGATTACTCTACTAATTACGAAATTACCTGGATATTTCGGGTATTTCTGAGGTATTTAGGAATGACACCATTAATTATAGAATTTCCTGGATATTTAGGGAGTTTTTGAAAAAATTCAGGAAATCTACTGATTACGCAATTTACTGGAAATTTCGGAAATATCTGAGGCATTTCTACTAATTACGGAATTTTCTGGATATTTCGGAAATATTTGAGGCCTTTCGGGATGACTCTACTAATTACGGGATTTCATGGATATTTTGGAAATATCTGAGGCTTGTCGGAAAGACACTACTAATTACGGAATTTCCTGGATATTTAGGGAATTTCTGATGAAATTCGGGATAACATCCATAATACGGGATTTTCTGGATATTTAGGGAATTTCTGCGGGATTTTGGAATGATTACAATAATTACGGCTTTTCCTGGATATTTAGGGAATTTCTGAGGAATTTCGTGATAACATCAATAATAACGAGATTACCTGGATGTTTCGGCAACTTCTGAAGAAATTCGCGATAACACCAATAATAACGGGATTTCCTGGATATTTAGGGAATTTCTGAGCTACTGCAGGATAACTTCACTAATTACGAGATTTCTTGGATATTTCGGGAATTTCCGAGGTATTCCAGGATAACTCTACTAATTGCGGGACTTCCTGGATATATCATGGATTTGTGAGTTATTTCGGAATGACTCCACTAATTATGGAATTTCCTGGATATTTAGGGAATTTCTGATGAAATTCGGGATAACATCAATAATAACGGGATTTCCTGGATGTTTCGGGAATTTCTGAGGCATTTCGGGATGACTCTACTAATTACGGGATTTCCTGGATATTTAGGGAATTTCTGCGGTATTTTGGAATGACTCCACTAATTATGGAATTTCCTGGATATTTCGGGAATTTCTGAGGCATTTCGGGATGACTCTACTAATTTCGGAATTTCCTGGATATTTCGGGAATTTCTGAGGCATTTCGGGATGACTCTACTAATTTCGGAATTTCCTGGATACTTCGGGAATTTCCGATGTATTCCAGGATAACCTCACTAATTACGAGATTTCTTGGATATTTCGGGAATTTCCGAGGTATTCCAGGATAACTCTACTAATTGCGGGACTTCCTGGATATATCATGGATTTGTGAGTTATTTCGGAATGACTCCACTAATTATGGAATTTCCTGGATATTTAGGGAATTTCTGATGAAATTCGGGATAACATCAATAATAACGGGATTTCCTTGATATTTCGAGAATTTCTGAAATCATTCGGGATGATTCTACTAATTACGGAATTTTCTGGATATTTAGGGTGTTTCTGTGGTATTTCGAAATGACTCTACTAATTTCGGAATTTCCTGGATATTTCGGGAATTTCTGAAGAAATTCGCGATAACACCAATAATAACGGGATTTCCTGGATATTTCGGGAATTTCTGAGGCATTTCGGGATGACTCTACTAATTTCGGAATTTCCTGGATATTTAGTGAATTTCTGATGAAATTCGGGATAACATCAATAATATCGGATTTTTTGAATATTTAGGGAATTTCTGCGGTATTTTGGAATGACTCCACTAATTATGGAATTTCCTGGATATTTCGGGAATTTCTGAAGAAATTCGCGATAACACCAATAATAACGGGATTTCCTGGATGTTTCGGGAATTTCTGAGGCATTTCGGGATGACTCTACTAATTACGGGATTTCCTGGATATTTAGGGAATTTCTGCGGTATTTTGGAATGACTCCACTAATTATGGAATTTCCTGGATATTTAGTGAATTTCTGATGAAATTCGGGATAACATCAATAATAACGGGATTTTTTGAATATTTAGGGAATTTCTGCGGTATTTTGGAATGACTCCATTATTTATGGAATTTCCTGGATATTTAGGGAATTTCTGAGCTACTGCAGGATAACTTCACTAATTACGAGATTACTTGGAAATTCGGGAATCTCCGAGGTATTCAAGGATAACTCTACCAATTGCGGGATTTCCTGGTTATTTAGGGAATTTCTGAGGAATTTCGGGGAGACATCAATATTAACGATACTTCCTTGATATTTCGAGAATTTCTGAAATCATTCGGGATGATTCTACTAATTACGGAATTTTCTGGATATTTCGGAAATATTTGAGGCATTTCGGGATGACTCTACTAATTACGGGATTTCATGGATATTTCGGAAATATCTGAGGCTTGTCGGAATGACACTACTAATTCTGGAATTTTCTGGATATTTAGGGTGTTTCTGTGGTATTTCGAAATGACTCTACTAATTTCGGAATTTCCTGGATACTTCGGGAATTTCCGATGTATTCCAGGATAACCTCACTAATTACGAGATTTCTTGGATATTTCGGGGATTTCCGAGGTATTCCAGGATAACTCTGCTAATTGCGGGACTTCCTGGATATATCAGGAACTTGTGAGGAATGTCCGAATGACGTCACTAATTATGGAATTACCAGGGTATTTAGGGCATTTCTGAGGAAATTCCGGATAACGTCGATAATAACGGGATTTTCTGAATATTTCGGGAATGTTTAATGTTTTTTGGAATGACTCCACTAATTATGGAATTTCCTGGATATTTAGGTAATTTCGGAGGTAATTCGGGATAAGACCAAGAATAACGGGATTTCCTGGATGTTTCGGGAATTTCTGAAGAAATTCGCGATAACACCAATAATAACGGGATTTCCTTGATATTTCGGAAATTTCTGCGGTATTTCGGAATCACTGCCACTAATAATGGAATTTCTGAGGTATTCCGGGATAACACCAAGAATAACGGGA
Organism: Theocolax elegans; assembly: GCA_026168455.1. Taxonomy (NCBI): domain Eukaryota; kingdom Metazoa; phylum Arthropoda; class Insecta; order Hymenoptera; family Cerocephalidae; genus Theocolax; species Theocolax elegans. Next base: position 6,225,609 of record CM047429.1, read on the forward strand.
TTTCCTGGATATTTCGGGAATTTCTGAGGCATTTCGGGATTACTCTACTAATTACGAAATTACCTGGATATTTCGGGTATTTCTGAGGTATTTAGGAATGACACCATTAATTATAGAATTTCCTGGATATTTAGGGAGTTTTTGAAAAATTCAGGAAATCTACTGATTACGCAATTTACTGGAAATTTCGGAAATATCTGAGGCATTTCTACTAATTACGGAATTTTCTGGATATTTCGGAAATATTTGAGGCCTTTCGGGATGACTCTACTAATTACGGGATTTCATGGATATTTTGGAAATATCTGAGGCTTGTCGGAAAGACACTACTAATTACGGAATTTCCTGGATATTTAGGGAATTTCTGATGAAATTCGGGATAACATCCATAATACGGGATTTTCTGGATATTTAGGGAATTTCTGCGGGATTTTGGAATGATTACAATAATTACGGCTTTTCCTGGATATTTAGGGAATTTCTGAGGAATTTCGTGATAACATCAATAATAACGAGATTACCTGGATGTTTCGGCAACTTCTGAAGAAATTCGGGATAACACAAATAATAACGGGATTCCTTGGATATTTCGGGAATTTCTGAAGTATTGCAGGATAACTTCACTAATTACGAGAGTTCTTGGATATTTCGGGAATTTCCGAGGAATTCCACGATAACTATACTAATTACGGAATTTCCTGGATATTTCGGGAATTTCTGAGGTATTTCGGAATAACTCAACGAATGATGGAATATCCAGGATATTTAGGGAATGTATGTGGGAATTCGGGATAACAATAATAGTAATGGCATTTCCTGTATGTTTTGGGAATTCCTTAAGAAATTCCGGATGACTCTACAAATTACGGGAATTCCTGGATATTTCGAGAATTTCTGAGGTGTTTCGGAATGACTACAATAATAATGGAATTTGCTGGATATTTAGGGAGTTTCTGGGGAAATTCGGCATGATTCAACTAATTACGGAAGTTCCTGGATATTCCGGAAATATCGGAGGTTTTTACGGGAAAACTTTACTAATTACGGGATTTCCTGGATACTTCGGGAATTTCCGATGTATTCCAGGATAACCTCACTAATAACGAGCTTTCTTGGATATTTCTGGAATTTCCGAGGTATTCCAGGATAACACTACTAATTGCGGGATTTCTTGCATATTTCGGGAATTTCTGAAGTATTTCGGAAAGACTCAACTAATAATGGAATATCCTGGATATTTAGGGAATTTATGAGGAAATTAGGGATAACAACAATAATATTGGGATTTCCTGAATGTTTTGGGAATTTCTGAAGAAATTCCGGATGACTCTACAATTTGCGGGTTTTCCTGGATATTTAGTGAATTTCTGAGGTATTTTGGAATGACTCCACTAATTACGTAATTTCCTGGATATTTCGGGAATTTCTGAAGAAATTCGGGATAACACCAATAATAACGGGTTTTCCTGCATATTTCGGGAGAATCTGAAAATATTCGGGATGATTCTACTAATTACTGAATTTCCTGGATATTTCGGAAATATCTGATGCATTTCGTGATAACATCAATAATAACGGGATTATCTGAATATTTCGGGAATTTCTGAGGTATTTTGGAATGACTACACTAATAATGGAATATCCTGGATATTTAGGGAATTTATGTGGAAATTCGGGATAACAACAATTTTAATGGGATTTCCTGGATGTTTTCGGAATTCCTTAAGAAATTCAGGATGACTCTACAAATTACGGGGTTTCCTGAATTTTTTGAGAATTTCTGAGGTGTTTCGGAATGATTATAATAATAATGAAATTTCCTGGATATGTAGCGAATTTATGATGAAATTCGGGATAACATCAATAATACGGGATTTTCTGGATATTTCGGGAATACCTGAGGCATTTCGGAATGCCTCTACTAATTACGGGATTTCCTGGATATTTCGGAAATTTCTGAGGTATCGCAGGATAACTTCACTAATTACGAGATTTCTTGGATATTTCGGGAATTTCTAAGGTATTCCTGGATACCTCGACTAATTGCGAGATTTCCAGGATATTTAGGGAATTTATGTGGAAATTCGGGATAACATCAATAGTAATGGGATTTCCTGGATGTTTTGGGAATTCCTTAAGAAATTCAGGATGACTCTACAAATTACGGGGTTTCCTGAATTTTTTGAGAATTTCTGAGGTGTTTCGGAATGATTATAATAATAATGAAATTTCCTGGATATGTAGCGAATTTATGATGAAATTCGGGATAACGTCAATAATACGGGATTTTCTGGATATTACGGGAATTTCTGAGGTATTTTGAGATGACTCCAGTAATTATGGAATTTCCTGGATATTTAGGGAATTTCTGAGGTATTGCAGGATACCTTCACTAATTACGAGATTTCGTGGATATTTCGGGATTTCCGAGGTATTCAAGGATAACACTACTAATTGCGGGATATCCTGCATATTTCGGGAATTTCTGAGGTATTTCGGAAATACTCAACTAATCATGGAATATCCTGGTTATTAAGGGAATTTAGGAGGAAATTAGGGATAACATCAATAGTAATGGGATTTCCTGGATGTTTTGGGAATTCCTTAAGAAATTCAGGATGACTCTACAAATTACGGGGTTTCCTGAATTTTGTGAGAATTTCTGAGGTGTTTCGGAATGATTATAATAATAATGGAATTTCCTGGATATTTAGCGAAATTCTGATGAAATTCGGGGTAACATCAATAATACGGGATTTTCTGGATATTACGGGAATTTCTGAGGTATTTTGGAATGACTCCAGTCATTATGGAATTTCCTGGATATTTAGGGAGTTTCTGCGGTATTTTGGATTGACTCCACTAATTACAGAATTTCCTGGATATTTGGAGAATTTCTGATGAAATTCGGGATAACAACAATAATTACGCGATTTCTTGGATATTTCGGGAATTTCTGAAGAAATTCGGGATAACACCAATAATAACGGGATTTCCTGCATATTTCGGGAGAATCTGAAAATATTCGGCATGATTCTACTAATTACGGAAGGTCCTGGATATTTAGGGTATTTCTGCGGTATTTTGGATTGACTCCACTAATTACAGAATTTCCTGGATATTTGGAGAATTTCTGATGAAATTCGGGATAACAACAATAATTACGCGATTTCTTGGATATTTCGGGAATTTCTGAAGAAATTCGGGATAACACCAATAATAACGGGATTTCCTGCATATTTCGGGAGAATCTGAAAATATTCGGGATGATTCTACTAATTACTGAATTTCCTGGATATTTTGGAAATATCTGATGCATTTCGGAATACCTCTACAAATTGCGGGATTTCCTGGATATTTCGTGAATTTCTGAGGAGTTTCGTGATAACATCATAATAACGGGATTTTCTGAATATTTCGGGAATTTCTGAGGTATTTTGGAATGACTATACTAATAATGGAATATCCTGGATATTTCGGGAATTTCTGAAGAAATTCGGGATAACACCAATAATAACGGGTTTTCCTGCATATTTCGGGAGAATCTGAAAATATTCGGGATGATTCTACTAATTACTGAATTTCCTGGATATTTCGGAAATATCTGATGCATTTCGTGATAACATCAATAATAACGGGATTATCTGAATATTTCGGGAATTTCTGAGGTATTTTGGAATGACTACACTAATAATGGAATATCCTGGATATTTAGGGAATTTATGTGGAAATTCGGGATAACAACAATTTTAATGGGATTTCCTGGATGTTTTGGGAATTCCTTAAGAAATTCAGGATGACTCTACAAATTACGGGGTTTCCTGAATTTTTTGAGAATTTCTGAGGTGTTTCGGAATGATTATAATAATAATGAAATTTCCTGGATATGTAGCGAATTTATGATGAAATTCGGGATAACATCAATAATACGGGATTTTCTGGATATTTCGGGAATACCTGAGGCATTTCGGAATGCCTCTACTAATTACGGGATTTCCTGGATATTTCGGAAATGTCTGAGGTATCGCAGGATAACTTCACTAATTACGAGATTTCTTGGATATTTCGGGAATTTATGTGGAAATTCGGGATAACATCAATAGTAATGGGATTTCCTGGATGTTTTGGGAATGCCTTAAGAAATTCAGAATGACTCTACAAATTACGGGATTTCCTGGATATTTCCAGAATTTCTAAGGTGTTTCGGAATGACTACAATAATAATGGAATTTCCTGGATAATTAGGGAATTTCTGATGAAATTCGGGATAACATCAATAATACGGGATTTTCTGGATATTACGGGAATTTCTGAGGTATTTTGGAATGACTCCAGTCATTATGGAATTTCCTGGATATTTAGGGAGTTTCTGCGGTATTATGGATTGACTCCACTAATTACAGAATTTCCTGGATATTTGGAGAATTTCTGATGAAATTCGGGATAACAACAATAATTACGCGATTTCTTGGATATTTCGGGAATTTCTGAAGAAATTCGGGATAACACCAATAATAACGGGATTTCCTGCATATTTCGGGAGAATCTGAAAATATTCGGCATGATTCTACTAATTACGGAAGGTCCTGGATATTTAGGGTATTTCTGCGGTATTTTGGATTGACTCCACTAATTACAGAATTTCCTGGATATTTGGAGAATTTCTGATGAAATTCGGGATAACAACAATAATTACGCGATTTCTTGGATATTTCGGGAATTTCTGAAGAAATTCGGGATAACACCAATAATAACGGGATTTCCTGCATATTTCGGGAGAATCTGAAAATATTCGGGATGATTCTACTAATTACTGAATTTCCTGGATATTTTGGAAATATCTGATGCATTTCGGAATACCTCTACAAATTGCGGGATTTCCTGGATATTTCGTGAATTTCTGAGGAGTTTCGTGATAACATCAATAATAACGGGATTTTCTGAATATTTCGGGAATTTCTGAGGTATTTTGGAATGACTATACTAATAATGGAATATCCTGGATATTTAGGGAATTTATGTGGAAATTCGGGACAACAATAATAGTAATGGGATTTCCTGTATGTTTTGGGAATTCCTTAAGAAATTCAGGATGACTCTACTAATTACGGGATTTCCTGGATATTTCGGAAATTTCTGAGGAATCGCAGGATAACTTCACTAATTACGAGATTTCTTGGATATTAAGGGAATTTCTCAGGTATTTCGGACTGACTACACTAATAATGGAATATCCTGGATATTTAGGGAATTTATGTGGAAATTCGGGATAACATCAATAGTAATGGGATTTCCTGGATATTTCGAGAATTTCTAAGGTGTTTCGGAATGACTACATCAATAATGGAATTTCCTGGATATTTAGGGAATTTCTGATGAAATTCGGGATAACATCGGTAATACGGGATTTTTTGGATATTTCGGGAATTTCCGATGTATTTTGAGATGATTCCAGTAATTATGGAATTTCCTGGACATTTATGGAGTTTCTGAGGAAATACGGCATGATTCTACTAATTGCTGAAGTACCTGGATATTCTGGAAATATATGAGGTTTTTACGGGAAAACTTTACTAATTACGGGATTTCCTGGATACTTCGTGAATTTCCGATGTATTCCAGGATAACCTCACTAATTACGAGATTTCTTGGAAATTTCTGGAATTTCCGAGGTATTCCAAGGTAATACTACTAATTGCGGGATTTCTTGCATATTTCGGGAATTTCTGAAGTATTTCGGAAAGACTCAACTAATAATGGAATTTCCTGGATATTTAGGGAATTTCTGCGGTATTTTGGAATGACTCCACTAATTACAGAATTTCCTGGATATTTGGGGAATTTCTGATGAATTTCGGGATAACGTCAATAATACGGGATTTTCTGGATATTTAGGGAATTTCTGCGGTATTTTGGAATGTCTCCACTAATTACAGGATTTCCTGGATATTTCGGATATTTCTGAGGTATGGTAGGATAACTTCACTAATTACGAGATTTCTTGGATCTTTCGGGAATTTCCAAGGTATTCCTGGATACATCGACTAATTGCGAGATTTCCAGGATATTAAGTGAATTTCTCAGGTATTTCGGACTGACTACACTAATAATGGAATATCCTGGATATTTAGGGAATTTATGTGGAAATTCGGGATACCATCAATAGTAATGTGATTTCCTGGATGTTTTGGGAATTTCTGAAGAAATTCCGGATGACTCTACAAATTACGGGATTTCCCGGATATTTAGGGAATTTCTGAGGAGTTTCCGGATAACATAAATAATAACGGGATTTTCTGAATATTTCGAGAATTTCTGCTGTATTTTGGCATGACTCTAGTAATTACGGAATTTCCTGGCAATTTAGGCAGTTTCTGAGGAAATACGTCATGATTCTACTAATTGCGGAAGTACCTCCATATTCCGGAAATATATGAGGTTTTTGGGACAGGAAAACTTTACTAATTACGGGATTTCCTGGATATTTCGAGAATTTTCTGAGGTGTTTCGGAATGATTAGAATAATAATGGGATTTCCTGGACATTAGCGAATTTCTGATGAAATTCGGGACGACATCAATAATACGGGATTTTCTGGATATTTCGGGAATTTCTGAAGAAATTCGGGATTACACCAATAATAACGGGATTTCCTGCATATTTCGGGAGAATCTGAAAATATTCGGGATGATTCTACTAATTACTGAATTTCTTGGATATTTCGGAAATATCTGAAGCATTTCGGAATACCTCTACAAATTACGGGATTTCCTGGACGGTTCGGGAATTTCTGAGGAAATTCGGGATAACACCAATAGTAACGGAATTTCCTGGATATTTCGGGAATTTCTGAGGTATTTCTGGATAACTCTACTAAATAAGGGATTTCCTGGATATTTCGGGAATTTCTGAAATATTTCAGAAAGACTTCACTAATTATGGTATTTCCTGGATATTTCGGGAGTTTCTGAGGTATTTCTGGATAACTCTACTAAATAAGGGATTTCCTGGATATTTCGGGAATTTCTGATATATTTCAGAAAGACTCCACTAATTATGGTATTTCCTGGATATTTCGGGAATACCTGAGGCATTTCGGAATGCCTCTACTAATTACGGGATTTCCTAGATATTTCGACAATTTCTGAGGTATCGCAGGATAACCTCACTAATTACGAGATTTCTTGGATATTTCGGGAATTTCCAAGGTTTTCCTGGATACCTCGACTAATTGCGAGATTTCCAGGATATAAAGGGAATTTCTGAGGTATTTCGGACTGACTACACTAATAATGGAATACCCTGGATATTTAGGTATTTTATGTGGAAATTCATGATAACATCAATAATTACGAGTTTTCTTGGATAGTTCAGGAATTTCCGAGGTAATCCAGGATAACTGTACTAATTGCGGGATTTCCTGGATAATTCGGGAATTTCTGAGAAATTTCGGGATAACATCAATAATAACGGGATATTCTAAATATTTCGGAAATTTATTATGAAATTCGGGATAACATCAATAATATGGGATATTCTGGGTATTTAGGGAATTTCTGCGGGATTTTGGAATGACTCCACTAATTATGGAATTTTCTGGATATTTAGGGAATTTCTGAGGTATTGCAGGATACCTTCACTAATTACGAGATTTCGTGGATATTTCGGGATTTCCGAGGTACTCCAGGATAACAGTACAAATTGCGAGATATCCTGCATATTTCGGGAAATTCTGTGGTATTTCGGAAATACTCAACTAATAATGGAATATCCTGGTTATTAAGGGAATTTATGAGGAAATTAGGGATAACGTCAATAATAATGGGATTTCCTGGATGTTTTGGGAATTTCTGAAGAAATTCCGGATGACTCTACAAATTACGGGATTTCCTGGATATTTAGGGAATTTCTGAGGTATTTTGGAATCACTCCACTAATTATGTAATTTCCTGGATATTTCGGGAATTTATGTGGAAATTCGGGATAACACCAATAATAACGGGATTTCCTGCATATTTCGGAGAATCTGAAAATATTCGGGATGATTCTACTAATTACTGAATTTCCTGGATATTTCGGAAAAATCTTATGCATTTCGGAATACCTCTACAAATTGCGGGATTTCCTGGATATTTCGGGAATTTCTGAGGAGTTTCGTGATAACATCAATAATAACGGGATTTTCTGAATATTTCGAAAATTTCTGAGGTATTTTGGAATGACTACACTAATAATGGAATATCCTGGATATTTAGGGAATTTATGTGGAAATTCGGGATAACAACAGTAGTAATGGGATTTCCTGGATGTTTTGGGGATTCCTTAAGAAATTCAGGATGACTCTACAAATTACGGGGTTTCCTGGATTTTTGGAGAATTTCTGAGGTGTTTCGGAATGATTATAATAATAATGGAAATTCCTGGATATTTAGCGAATTTCTGATGAAATTCGGGATAACATCAATAATACGGGATTTTCTGGATACTTCGGGAATTTCTGAGGTATTTTGGAATGACTCCAGTCATTATGGATTTCCTGGATATTTAGGGAGTTTCTGAGGAAATTCGGCATGATTCTGCTAATTACGGAAGGTCCTGGATATTCCGGAAATATCTGAGGTTTTTACGGGAAAACTTTACTAATTACTGGATTTCCTGGATACTTCGGGAATTACCGATGTATTGCAGGGTAACCTTACTAATTACGAGATTTCTTGGATATTTCGGGAATTTTCGAAGTAATCCAGGATAACTCTACTAATTGCGCGATTTCCTGGATAGTTAGGGAATTTCTGAGGTATTTCGGACTGACTACACTAATAATGGAATATCCTGGATATTTAGGGAATTTTTGAGGTATTGCAGGATAACTTCACTAATTACGATATTTCTTGGATATTTCGGGAATTTCCGAGGTATTCCAGCATAACACTACTAATTGCGGGATTTCCTGGATATTTCTGGAATTTCTGAGGTATTTCGGACTGACTACACTGATAATGGAAAATCCTGCATATTTAGGGAATTTATGTGGAAATTCGGGATAACAACAATAATACGGGATTTTCTGGATATTTCGGGAATTTCTAAAGAAATTCGGGATAACACCAATAATAACGGGATTTCTTGCATATTTCGGGAGAATCTGAAAATATTCGGGATGATTCTACTAATTACTGAATTTCCTGGATATTTCGGAAATATCTGATGCATTTCGGAATACCCCTACAAATTGCGGGATTACCTGGATATTTCGGGAATTTCTGAGGAGGTTCGTGATAATATCAATAATAACGGGATTTTCTAAATATTTCGGGTATTTCTGAGGTATTTTGGAATGACTACACTAATAATGGAATATCCTGGATATTTAGGGAATTTATGTGGAAATTCGGGATAACAACAATAGTAATGGGATTTCCTGGATATTTCGGGAATTTCTGAGGTATTTTGGAATGACTCCAGTCATTATGGAATTACCTGGATATTTAGGGAGTTTCTGAGGAAATTCGGCATGATTCCACTAATTACGGAAGGTCCTGGATATACCGGAAATATCTGAGGTTTTTACGGGAAAACTTTACTAATTACGGGATTTCCTGGATACTTCGGGAATTACCGATGTATTGCAGGGTAACCTTACTAATTACGAGATTTCTTGGATATTTCGGGAATTTTCGAAGTAATCCAGGATAACTCTACTAATTGCGCGATTTCCTGGATAGTTAGGGAATTTCTGAGGTATTTCGGACTGACTACACTAATAATGGAATATCCTGGATATTTAGGGAATTTCTGAGGTATTGCAGGATAACTTCCCTAATTACGAGATTTCTTGGATATTTCGGGAATTTCCGAGGTATTCCAGCATAACACTACTAATTGCGGGATATCCTGGATATTTCTGGAATTTCTGAGGTATTTCGGACTGACTACACTGATAATGGAAAATCCTGCATATTTAGGGAATTTATGTGGAAATTCGGGATAACAACAATAATACAGGATTTTCTGGATATTTCGGGAATTTCTGAAGAAATTCGGGATAACAACAATAATAGCGGGATTTCTTGCATATTTCGGGAGAATCTGAAAATATTTGGGATGATTCCACTAATTACTGAATTTCCTGGATATTTCGGAAATATCTGATGCATTTCGGAATACCCCTACAAATTGCGGGATTACCTGGATATTTCGGGAATTTCTGAGGAGGTTCGTGATAATATCAATAATAACGGGATTTTCTAAATATTTCGGGAATTTCTGAGGTATTTTGGAATGACTACACTAATAATGGAATATCCTAGATATATAGGGAATTTATGTGGAAACTCGGGATAACAACAATAGTAATGGGATTTCCTGGATATTTCGGGAATTACTGAGGTATTTTGGAATGACTCCAGTCATTATGGAATTTCCTGGATATTTGGGGAGGTTCTGAGGGAATTCGGCATGATTCTACTAATTACGGAAGGTCCTGGATATTCCGGAAATATCTGAGGATTTTACGGGATAACTTTACTAATTAATGGATTTCTTGGATATTTCAGGAATTTCCGAAGTAATCCAGGATAACTCTACCAATTGCGGGATTTCCTGGATATTTAGGGAATTTCTGAGGTATTTCGGACTGACTACACTAATAATGGAATATCCTGGATATTTAGGGAATTTATGTGTAAATTCGGCTTAACAACAATAGTAATGGAATTTCCTGGATGTTTTGGGAATTCCTTAAGAAATTCAGGATGTCTCTACATATTACGGGATTTCTTGGATATTTCGAGAATATGTGAGGTGTTTCGAAATGATTACAATAATAATGGAATTTCCTGTATATGTAAGGAATTTCTGATGACATTCGGGATAACATCAATAATACGGGATTTTCTGGATATTTAGGGAATTTCTGCGGTATTTTGGAATGTCTCCACTAATTATGGAGGTATCCTGGATATTTAGGGAATTTCTTGGATATTTGGGGAGGTTCTGAGGGAATTCGGCATGATTCTACTAATTACGGAAGGTCCTGGATATTCCGGAAATATCTGAGGATTTTACGGGATAACTTTACTAATTAATGGATTTCTTGGATATTTCAGGAATTTCCGAAGTAATCCAGGATAACTCTACCAATTGCGGGATTTCCTGGATATTTAGGGAATTTCTGAGGTATTTCGGACTGACTACACTAATAATGGAATATCCTGGATATTTAGGGAATTTATGTGTAAATTCGGCTTAACAACAATAGTAATGGAATTTCCTCGATGTTTTGGGAATTCATTAAGTAATTCAGGATGTCTCTACAAATTACGGGATTTCTTGGATATTTCGAGAATTTGTGAGGTGTTTCGGAATGATTACAATAATAATGGAATTTCCTGTATATGTAAGGAATTTCTGATGATATTCGGGATAACATCAATAATACGGGATTTTCTGGATATTTAGGGAATTTCTGCGGTATTTTGGAATGTCTCCACTAATTATGGAGGTGTCCTGGATATTTAGGGAATTTCTGAGGTATTGCAGGATAACTTCACGAATTACGAGATTTCTTGGATATTTCGGGAATTTCCGAGGTATTCCAGGATAACACTACTAATTGCGGGATTTCCTGTATATTTAGGGAATTTCTGAAAAAATTCGGGATGATTCAACTAATTACTGAATTTCCTGGATATTTCGGGAATTTCTGAAAAATTTCGGCATGATTCTACTAATTACGGAATTTCCTGGATATTTCGGGAATTTCTGAGGTGGTTCGGAATGACTACAATAATAATGGAATTTCCTGGATATTTAGGGAATTTCTGATGAAATTCGGGATAACATCAATAATAGCGGATTTCCTGGATATTTAAGGAATGTCTGAGGTATTTCGGACTGACAACACTAATAATGGAATATCCTGGATATTTATGGAATTTATGTGGAAATTCCGGATAACAACAATAGTAATGGGATTTCCTGGATGTTTTGTGAATTACTTAAGAAATTCAGGATGACTCTACAAATTACGGGATTTCCTGGATATTTCGAGAATTTCTGAGGTGTTTCAGAATGATTACAATAATAATGGAATTTCCTGGATATGTAAGGAATTTCTGATGAAATTCGGTATAACATTAATAATACGGGATTTTCTGGATATTTAGGGAATTTCTGCGGTATTTTGGAATGTCTCCACTAATTATGGAGTTGTCCTGGATATTTAGGGAATTTCTGAGGTATTGCAGGATAACGCCACGAATTACGAGATTTCTTGGATATTTCTGGAATTTCCGAGGTATTCCAGGATAACACTACTAATTGCGGGATTTCCTGTATATTTAGGGAATTTCTGAAAAAATTCGGGATGATTCAACTAATTACTGAATTTCCTGGATATTTCGGAAATATCTGATGCATTTCGGAATACCTTTACTAATTTCGCGATTTCCTGGATATTTCGGGAATTTCTGAAGGTATTTCGGACTGACTACACTAATAATGGAATATCCTGGATATTTAGGGAATCTATGTGATATTTCAGGATAACATCAATAGTAATGGGATTTCCTGGATGTTTTGGGAATTCCTTAAGAAATTCAGAATGACTCTATAAATTACGGGATTTCCTGGATATTTAGGGAATTTCTGAGGTGTTTCGGAATGATTACAATAATAATGGAATTCCTGGATATGTAAGAAATTTCTGATGAAATTGGGGATAACATCAATAATACGGGATTTTCTGGATATTTCGGGAATTTCTGCGGTATTTTGGAATGACTCCACTAATTATGGAAATTCCTGGATATCTTGGGAGGTTCTGAGGAAATTCGGCATGATTCTACTAATTACGGATGGTCCTGGATATTCCGGAAATATCTGAGGTTTTTAGGGGAAATCTTTACTAATTACGAGATTTCCTGGATAATTCGGGAATTTCCGATGTATTCCAGAATAACCTCACTAATTACGAAATTTCTTGGATATTTCGGGCATTTTCGAAGTATTCCAGGATAACTCTACTAATTGCGGGATTTCCTGGATATTTAAGGAATTTCTGAGGTATTTCGGACTGACTGCACTAATAATGGAATATCCTGGATATTTATGTGGAAATTCGGGATAACAACAATAGTAATGGGATTTCCTGGATGTTTCGGGAATTCCTTAAGAAATTCCGGATGACTCTACAAATTACGGGGATTTCCAGGATATTTCGAGAATTTCTGAGGAGTTTTTGGAATGACTCCACTAATTATGGAATTTCTGAAAAAAATCGGGATGATTATACTAATTACGGAAATTCTTGGATATTTCGGGATTTTCTAAGGAATTTCGAAATGCCACTACTAATTAGGGGATTTACTGGATATTTCGGGAATTTCTGAGGTATCGCATGATAACTTCACTAATTACGAGATTTCTTGGATATTTCGGGAATTTCCGAGTTATTCCAGGATAACTCTACAAATTGCGCGATTTACTGGACATTTCGGGAATTTCAGAAGAGTTTCGGGATAACATCATTAATAACGGGATTTTCTGAATATTTCGTGAATTTCTGGGGTATTTAGTATGAATCCACTAATTATGTAATTTCCTGGATATTTAGGGAGTTTCTGAGGAAATTCGGCATGATACTACTAATTACGGAAGTTCCTGGTTATTCCGGAAATATCTGAGGTTTTTTTCGGGATAACTTTACTAATTGCGGGATTTCCTGGATATTTCGGGAATTTCTGAGGAATATCGGGAAAACATCAATAATAGCGGGATTATCTGAATATTTCGAGAATTTCTGGGGAAATTTGTAATGACTCCACTAATTATGGAATTTCCTGGATATTTCGGGATCTTCTGAGGAAATTCGGGATAACATCATTAATACGGGATTTTCCGGGTGTTTCGGGAATTTCCGAGGTATTCCAGGATAACTCTACAAATTGCGGGATATCCTGGATATTTCGGGAATTTCTGAGGAATTTCGGACTGACTACACTAATAATGGAATATCCTGGATATTTAGGGAATCTATGTGGAAATTCGGGATAACATCAATAGTAGTGGGATTTTCTGGATGGTTTGGGAATTCCTTAAGAAATTCAGAATGACTCTACAAATTACGGGGATTTCCTGGATTTTCGAGAATTTCTGAGGTGTTTAGGAATGACTACAATAATAAAGGAATTTCCTGGATATTTCGGAAATATCTGAGTTATTTCGGGATGATCACAATTACGGGATTTGGAATGGATTTCTGCGGTATCCAATAATTCACATTACGAGGTTTCTTGGATATTGGGAATTTCGAGGTATCGGATAACTTACGAATTACGAGATTTCTTGGATATTTCGGGAATTTCCGAGGTATTCCAGGATAAACTACTAATTGCGGGATTTCCTGTATATTTAGGGAATTTCTGAAAAATTCGGGATGATTCAACTAATTACTGAATTTCCTGGATATTTCGGGAATTTCTGAAAAATTTCGGCATGATTCTACTAATTACGGAATTTCCTGGATATTTCGGGAATTTCTGAGGTGGTTCGGAATGACTACAATAATAATGGAATTCCTGGATATTTAGGGAATTTCTGATGAAATTCGGGATAACATCAATAATAGCGGATTTCCTGGATATTTAAGGACTGTCTGAGGTATTCGGACTGACAACACTAATAATGGAATATCCTGGATATTTATGGAATTTATGTGGAAATTCCGGATAACAACAATAGTAATGGGATTTCCTGGATGTTTTGTGAATTACTTAAGAAATTCAGGATGACTCTACAAATTACGGGATTTCCTGGATATTTCGAGAATTTCTGAGGTGTTTCAGAATGATTACAATAATAATGGAATTTCCTGGATATGTAAGGAATTTCTGATGAAATTCGGTATAACATTAATAATACGGGATTTTCTGGATATTTAGGGAATTTCTGCGGTATTTTGGAATGTCTCCACTAATTATGGAGTTGTCCTGGATATTTAGGGAATTTCTGAGGTATTGCAGGATAACGCCACGAATTACGAGATTTCTTGGATATTTCTGGAATTTCCGAGGTATTCCAGGATAACACTACTAATTGCGGGATTTCCTGTATATTTAGGGAATTTCTGAAAAAATTCGGGATGATTCAACTAATTACTGAATTTCCTGGATATTTCGGAAATATCTGATGCATTTCGGAATACCTTTACTAATTTCGCGATTTCCTGGATATTTCGGGAATTTCTGAAGGTATTTCGGACTGACTACACTAATAATGGAATATCCTGGATATTTAGGGAATCTATGTGATATTTCAGGATAACATCAATAGTAATGGGATTTCCTGGATGTTTTGGGAATTCCTTAAGAAATTCAGAATGACTCTATAAATTACGGGATTTCCTGGATATTTAGGGAATTTCTGAGGTGTTTCGGAATGATTACAATAATAATGGAATTTCCTGGATATGTAAGAAATTTCTGATGAAATTGGGGATAACATCAATAATACGGGATTTTCTGGATATTTCGGGAATTTCTGCGGTATTTTGGAATGACTCCACTAATTATGGAAATTCCTGGATATCTTGGGAGGTTCTGAGGAAATTCGGCATGATTCTACTAATTACGGATGGTCCTGGATATTCCGGAAATATCTGAGGTTTTTAGGGGAAATCTTTACTAATTACGAGATTTCCTGGATAATTCGGGAATTTCCGATGTATTCCAGAATAACCTCACTAATTACGAAATTTCTTGGATATTTCGGGCATTTTCGAAGTATTCCAGGATAACTCTACTAATTGCGGGATTTCCTGGATATTTAAGGAATTTCTGAGGTATTTCGGACTGACTGCACTAATAATGGAATATCCTGGATATTTATGTGGAAATTCGGGATAACAACAATAGTAATGGGATTTCCTGGATGTTTCGGGAATTCCTTAAGAAATTCCGGATGACTCTACAAATTACGGGATTTCCAGGATATTTCGAGAATTTCTGAGGAGTTTTGGAATGACTCCACTAATTATGGAATTTCTGAAAAAAATCGGGATGATTATACTAATTACGGAAATTCTTGGATATTTCGGGATTTTCTAAGGAATTTCGAAATGCCACTACTAATTAGGGGATTTACTGGATATTTCGGGAATTTCTGAGGTATCGCATGATAACTTCACTAATTACGAGATTTCTTGGATATTTCGGGAATTTCCGAGTTATTCCAGGATAACTCTACAAATTGCGCGATTTACTGGACATTTCGGGAATTTCAGAAGAGTTTCGGGATAACATCATTAATAACGGGATTTTCTGAATATTTCGTGAATTTCTGGGGTATTTAGTATGAATCCACTAATTATGTAATTTCCTGGATATTTAGGGAGTTTCTGAGGAAATTCGGCATGATACTACTAATTACGGAAGTTCCTGGTTATTCCGGAAATATCTGAGGTTTTTTCGGGATAACTTTACTAATTGCGGGATTTCCTGGATATTTCGGGAATTTCTGAGGAATATCGGGAAAACATCAATAATAGCGGGATTATCTGAATATTTCGAGAATTTCTGGGGAAATTTGTAATGACTCCACTAATTATGGAATTTCCTGGATATTTCGGGATCTTCTGAGGAAATTCGGGATAACATCATTAATACGGGATTTTCCGGGTGTTTCGGGAATTTCCGAGGTATTCCAGGATAACTCTACAAATTGCGGGATATCCTGGATATTTCGGGAATTTCTGAGGAATTTCGGACTGACTACACTAATAATGGAATATCCTGGATATTTAGGGAATCTATGTGGAAATTCGGGATAACATCAATAGTAGTGGGATTTTCTGGATGGTTTGGGAATTCCTTAAGAAATTCAGAATGACTCTACAAATTACGGGATTTCCTGGATTTTTCGAGAATTTCTGAGGTGTTTAGGAATGACTACAATAATAAAGGAATTTCCTGGATATTTCGGAAATATCTGAGTTATTTCGGGATGACTCTACAAATTACGGGATTTCCTGGATATTTCGGGATTTTCTGAGGTATTCCAGGATAACTTCACTAATTACGAGATTTCTTGGATATTTCGGGAATTTCCGAGGTATTCCCTGATAACCTTACTAATTACGAGATTTCTTGGATATTTCGGTAATTTCCGAGTTTTTCCAGAATAACTCTACTAATCGCGGGATTGCCTGGATTTTTCGGGAATTAATGAGGAATTTCGGGATGATTCTACAAATTACTGAATTTCCTGGATATTTCGGAAATATCTGAGGCATTTCGGGATGATTCTACTTATTACGGAATTTCCTGGATTTTTCGGGAATTTCTGAGGTATTGCAGGTTAACTTCACTAATTACGAGATTTCTTGGATATTTCGGGAATTTCCGAGGTATTCCAGGATAACTCTACAAATTGCGCGATTTACTGGACATTTCGGGAATTTCAGAAGAGTTTCGGGATAACATCAATAATAACGGGATTTTCTGAATATTTCGTGAATTTCTGGGGTGTTTAGTATGAATCCAATAATTATGTAATTTCCTGGATATTTAGGGAGTTTCTGAGGAAATTCGGCATGATACTACTAATTTCGGAAGTTCCTGGTTATTCCGGAAATATCTGAGGTTTTTTCGGGATAACTTTACTAATTGCGGGATTTCCTGGATATTTCGGGAATTTCTGAGGAATTTCGGGAAAATATCAATAATAGCGGGATTTTCTGAATATTTCGGGAATTTCTGAGGAAATTTGGAATGACTCCACTAATTATGGAATTTCTTGGATGTTTCGGAAATTTCTTAGGAAATTCGTGGTAACACCAATAGTAACTTGATTTCCTGGATCTTTCGGTAATTTCTGAAGAAATTCGGAATAACACCAATAATAACGGGATTTTCTGCATATTTCGGGAATTTCTGAAAAAATTCGGGATGATTCTATTAATTACCGAATTTTCTGGATATTTCGGAAATATCTGAGGCATTTCGGGATGACTCTACTAATTTCGGGATTTGCTGGATATTTCGGTAATTTCTGAGGTATCGCAGGATTTCTTCACTAATTACGAGATTTCTTGGATATTTCGGGAATTTCCGAGTTATTCCAGGATAACTCTACTAATTGCGGGATTTCCTGGATATTTCGGGAATTTCTGAGGAATATCGGGAAAACATCAATAATAGCGGGATTATCTGAATATTTCGAGAATTTCTGGGGAAATTTGGAATGACTCCACTAATTATGGAATTTCCTGGATATTTCGGGATCTTCTGAGGAAATTCGGGATAACATCATTAATACGGGATTTTCCGGGTGTTTCGGGAATTTCCGAGGTATTCCAGGATAACTCTACAAATTGCGGGATATCCTGGATATTTCGGGAATTTCTGAGGAATTTCGGACTGACTACACTAATAATGGAATATCCTGGATATTTAGGGAATCTATGTGGAAATTCGGGATAACATCAATAGTAGTGGGATTTTCTGGATGGTTTGGGAATTCCTTAAGAAATTCAGAATGACTCTCCAAATTACGGGATTTCCTGGATTTTTCGAGAATTTCTGAGGTGTTTAGGAATGACTACAATAATAAAGGAATTTCCTGGATATTTCGGAAATATCTGAGTTATTTCGGGATGACTCTACATATTACGGGATTTCCTGGATATTTCGGGATTTTCTGAGGTATTCCAGGATAACTTCACTAATTACGAGATTTCTTGGATATTTCGGGAATTTCCGAGGTATTCCCTGATAACCTTACTAATTACGAGATTTCTTGGATATTTCGGTAATTTCCGAGTTTTTCCAGAATAACTCTACTAATCGCGGGATTTCCTGGATATTTCGGGAATTTCTGAGGAATTTCGGGAAAATATCAATAATAGCGGGATTTTCTGAATATTTCGGGAATTTCTGAGGAAATTTGGAATGACTCCACTAATTATGGAATTTCTTGGATGTTTCGGAAATTTCTTAGGAAATTCGTGGTAACACCAATAGTAACTGGATTTCCTGGATGTTTCGGTAATTTCTGAAGAAATTCGGAATAACACCAATAATAACGGGATTTTCTGCATATTTCGGGAATTTCTGAAAAAATTCGGGATGATTCTATTAATTACCGAATTTTCTGGATATTTCGGAAATATCTGAGGCATTTCGGGATGACTCTACTAATTTCGGGATTTGCTGGATATTACGGTAATTTCTGAGGTATCGCAGGATTTCTTCACTAATTACGAGATTTCTTGGATATTTCGGGAATTTCCGAGTTATTCCAGGATAACTCTACTAATTGCGGGATTTCCTGGATATTTCGGGAATTTCTGAGGAATATCGGGAAAACATCAATAATAGCGGGATTATCTGAATATTTCGAGAATTTCTGGGGAAATTTGTAATGACTCCACTAATTATGGAATTTCCTGGATATTTCGGGATCTTCTGAGGAAATTCGGGATAACATCATTAATACGGGATTTTCCGGATATTTCGGGAATTTCCGTGGTATTCCAGGATAACTCTACAAATTGCGGGATATCCTGGATATTTCGGGAATTTCTGAGGGATTTTGGACTGACTACACTAATAATGGAATATCCTGGATATTTAGGGAATCTATGTGGAAATTCGGGATAACATCAATAGTAGTGGGATTTTCTGGATGGTTTGGGAATTCCTTAAGAAATTCAGAATGACTCTACAAATTACGGGATTTCCTGGATTTTTCGAGAATTTCTGAGGTGTTTAGGAATGACTACAATAATAAAGGAATTTCCTGGATATTTCGGAAATATCTGAGTTATTTCGGGATGACTCTACATATTACGGGATTTCCTGGATATTTCGGGATTTTCTGAGGTATTCCAGGATAACTTCACTAATTACGAGATTTCTTGGATATTTCGGGAATTTCCGAGGTATTCCCTGATAACCTTACTAATTACGAGATTTCTTGGAAATTTCGGTAATTTCCGAGTTTATCCAGAATAACTCTACTTATCGCGGGATCGCCTGGATTTTTCGGGAATTAATGAGGAATTTCGGGAAAATATCAATAATAGCGGGATTTTCTGAATATTTCGGGAATTTCTGAGGAAATTTGAAATGACTCCACTAATTATGGAATTTCTTGGATATTTAGGGAATTTCTGAGGAAATTCGTGGTAACACCAATAGTAACTGGAATTCCTGGATGGTTCGGGATTTTCGGAAGAAATTCGGGATAACGCCAATAATAACGGGATTTTCTGCATATTTCGGGAATTTCTGAAAAAATTCGGGATGATTCTACAAATTACTGAATTTCCTGGATATTTCGGAAATATCTGAGGCATTTCGGTATTATTCTACTAATTACGGAATTTCCTGGATATTTCGGGAATTTCTGAGGTATTGCAGGTTAACTTCACTAATTACGAGATTTCTTGGATATTTCGGGAATTTCCGAGGTATTCCAGGATAACTCTACAAATTGCGCGATTTACTGGACATTTCGGGAATTTCAGAAGAGTTTCGGGAAAATATCAATAATAGCGGGATTTTCTGAATATTTCGGGAATTCTGAGGAAATTTGAAATGACTCCACTAATTATGGAATTTCTTGGATATTTAGGGAATTTCTGAGGAAATTCGTGGTAACACCAATAGTAACTGGAATTCCTGGATGGTTCGGGATTTTCGGAAGAAATTCGGGATAACGCCAATAATAACGGGATTTTCTGCATATTTCGGGAATTTCTGAAAAAATTCGGGATGATTCTACAAATTACTGAATTTCCTGGATATTTCGGAAATATCTGAGGCATTTCGGTATTATTCTACTAATTACGGAATTTCCTGGATATTTCGGGAATTTCTGAGGTATTGCAGGTTAACTTCACTAATTACGAGATTTCTTGGATATTTCGGGAATTTCCGAGGTATTCCAGGATAACTCTACAAATTGCGCGATTTACTGGACATTTCGGGAATTTCAGAAGAGTTTCGGGAAAATATCAATAATAGCGGGATTTTCTGAATATTTCGGGAATTCTGATGAAATTTGGAATGACTCCGCTAATTATGGAATTTCTTGGATGTTTCGGAAATTTCTTAGGAAATTCGTGGTAACACCAATAGTAACTGGATTTCCTGGATGTTTCGGTAATTTCTGAAGAAATTCGGAATAACACCAATAATAACGGGATTTTCTGCATATTTCGGGAATTTCTGAAAAAATTCGGGATGATTCTATTAATTACCGAATTTTCTGGATATTTCGGAAATATCTGAGGCATTTCGGGATGACTCTACTAATTTCGGGATTTCCTGGATATTTCGGGAATTTCTCAGGTATTTCGGAATGACTCCACTAATTATGGAATTTGCTGGATATTTAGGGATTTTCTATGGAAATTCTGGTAAACACCAGTAATATCGGGATTTTCTGGATATTTCGGGAATTTCTTAATAAATTCGGGATGACTACTAATTACGGAATTTCCTGGATATATCGGGAGTTTCTGAGGTATTTCGGGAGGACTCTACTAATTACGGGATTTCGTGGATAATTGCAATTATGTGCGTCGTGTTGAACTTGTGTGAATATTGTGTGGAACTTTTGTGTATGTGTGTGTTGTTTGGAACTTTTGTGTCTGTGTTATGTGAAACTTGTGTGAATAATGTGGAATGTTGTCGGTATGCATGTTGTTATATTAATTGGCGTCTACAGGAATAAATGTTAGATGATGTGCGTATTTGTAAGTACTTAGGTGTGTAAATAGTATTTTTTATTTTAAATGTAAAAAAAATATGAATAATTTTTCTCTGCGTTTAACAGAGCCGAAACTGTCGTAATTATTAGTCAAATGATTGTTTAACAAAACGCCCGCTTTAAAATTTTTTATAATTTTTTTTCTTTTATTGAATATTCTGGTAAGCACAAATTAGCGATAATTTAACTATTTATTAAATATATATATTATATAACTATATATATATATATAAGTAAATACCATATTATTTATAATAAATTATTCATTTGTATTTAAAAATTTATATGTCAATAATGCCATAACTCAACCACATTCTTTGATGTCCATAAGAAGAATAAAATGGCGATAACTCAATCATAAATTAAATGTTTAATGAATGTAACAATAATTTGTTATTATTTGTAGTTAAATATTTATTTGTATTTTAAATTTGTACGTTGATAATGGCGATAACTCAACCATAATCTTTGCTGTCCATAAAAAGAATAAAATAGCTTTAACTCAACCAAAAATTAAATGTATTAATGAATATAACAAAAATTGTTTATTATTTGTAGGTAATTATTAATCAAATATTTCTGTATATGCTATAAATTTTTTTTTTTTTTTGGTAGTTTCCACGTACACCTTTTTACAGGTTTTTACGTATCCCCTACACCTTTATTATTCCATTTTATTCCATTTCCAATTTTTACCCCCTCTTTACCCCACCTTCTCGCATTCGCCCGGGGTTATGCCCGTGGAGAGAGGGAAAACCTATGGCCAAACCCGTTGGGATAAATGCCATTTAGGAAAACCTCCTCCGAGAAGGACGGTGTATTCGAGAACAATTCTGTTTGGGTGGCTAGGTCACATTGCGTAGACTTTAACACCGAAACCGAATGTCTCACACCTCCCGCTCACGTTGTGTAATGTGAAAAAACACCTAACCGATCATTTAAGCTAAGTCCGAGAACGGTCACCCATCCAAGTGCCAACCGCGCTCGGTGCTGCTTAACTTTCATGACCGGCCGAGGTGCGTTTCCGCCACTCCGCCACCGTATCGGTTCTGTATATGCTATATTTTCTGTATAGATTTTTGGTCCATTATTTATTTTTCTCCTTTTCTTTTTATAAGTGTCAGTATCATCTTTAATTTTATAAATTGATTTATTATTCATTGATATTTTTAAACATTTTTTTTAAGTTGTTCTTGATAGAGCAACATATAATTGCCTATGATTGAAAACAGGTGTATTTAAATACAGTTCAACTTTATTAAATGATTGCCCTTGTGCTTTATTTATAGTCATAGCGAAACCTATCCATATTGGAAATTGTCTTCTTACCATTTCAAAAGGTACTTCTTCTAACGATTATTTTTAAGTCAATATTTTGACAAAGATTTTGTCCCGGTGATAATTTCTGCAGTTATTATATATTGTTTCATTTCTTTTATTATTAATCTTGTTCAATTACAAAGACCATGAGAAATATTTAAATTTCTAAAACAACTAATAATTGTACCTTTTTTTAATATTAGTTTGTGAGGAGGTAATCCATTGGCGGTATCGAATTTAAAAAATTGGTAGGTATTGATTCAGCCAATTTATCATTGTTGTCACTTCGAGTTCTATCATCACTGTAGTATACACACATTTCTTTGTTGATTTTTTCGACTATATTATTATTAATTTGTAATATATCTTAATTTAAAGGAGATAATATCACTTTTTCTTTTAATGTTGAATCTGTGGCATCTATGTTGTGACCGAAAATTTCTGTTATCAAGTCAGATGTACAAAAAGAAGATCTTATGGAATTTCTTTAACATTATTTTCTAATTCGAATTTTGTGGCATTTTTATTTTCTCCTATTTCAAGTAACCATTTTTTAAATTTATGATCTGAATTTTGTAATCTTAGATTTTCACAAATAATTACTTTTTACATAAGACTCTATTATTTTCGTACGGTTTCCGTGTCGTACTATTGGAAGAGTTTGTCTGAAATGACCTGATGTTACGACTACTTTCCCTCCAAGTGGCATAGAATTTTGACAAATATCTTGAAAAAATTTATCAATTGTTTCGAAAGCATATTTTGATACGATTGATATTTCATCCCATATAATAATTATTATATTTTTTAAAAATATGCCATGTTTAGAATTTGGATTAATATTACAAGTTGTTTCTTCATTAATATGTAGTGGTAATTTAAATATACTATGAAATATTCTACCGTTGATTAATAAATTAGCAGCGATACCAGTCCATGCCATTGTTATCATTGGTATTTTTATTGACATTAGATATTCAATAATTACGTTATGTAAATAAGTTTTACCACTACCACCAGGAACATCGATGAAATACAAAGATTTCCCTCAATTGTTAATAGTTGCATCGATAACTAATTTAAAAATATGTTTTTATCAGTTGTTAACGAATCGATTAAATATGTTACATTTACATTGTTAGTACATTCTGACTCATCATTAATATATTCTTCAAATTTACTGTAGCTTTATTAATGCATTCCATATAATATTAAAATATCTTCAATGATTTTCAATGCTTCCTTTTCTGCCTGAGTTAGTAGCAATTTAGGATTGAAGAAATTTATCTTGTGTTTAGCATATAATTTTAATGCGTCAAGAGGATTTTGGTATACTAGTATGTATGCAAACGATTCACACATAGATTGTGGAAACTTAAATACTGCTGCTTCAGTTAAGCATTTATCCGACTCATCGTCGGTACTAATTAAATCTTTTGTTATGTACACATCTTCGAATTTTTCATAAACTACATTATCAACTGTACGTACGTCTTTAAAAGATTTAGCACCTCGAACATGCAGTAATAAAAGTCGTAAAAAATATGTTTTGCGTTTATTTGGATTTGCAAAATACATTCTACTGCTGATAGGTTTTGTAATTTTTTTTCTTGGCTGACATCTCTTGTTTCGTTTATCAAAAACATATTGATGAGGAATTTCATGATATAAATATTATCTTGCGTTTTCATCTTGTTCATTTAATTTGAACCAAGATGTTAATGTTGTATCAACATTTTTATCAAGTATTGCATTTTCATAACCTTCTTTATAATATACATTCTGTTTATATTCATTGTGAACAGCTAATCTGTAAATTTTATATGATTGTTTGTACAATTTATACTCTAAAATACGATACATTGCTTCTGGTGCACATACATATTTTCTAGAAATATGTTGTGTTATTTCATCATAATTGTATGTTTTATCATCTTCGTTCGTATTATTTTCTTCATTTGTATTAAATTTTGTTGTAAATTTGACAAAAGCAGTATCTGGTCCTTTGTGAATATATTTAAATAAATATTTAATAGCTTTTATTGTACTACAAATTTCTACATTTATATGGCATTCTAACAATAATAATATATATGGATTTTATGGTACAATAAAACTGTTGTCCGCAATTTTAGTTTTTGAATATGTTACTTGAACGCCATTATTTCTACGTCGATATATAGGATAGTTATCTGCATTATATTGTGTCCTAGTTGCAAATGGTTTTGGAAAATTTTTGGTGCAATATGTTTTATCTTCACTCATACATATATATTTTATGTTTTGTTTACCACATGAACCATGTATCATATTATTTTTTACTATTTTGTATAATCTAGGATATTTTTTTCATAAGGTATTTCAGCACCTATAATTTTATTAATTTCATCAGTATCACGAAATTTGTCGTGTCCATATAACCAAATTAGCATATAAATATGCGGTAATCCATACTTTTGAAATTCTATAACATAAATAAATCCTCTAACTTATCCAAATACGTTGTTTTTTAAAATTTCATTTTTTAAAATTTTAACTTCTTCGTGGAATACTCCTGATATTAAATCTGGATGATCTAAAGTTGTTTCGAATGGTTTTAAATTTTCTATAATTTCTTTCCAGTTAGGATTACACGTCATTGTTAAAAATAGATCAGGTTTCTCATTATTTTGTAGTTGAGTCATTGAATCTAAATAATTTTGTTATATGGCTCGAGAACTTCCTATATAAGATGGTGGAAGAATTACCATTTTTCCAATTTGAGATTCTTGTCCGTACATCAACAATAAATTGTTCAGACAAATTTTTTAAATTCAAACATGGATTAAAGTCATTTCGAATGCTCAATTTATAAGAATAATATTGAAGCATAGATATATTTGTATTTTTATTAGGATTATATAAACTTTTCATGTAAGGACTCCATCCAGAATTTGCATATGGAAATATTAAAGGATAAACCATGGGATCTAGATGTTTACTAAGTATATTTATTTTTTGTAGTTTATCACTTTTTGGATAAATACAAATATCGCGATCAATAGGTGGTTCACCATTATTTCCTACATATACGACAGCCGCTTCATTACATGTTGCAAAATAAGATTTATTTACATGAGTATTATCTCTTGATAATGACATGTATACTTTTTGTTGTATAACATTCTTATTTTTTATTTTATTCTTTTCTTCTTTTTCTATTTCATGCATCATTTTATATGCTTTTGCATAAGCATTGTTTGACGATAAAAAATCATTTAATAAATTTAATAAGTTTATACTAGCTTTTTCAATTTTGTAATTATTTGCTCTATAATTATTTGCACTTTCATTATCTATAATGTACAATTCATTATATTTGGGCACTTCATTTTCATTCGGATGTAGAGTATATGTGTTGTGGTATGCTTGTCCACATATTTTAATAACTTGTGGTCCAGCTGATTTAAAATGTATTAACTTTGCACCGAAACTGGCGAATGCAAATTAATTATTATACTGTCGAATATTTTTTTGTAGCTAATACTCATTTAATTATTGCTAAACAATAAATTTTTTTAAATTTCTGGATATAATTCATTATCTAATGATACTTTATTCTTATGACAACAATGAACAAATGTTTTATCATAAGATACTTCAAAGGCAAAATATTTTGCTTTACAAAGTTGACATTCATTGTTTAATTGGTCTAAATAAATTGTTTTAATAAGATCTTCGTTAAACGTAACATTTGCAATCAAACCTTTCTTTAATATATTAATATTTTTGAAATAAAATGAATTTATCGTTCGGTGATATGTATATGTGTAAATTATATAATATCGGTCTCTCCGAACTAAATGCTTTATTTTAGAATAAAGCAGGCCTATCGTACTCTTTGTCCACTATGGTTGGTGGAATTTCCCAGAGTGGACAAAGAGTACGATAGGCCTGCTTTATTCTAAAATAAAGCATTTAGTTCGGAGAGACCGATATTATATAATTTACACATATTAATATTTTTGTCTTCAATATTATTTTTGTTGACTCTTTCTTGTTTTCGTTTTCTGTCAATACTTATTTTTACAGTATCTTTTTTTTTTAATCTTCTTTATAATTTTGAGATTCTTTTATTACATTTTCTTTCGATATTGTATTTTGTTTCAATATTTTGCTCCAAACCTTGTTTTAATCGCGAGCGAAGCAAGCGTTTTTGGCTAGTATTGTTTAAAAGAAAAAATGAAATTTCAGTAAATTATCAAATTTTGAATTAATTAACTAAACAATGTAAAATTTTTAACACTACGTGTGAAATTGCCACGTGTTTGAAAATTGAAGATGGCCGAAAATATGGCCACGCTGCTTCTTCCTCCTTCCCGTATGTGTACTTCACGCGGGGGGAGAGGACAAAGGCTACAGCTTCTCTACTATTAACGAATTAAATACGTCACGCTTAACGTTCACAATTTTATTTTAATTGAAATTTGCTAAATCGTGCTTAATTTGCTGCTGCTGCTGCCGAATTTTGTTTATTATTTGCTGCTAAGAGAAAAATTTAAAGTTAACCTTTAGAGGGCCGGAATACGCCTCTAGGTGTAAGGGGTCTCATTCACCAACATCGCAACTTAGTTTGGCTTTAACTCAGGGACCTTAGACCACATTAGTAGATAAGCTAGGCCGGTTCTAACTCATAGGCCGGTTCTAGCCCACAGGCCGGTTCTACCCCAAATGTGTTTGTGTGTGTGTGTGTGTGTGTGTGTGTGTTGTGTTACCCCATTACGTTATATTGAGTATCCATACTAAATATATGAGACTGTAGCGGTCATATATAGTAATCGATTAAAGATTTGGACGCTTGAGAGATAGTGCACCACGACGCGAACCCTAGCGGATGATTCGAGAACTTTGCGTATATTTCGTACTACGTAGACGTGGTATCGATGCTAAGGTTATGAGTAACCGAATTCGTCTTATATAGTAACAGATGTAGCTAGAGACTTTTAAGTGCTGAATAAAAAATGAAGCGGGCGTCTGGTCTTGAACCTGAGCCACTTCGGATCCGAAGGCGTTCATGCTAACCACTGCGCTACGCCCGCACTGGTCGTAGCGCTTCTTATTGCTCTTATATGCTACCGATACCGGGCCACCTCGCGGTGTCGGTAATGCTGGCATCTTATGACAAGTGGATTAAATCCACCCTGTCACACAGAGTAGAAGGTTAGTCGCTTGCGAGATAGCAAACCATACCGCAAACCCTAGCGGATGATTTGGGAAACCAGTGCGTGTGCGCGCATGTAATTAATTCGTTTGCACTTTAATTAAATCGATTTCACATTGATAGCAATCGTTTGCACAATGATAGCAACCGTTTGCACATTGATAGCAACCGTTTGCACATTGATAGCAATTGTTTGCACATTAGTTGCAACCATTTGCACATTGATAAAAATAATTTGCAAATTGAGAGCAACCGTTTGCACATTGATAGCCACCGTGTGAACATTGATATCAATCGTTTGCGCATTGTTAGAAACTGTTTGCACATTGAGAGCAACCGTTTGCACACTGATAGCTACCATTTGTTCATTCATAGCAACCGTTTGCAGTTTGTTTAAAAACTTTACATTATAATCGAAAAGTATATTCTAGGCCTGCTCATTTACTTTTACTTTTATTAAGCGATTTGTAACCACTTGCTTTAGGGTAAGACATTGTGTTTGATGAAAGTTTTTTTTTAGTATACGCTTTCCATGTCGGTAGATTCGTCTCTTCTTTTTTCTCTTCATTCTCCAGGAGGGAAGGAAAATTAACTATACCGTTGCTTGGACCCGTGACGAAAGTTTGTGGAATTGCTGATATTTATACTAATTTAAGAAAAGGGCGAAGTCTCCAGCCAACACCTTCACCTGTGCGGTAAACAACTTATCGTTACCTCTCCGTTTTTTTTCTTCCCCGTTGAATCCATCTATTTCACTCTTTTCTCAAACCACCAATGACGATAATCCGATCAGCGTTGTGTAAGCGATTTCTTAATTGGAACACGGTAGCAGCATTCAAACCACAGATTCTTATGTGTATATATCTGAGAGAGTTTGTTCCAGGGAAACGATGCTCTGAAGAGAAAGAGTTCGAGTTGAACGTCACCGATGAGAGGATAAATTGCTAGATCCTTCAGAATGTAATCTTTGCCTGGTTTCATAAATCCTTGATCATACACTGTGTTCTCCATCTGGACAACGTATGAGATATTGCAGCAAAAAACTCTGATTTATAAACTCTCCCCCGCCCCTCCGCCAAGCCATGAAAAAGCTTTACGTTGGTAATATTATAGTGATCAAATCGACTAGCGCACATTATCCGCTTATTGACTTTTGTGATTAGTTTGAAAACCCAGAATAACCACTCTAGGTTATTCTAATTGATTTGTTGTTTTTACAGTCCATATATGTCTTCACGTTGTTTGAACAAATCCCAAGTTCGAAAACTCATGGATCTTGTTTTACATAATCCAGCAATCGAACTTCACGAGGATTCACATATGGCATAAGCTACTCGATTCAAATTAATTCAAACTTCATAAATGATAATATTACACCTATTTAAATGACAGCGTTCAAATTAGTTTGTGATAATAAGTTCATTCTTTGCAATGATTACTATTTTCCAGTAGCCTTCGGCAAAATGCAAAGGGTACAGAAACGTCAAAGTAACCAACATTATCGACTATATTCTCCAATTCACCGAATGTTACAGTACCAAATGTATTACAAATAGCATAAAAGAAGTATCAAAGATACTAAACTCATATCAAATGTATTATAAATTAGTAAAAAGTAGTAAAGAATATTACATGTATTATACTTAATATCAAAGGAGTATCAAATATATTGTAAAGAGTATTAGAAAGTTTATAAAGGAAATCCAAGGTATCATAAATAGTATTAAACAAGTTTCAAACATATAACATGCAGAGTTAAAAAAATATCTAACATAGTAATAAAAGTTTTAAAAAAGTATTCAGAGTATCAAATCTATCAAATGAATTATAAACAGTATTAATACAATATTGAAAGAAGTATTCAAGGTATTGAAAAGTATTAAAGGTTATTAAATGTATTATCAAAAGTATTAAAAAGTATCGAACATATAACATGCAGTATTAAAAGAATATCTAACGTAGTATCAATAGTATTGAAAAGCATTAAAAGATATTAAATGTGTTATCAAAATATTAAAAAGTATCTAATGTAGTATAAAAGTTTTAAAAAGTATAATTCAAAAAGTATTACATGTACTACATATATATTATGAAACGAGTATCAAACATATCTACAAATATAGCATATCAAAAAAGGCAATGGGTTAAAATTAATAATTTAACAATCCAAAGAAAACAATCGCCAAAGCGAGCTAAAAATGTATATATTACTTCTAGAAAGAGTTTAAGTATTCAGTTTTCTCTTTCAATAATTGAAGTTGAACTTCTGCAATAGAAAGTACTTTATCAAACACCTTCTAAGAAGGTATCAAAATTCGAAAGTATAATGTATCATTTGAATTATTTATAATATTATTAATCTTTCCCTATTTAAAATTTATTATTTTAAACTATCTATATGTATACTTTATAAAAAATTTACTACCTTAAACAGTACTAATAATTAAAACGTTTTTTTTTCAAAAAGTTGCTGCAATAGAAAGTACCGAAATCTATGGAAAATAATTAAGAAGTATTTTGTAATAACTTAAATTGATATTAACTGTATATCTTTTATTATATACTTATAATTATTTTTCCATTTTATATATTACTCAAATTGTTTAAGAAGTTTCCGCAATTGAAAATACTGATTTCACTATGTAAACGGCGAGTACTTAGTAACATAATATCATAAGTGCTGTGTTATTTTATACAGGTGTAGTGTTTGAGATTTTAAAGGTTCATTAGATTAAGACACACTAAGTAATTCTGAATAAGTAATTATTGTGTATACAATATATCGAGTGCTCTCTAGATTACTCCCGGGTTATTAGCTTGCGTGTTATCACGGTGCCGGTCGATTACGTTCTGTTTCGATATCGACGCATCGCATGTCGCATGGTGTCGCTGTAGTTTTGTGTACTCGCGCATCACCGCAGGCGCTAGTATATAAGTTACCGCACTCTCCCCTACTTGTGTAATAATTAATTTTTGCTGCGTATGATTAGTAATTAAGTTGATACTTTGTTTTTAAGTCGTTCAGATCTACGTACACCTGCCTGAGAATTTTCGACTGTCTTAGCACTACGTACTTTGTTTTCCGTTACTGACTGACGTTCATCAAAAACTTTTGCACTACATTCAAGTATTTGGTTGCTATGTCTTTTCCAAATAGTAGCGGAATCGATTTTAACTAAATATGTCACACCTGGGACTAATACTTTAAGAATTTTTGCTTTGATCCATTTCGTTTTACCGATTCTATTATCGGTGACCATTACCGAGTCACCTATTTCAAATTTTACATATCTCGTACCTTTATGATTGTTTATCTGGCGGTTTTGGTTATTGTACATTATACTTTCAGTCTCTCTCGGTCTTATAGAGAAAATCTAGTGCGTAATTCGCGTCCAAGCATAAGTTTTGCAGGAGATTAGTTAGTTGAAATATGCGGTGTACATCGATAGTCAAATAAAAATTGTCTAATAGAATCATTTAAACATAATCCACTTTTTATCATACACACCACTTTTCGTTTAAATGTGTCGACTAGGTTTTCTGCTGCACCATTCGTTGCTGGACAATACGTTGGAGTAATACTGTGGCGAATGCCAGAATTTTTCATTAATTTTTGAAATTTTTCGCTGAGAAAGGTAGAATAATTGTCAGTAACTAAGTGTGCTGTATAACCGAAACGTGTAAAAACTTCTTTAAACACTGTAATCGTGGCTATTTCATTCATATTTGGCATTATAAAAGCTTCTGGCCACTTTGAGTGACTATCGATCATTAAAAGTACTACTTTGCCTTCTATCGGCCCTCAAAAATCTACGTGCTCTATGCCATGGCATTGTTGGCCACGACCATGGTGTTAATGGAATCTTTACAGGTCTTTTCTTAGTTTCTAAACATTTTAAGCATGAGCGTGTAATTTCTTCTAAGTCATAATCAATAGATGGCCACCAGACAAACGACCGAGCTAGTGCTTTCATTTTACTAATACCAAAATGACTATAGTGCAGTTCATGTAATACGAGTGATTTTAATTTCTCTGGTATCACTACTCTGTGACCCCAGAGCAAGCAGTTGCTTTCAATTGATAACGCTTCGCGCTTATTCAAAAAACATAATAACTCTTTCTCAATCGGTGGTTTGTCTGGCCATCCATCTAAAGAATAAGCCATTACTTTACATAAAGTTTTATCATTGCGCGTTTCACGCTGTACATATTTCCAATCGAGAGAAGTAAAATCGTAATCTTTGATATTATTTCAGTACGCGTCGGATCCATTGTCAGCAAATTTTCTTTCCTTTTGATTGAATATAATATCTTTGCTAGGCATACGACTCAACCAATCAGCGTAATTTTCTGAACCTTTTATTTGCTTTATATCATAACGAAAAGCTGATAAAAATACTGCCCACCTTTGAATACGCGCGGCCGCTATTTCTGGGATAGATTTCTCTGGATGAAAAATCCGTGTTAGCGCAGAGTTGTCTGTTTGTAATAAAAATTTTCTTCCAAATAAATATTCAAAAAAAATTTTAACACCAAAAATTATCGCCAAGTCTTATCTATCTAGTTGAGAATAATTGCGATCGCTTACATTTAATGTGCGGCTAGCATAATGAATGGGAAAATCATTATTATCAATTCTATGTGACAACACAGCCGATACACCACATGGTGACGCATCGCATGTAAGAACCAGCGGTTTATTCGGATCGTAATGCATTAAGAATTTATCGGAAACTAACTGTTTTTTTATTTTGTTAAACGCGGTTTCACATTCTGTGGTCCAACGGAAACCACGCTGTTTTTGTAAACTATTATAAAACGGCCGTAATTTTGTTGCTATGTTTGGTATAAAACGCGCATAATAATTTATAGAACCTAATAAACTTCTTAATTCCGATACATTAGTAGGTGGAGAGCTTTTCGCACACAATCAATTTTATGTTTTATAGGATGAATGCCAAATTTATCAATACGGTAACCTAAATATATAACTTCATCTTGCAAAAATTTACCTTTTTCAAAATGTAATTTTAAACCGGTATCAATTAATCGACCTAAGACTTCACGTAAACGATGTACGTGTGTTTCTTTATTGGGTCCTGTGATAATTTTATCGTCAATATAAATAACTACTCCTGGAATTCCCATCAGTAAAGCTGTAATTTTTCTTTGAAATGACCCAGGCCCCGTCGATACGCCGTAAAGAACTCGTGTGTATTTAAATAAACCCAAATGCGTACTAATGACAACTAAGTTTTGGGACTCCTCGTCTAATCCCATTTGTTAATAAGCTTCAACTAAATCAAGTGTAGTGTATTGTTCACTACCGCGTAGATTATAAAATACCGATTCCGGCCGTGGGCACGGAAAATGATCAACTTCTAAAAAAGGATTTAATGTGACCTTAAAGTCACCGCAAATTCTAATAGTACCGTTTCCTTTTATTACGGGGACTATTGGTGTTCCCCATTCGCTGTATTCTTTAGGCACTAGAATAGCATTATCTACTAAACGATAAAGTTCAGATTCGACTTGTGGCAGAAGCGCGAAAGGAATTTTGCGAGGTGATTTAAATTTGGGTTGAGTATTTGGCTTTAATTTTAATGTCAACAACCCGCGATTAAACAATCCGAACCCGGGTTTAAACACTTCTGGGAATTCCGTACGTAAAGTTTCGAGGTGAAATCGATTAACATTATAAATACATTTAATATTTTCGTTTGTGTGAGGAAATTTTTGCGAAAATTGTAAAGGCCACATGCCAAGCATATACATCCATTCTCTGCCTAAAATCGGATAACCGCCTTTACTTATTACATAAAGAGTTTGTTTACGTTTGATTTCAAGACGCTGGATGTTTACAATAATTTTACCTGCCGTATGTATCGGTTCATTATTGTACGCACGTAAATTTACATTAACTGGATCTAGTGGAATATCGTAAAATTTTTTTTCATAAAATTCTAGCGAAACTGACGAGATAGGTAAACCCGAATCTATCTCCATATTTACTAGTATGTCAGTAATTTTATTTAGATTGAAATTCAATGACTCGGCAATATTACTATCTATTAAGTGATTTTTTGTCGTCCATGCAGTGTATTTACGAGTAGTTTAGGTTTTCCTCGATATTGATGAACAAACCATATTTATTTATTTGGCGACGTTTCGATGGATATCCTCCATCCTCATCAGGCTATACTATTTCGTCAATATATAGGTATACACATATTATTAACAGCATCTCTGATGCGTCGCTCTTTCCCCTATTGTTGTGTCCATAATCAACACAAAAAATTGAAAATTAAATAAATACTTAAAGAACATTACAAAATAAATTAACACATAATCACACATATTAAGCAAAAGGCAGTCAAATATTAAAATAAAGCTAACAATGTATATCACAGACGGTTAATACCTATATATTGACGAAATAGTATAGCCTGATGAGGATGGAGGATATCCATCGAAACGTCGCCAAATAAATAAATATGGTTTGTTCATCAATATCGAGGAAAATTAAACTACTCCTAAATATTACTATCTATTTGAATTTCATTAATCGACATATAATTATCTTGATTGTAACATGCTTGTACCTCCAATTGTTCTTTAACATTTCTGTTATTATAATTAGAATTAGAATCGTGAACAGATAAATTATTCATTGAATCTTCAAGCTGCTCAGATTCAGATTCATGTTGCACGTTATTTATTCTGTGATTAAATTTATAACTATTTTTTTAAAAGGGCACATACGAAAAATGTGACCTTTCTTACCGTATTCACTACAAAATTTGAACCTGAGCGAGCATTGAAAATTTGAATGATTGTTTTCACCGCAACATGTACAAGAAGATTCTCCGCTTGTCGATGTATACTCTTGCCTCTGCTGCCTAAGGTTGTTATTGTTTACTTGGCTTCGAAAGTAGCGCTGCTTTCCGCGTTGACCGCTGTTGAGTTTTGATATGTGATGCATTCCAAACGCTTGTTCCCTCCTAGAGTTTTCCTCGTTAGTTTCTGATTTCACGGTTTTTGTTTCGGCAATTTCAATTCTTTTAGCTATTTCAATCAATTGTTTTAATTTTTTTTCTGATCCTTTCAATAATTCATATCTCATTAACTTGCTTGATACATCCGAGATTAACTGGTCTTTTAACTGATTATCGGACTCGGCAGAGGATAACTTACAATGCGCTGCTAATGTTTTCAGGGCTAACATGAAGTCTTGTAAACTTTCGTTCGGCTTTTGTTTTTTTTCGCGAAAAATGTAGCGTGCTGAGTAAGCACCCTTATCCGGGTTGTAAAGTTCTTCTATTTTAATTTTCAACGCTTCGTATGATCTGTCCTTCAAGGTCAGCAGTTCGCATTCCGTTTTTAGTTCTTTGTACACTTCTGGTGATAACATTATTAATAATAATGTCGGAAACTTAGTTTCAGAAATGTCGTTGAGTGTTGCAAATGCAGAGTTGCTCTAAAAATGATTTTAAATCGCTATTTTTTTAAACTGCTCTACGTAGTCTATTAACGACATTTTTATTTTTCTTTTAGAGGTCACTGAACTCTTTTCCATATTATTTGATGTCCTAGTAGTATTCTTCTCGTTGGCACTTTTTATGGTGTAACGAAGTGAATCTTTGCCGGACCTTGCTCAGATTCCAGGATTCAGGTTTTAAGGAATTTGAAATAAAGTACCACTATTTATAATAAAGGCTAATTATTATTAAGACTATTTACAGATATATAAAAAATAAACAAAGATATAGTGTAAGTGTTGCCAGCCCGCCTGGTCTTGGTCGGGTGAAATAGCTAATTAGTCTGTAATCAAAACAAGACAAAATACTTAATTATTACGCGATCTACGAACATTACAATGATGTCTTATAACTAGTTTCCTAAACGGACGCGACTAACGGATATCGTGTATGCTCGCACGGTAATACGGTTCGGGCTAGTATGTATGTTCACGAAGATACGGTCGGGATAATCCACGTGCGCTCACGAGGATGCGGTCGGGATAATCCACGTGTGCTCACGAGGATGCGGTCGGGATTATCTACGTGTGCTCACGAAGATACGGTCAGGATAATCCACGTGTGCTCACGAGGATACGGTCGGGATAATCCACGTGTGCTCACGAGGATACGGTCGGGATAATCCACGTGTGCTCACGAGGATACGGTCAGGATACGGTATATGGTGACTCGTGTTTACGAACGTGTGCTCACGAACGTATCCGCGGGCGCCTGCACCAGGGTTAGGATTCAGTCTGGCCGTGTGCTCACGACCAGCTTCCTCCGGCCCCCTGATCCAGACTGGTTACGGCGGTTCTTGGCGCGCCTTATATACCCGATCTGCGAGAGCGCGCATGCGCAGAACGCGGTTGCCCCACTCCGAACGAGGTCAATGAACTGGCCAATAGGCGCAGTAGTGGGGAAGCGGTCAATGACCCTAATCTATTTATAGCGCGGTCGTTGAACTCGCGTTTAACGGCACGTGTTAGTCGCGAAGCTATCTTACAATACTACGAGTCTTAAACCTAATGATTAATTATACTTGTTAACTTAATAATTATTATGCTAAATGATTAATTAGCGCGTGCAATTATTGCGCGTCGCAATGGGCTAATAATTTTTGTTTTCGGTTTTGGTATTTTTGGCAATAATGCTTTTGATGCACCTGTTTAATGTTTTACGTAAATGATCCACTGTAAACGACTTGTCAGCGAGAAATTGATAATGGGTGCACACTTCAATTAAATTTTCTTTGCTCAGTGATTTTATCCACGAGGTGTGATTTTGTGCGATTTCGCTTTTAATGTATTCAAAATTTACACTAGACATTGGCATAGC
This sequence comes from Theocolax elegans, assembly GCA_026168455.1. Classification (NCBI taxonomy): domain Eukaryota; kingdom Metazoa; phylum Arthropoda; class Insecta; order Hymenoptera; family Cerocephalidae; genus Theocolax; species Theocolax elegans. The sequence continues at coordinate 6,262,759 of CM047429.1, forward strand.
ACCGTACTACTCATTATTGTTTAAGACTTTTATCCTCGTCGCCATTTATGCTGCGTTATTTTATACAGGTGTAGTGTTTGAGGTTTTAAAGGTTCATTAGATTAAGACACACTAAGTAATTCTGAATAAGTATTTATTGTGTATACAATATATCGAATGATCTCTAGCTTACGCCCGGGTTATTAGCTTGCCTGTTATTACGGTGCCGGTTGATTACGTTCTGTTTCGATATCGACGCATCGCATGTCGCATGGAGTCGCTGTAGTTTTGTGTACTCGCGCATCACCGCAGGCGCCAGTATATAAGTTACCGCGATAAGTAAGTTTGAATTGATTTAAATTAAATTATTCTTAAATAGTTTCTGCAATAGAAAGTACTGAAATCAAAGCAAAATAACCGACAAGTATTTTCTACTATACCATAAATTTGTTATTGCATAAACATTTATAAATAGCTAAAATTCCATGGAAACTTTCTCACTAGAAAGTACTGAGATCATTACGGAATATAGACAAGTATTTTGTACCATATAATGAAATTGTATTTTAATTTATATGTTTACGCTGAACATCATCAAGAAGTTACTACTAGTCAGGTAAAACATATATTGCACTATATAATTAATTGTACACCTTAACAGCACGTCCTCGCCGTAAGAGCTGGATAAAAACATTAATATGTTGGCTAATGCTGAAAGGAAAAACATACTTTACAGAACCAATTCCATGAACTATACACAGAAATCAAAATGACCACCAGTTTGAAAGTAATTGAACTACAGGAAAGGACACCAAGTTTGCATCACGTACACCATTCATGAACAAACATTCGCATCCAATAGCGTAGAAATAGGTATTTATTATTATTATTTAAATACTTAAATTTGTTGAAATTTTATAACTAAGTTTTTCTATGTAGAATCAATAAATTATTTCGCTAATACCACTATTCAAAAAGAACACATTCCGCTCTCCCAGCTTCAATTCTCATATAAATTATATCACATTGAGACCAAATTGGCCTGTTATACTGATATTTCGATAAAATGGTAGGTCGAAATTGTCTCAAAAGAAACAAACCGTTTTACCTGAAATATACAATATTGTAATAAATAATACTATGTTTTAGACCTCCGATCTCTGACACTTCAAAAGACGTTTTGACGTTAATACTTCTCTAATATTATAATGTCAAAGATTGTTTTTTCCTATCAAAGGTACTTGAATATTTGGATTTTTAAAAAGATTTTATAAAAGGAGTCCTGGATAAAATATTGTTTCAAAAAATTCTACGAAAACTTCCATCTAAAAATGTTCTTAAACAAAAATCCGTAAACCTTACATTTATATACAAAGTATAAAGATATATAACAAAACTATTGTTATTATATACCACTTTACATAAAATTTCACCACCGCCATTAAAAACCGCACAATTTTCAAATGTTAATGTAAATATTTATATAATTAAAATCTACATAATATTAAAATTTTATAAGTGAAATTGTGAATTTTTCTGTATAAAACCCCTTATACTGTAAAAAATATTTAGTGAATGTCATTTTTTATGAGTCCATTGTGATCGCATTGATACGAGGATAAATTTACCACTATTACAAATTTTTTAAAGAGTCGTTTTTTATTAGTTTTTTGGCTTGGAAGTTTCAGTAGTCCGCGTACGTACGTACGTCCGTACGTACGTACGTACAACTTTTTATACATACATTTTACCATTAATTATTACAATAGCACAACCGATAATTAATTTTGTTGTCAACAATTAATTGTCGTGGTGCCAGGTATAAACTGTATGTATTCAAAAATTATAATAAATATATATTATTTGTAATATTAATAACAAATTATATTTAGAAATATATCTAAAATAAGCATTTTTCTGTGAATTCCCATTTTACTGTAAATAATTATATAAATAAACAATATTTTTTTTAGACTTTATGTGTCCCTGGAATTATGACTAACAGTTCCTAGATCTTTCGGGAATTTCGGAGGAAATTCGGGATGAGTCGACTAATTACGGGGTTTCCTGGATATTTCGGGAATTTCTGAAATATTTCAGAAAGACTCCACTAATTACGGGATATCCTGGATCTTTCGGGAATTCCTGAGGCATTTCGAGATGACGCTACGAATTACGGAAATTTCTGGATATTTCGGGAATTTCTCAAATATTTCATAAAGACTCTACTATTTACGGGATTTTTTGGATATTTCGGGAATATCTGAGGAAATTCGTGATGATTCTACCAATTACGGGATTTCGAGGATCTTTCGGGAATTGCTGAGATATTTCGGGATGCCGCTACTAATTACGGAATTTCCTGGATATTTCGGGAATTTCTGAAATATTTCAGAAAGACTCCACTAATTACGGAATTTCCTGGATATTTTGGGAATTTCTGAGGTATTTCTGGATCACTCTACTAATTACGGGATTTCCTGGATCTTTCGGGAATTTCTGAAATATTTCAGATAGACTCCACTAATTACGGAATATCCTGGATATTTAGGGAATTTCTGAGGTATTTCTGGATCACTCTACTAATTACGGGATTTCCAGGATATTACGGAAATTTCTTAGTAAATTCGGGATAACACCAACAATAATGGGATTTTCTGGAAATTTCGGGAAATTCTGAAAAAATTCGGGATGACTAATAATTACGGGATTCTACCAATTACGAGATTTCCTGGATCTTTCGGTAATTGCTGAGGTATTTAAAAAAAAACTCCACTAATTAAGGTATTTCCTGGATATTTCGAGAATTTCTGTGGTATTTTTGGATAACTCTACATATTAAGGGATTTCCTGGATATTTGGGGAATTTCTGAGGTATTTCTGGATAACCATACTAATTACGGGATTTCCTGGATATTTCGGGAATTTTTGAGGAATTTCTGGATAACTCTACAAATTAAGGGATTTCCTGGATATTTCGGGAATATCTGAGGAAATTCGTGATGATTCTACCAATTACGGGATTTCCAGGATCTTTCGGGAATAGCTGAGGTATTTCGGGATGACGCTACTAATTACGGAATTTCCTGGATATTTCAGGAATTTCTGAAATTTTTCAGAAAGACTCCACTAATTACGGAATTTCCTGGATCTTTCGGGAATTCCTGAGGTATTACGAGCTGACGCTACCATTTATGGGAATTTCTGGATATTTCGGGAATTTCTGAGGTATTTCTGGATCTCTCTACTAATTACGGGACTTCCAGGATATTTCGGAAATTTCTGAGTAAATTCGGGATAACACCAATAATAACGGGATTTTCTGGAAATTTCGGGAATTTCTGAAAAAATTCGGGATGACTAATAATTACGGGATTTTCTGGATATTTCGGGAATATCTGAGGAATTTCGTGATGATTCTACCAATTACGGGATTTCCTGGATCTTTCGGGAATTGCCTAGGTATTTAAACAAAAAACTCCACTAATTATGGTATTTCCTGGATATTTCGAGAATTTCTGTGGTATTTTTGGATAACTCTACAAATTAAGGGATTTCCTGGATATTTCGGGAATTTCTGAGGTATTTCTGGATTACTCTACTAATTACGGGATTTCCAGGATATTTCGGGAATTTCTGAGATATTGTGGAATGACGCTACTAATTACGGGATTTCCTTGATATTTCGGGAATATCTGAGGAAATTCGTGATGACTCTACCAATTACGGGATTTCCTGGATCTTTCGGGAATTTCTGAGGAAATTCGGGATAACACCAATAATAACGGAATTTCCTGGATATTTCGGGAATTTCTGTGGTATTACTGGATAACTCCACTAAATAAGGGATTTCCTGGATATTTCGGGAATTTCTGAAATATTTCATAAAGACTCCACTAATTATGGTATTTCCTGGATATTTCGGGAATATCTGAGGAAATTCGGGATGAATCTACCACCTACGGGATTTCCTGGATCTTTTGGGAATTCCGAGGTACTTCGGGATGACGCTACTAATTACGGAATTTTCTGGATATTTCGGGAATTTCTGAAATATTTCGGGAATTTCTGAAATATTTCAGAAAGACTCCACTAATTACGGAATTTCCTGGATATTTCGGGAATTTCTGAGATATTTCTGGATCACTCTACTAATTACGGGATTTCCAGGATATTTCGGAAATTTCTGAGTAAATTCGGTATAACACCAATAATAACGGGATTTTCTGGAAATTTCGGGATTTCTGAAAAAATTCGGGATGACTAATAATTACGGAATTTCCTGGATCTTTCGGGAATTCCTGAGGCATTTCGAGATGACGCTACGAATTACGGAAATTTCTGGATATTTCGGGAATTTCTCAAATATTTCATAAAGACTCCACTATTTACGGGATTTTTTGGATATTTCGGGAATATCTGAGGAAATTCGTGATGATTCTACCAATTACGGGATTTCGAGGATCTTTCGGGAATTGCTGAGATATTTCGGGATGCCGCTACTAATTACGGAATTTCCTGGATATTTCGGGAATTTCTGAAATATTTCAGAAAGACTCCACTAATTACGGAATTTCCTGGATATTTTGGGAATTTCTGAGGTATTTCTGGATCACTCTACTAATTACGGGATTTCCTGGATCTTTCGGGAATTTCTGAAATATTTCAGATAGACTCCACTAATTACGGAATATCCTGGATATTTAGGGAATTTCTGAGGTATTTCTGGATCACTCTACTAATTACGGGATTTCCAGGATATTACGGAAATTTCTTAGTAAATTCGGGATAACACCAACAATAATGGGATTTTCTGGAAATTTCGGGAAATTCTGAAAAAATTCGGGATGACTAATAATTACGGGATTCTACCAATTACGAGATTTCCTGGATCTTTCGGTAATTGCTGAGGTATTTAAAAAAAAACTCCACTAATTAAGGTATTTCCTGGATATTTCGAGAATTTCTGTGGTATTTTTGGATAACTCTACATATTAAGGGATTTCCTGGATATTTGGGGAATTTCTGAGGTATTTCTGGATAACCATACTAATTACGGGATTTCCTGGATATTTCGGGAATTTTTGAGGAATTTCTGGATAACTCTACAAATTAAGGGATTTCCTGGATATTTCGGGAATATCTGAGGAAATTCGTGATGATTCTACCAATTACGGGATTTCCAGGATCTTTCGGGAATAGCTGAGGTATTTCGGGATGACGCTACTAATTACGGAATTTCCTGGATATTTCAGGAATTTCTGAAATTTTTCAGAAAGACTCCACTAATTACGGAATTTCCTGGATCTTTCGGGAATTCCTGAGGTATTACGAGCTGACGCTACCATTTATGGGAATTTCTGGATATTTCGGGAATTTCTGAGGTATTTCTGGATCTCTCTACTAATTACGGGACTTCCAGGATATTTCGGAAATTTCTGAGTAAATTCGGGATAACACCAATAATAACGGGATTTTCTGGAAATTTCGGGAATTTCTGAAAAAATTCGGGATGACTAATAATTACGGGATTTTCTGGATATTTCGGGAATATCTGAGGAATTTCGTGATGATTCTACCAATTACGGGATTTCCTGGATCTTTCGGGAATTGCCTAGGTATTTAAACAAAAAACTCCACTAATTATGGTATTTCCTGGATATTTCGAGAATTTCTGTGGTATTTTTGGATAACTCTACAAATTAAGGGATTTCCTGGATATTTCGGGAATTTCTGAGGTATTTCTGGATTACTCTACTAATTACGGGATTTCCAGGATATTTCGGGAATTTCTGAGATATTGTGGAATGACGCTACTAATTACGGGATTTCCTTGATATTTCGGGAATATCTGAGGAAATTCGTGATGACTCTACCAATTACGGGATTTCCTGGATCTTTCGGGAATTTCTGAGGAAATTCGGGATAACACCAATAATAACGGAATTTCCTGGATATTTCGGGAATTTCTGTGGTATTACTGGATAACTCCACTAAATAAGGGATTTCCTGGATATTTCGGGAATTTCTGAAATATTTCATAAAGACTCCACTAATTATGGTATTTCCTGGATATTTCGGGAATATCTGAGGAAATTCGGGATGAATCTACCACCTACGGGATTTCCTGGATCTTTTGGGAATTCCGAGGTACTTCGGGATGATTCTACCAATTACGGGATTTCCAGGATCTTTCGGGAATTGCTGAGGTATTTCGGGATGACGCTACTAATTACGGAATTTTCTGGATATTTCGGGAATTTCTGAAATATTTCAGAAAGACTCCACTAATTACGGAATTTCCTGGATATTTCGGGAATTTCTGAGATATTTCTGGATCACTCTACTAATTACGGGATTTCCAGGATATTTCGGAAATTTCTGAGTAAATTCGGTATAACACCAATAATAACGGGATTTTCTGGAAATTTCGGGATTTCTGAAAAAATTCGGGATGACTAATAATTACGGAATTTCCTGGATCTTTCGGGAATTCCTGAGGCATTTCGAGATGACGCTACGAATTACGGAAATTTCTGGATATTTCGGGAATTTCTCAAATATTTCATAAAGACTCCACTATTTACGGGATTTTTTGGATATTTCGGGAATATCTGAGGAAATTCGTGATGATTCTACCAATTACGGGATTTCGAGGATCTTTCGGGAATTGCTGAGATATTTCGGGATGCCGCTACTAATTACGGAATTTCCTGGATATTTCGGGAATTTCTGAAATATTTCAGAAAGACTCCACTAATTACGGAATTTCCTGGATATTTTGGGAATTTCTGAGGTATTTCTGGATCACTCTACTAATTACGGGATTTCCTGGATCTTTCGGGAATTTCTGAAATATTTCAGATAGACTCCACTAATTACGGAATATCCTGGATATTTAGGGAATTTCTGAGGTATTTCTGGATCACTCTACTAATTACGGGATTTCCAGGATATTACGGAAATTTCTTAGTAAATTCGGGATAACACCAACAATAATGGGATTTTCTGGAAATTTCGGGAAATTCTGAAAAAATTCGGGATGACTAATAATTACGGGATTCTACCAATTACGAGATTTCCTGGATCTTTCGGTAATTGCTGAGGTATTTAAAAAAAAACTCCACTAATTAAGGTATTTCCTGGATATTTCGAGAATTTCTGTGGTATTTTTGGATAACTCTACATATTAAGGGATTTCCTGGATATTTGGGGAATTTCTGAGGTATTTCTGGATAACCATACTAATTACGGGATTTCCTGGATATTTCGGGAATATCTGAGGAATTTCGTGATGACTAATAATTACGGAATTTCCTGGATCTTTCGGGAATTCCTGAGGTATTACGAGATGACGCTACCAATTATGGGAATTTCTGGATATTTCGGGAATTTCTGAGGTATTTCTGGATCTCTCTACTAATTACGGGACTTCCAGGATATTTCGGAAATTTCTGAGTAAATTCGGGATAACACCAATAATAACGGGATTTTCTGGAAATTTCGGGAATTTCTGAAAAAATTCGGGATGACTAATAATTACGGGGATTTTCTGGATATTTCGGGAATATCTGAGGAATTTCGTGATGATTCTACCAATTACGGGATTTCCTGGATCTTTCGGGAATTGCCTAGGTATTTAAACAAAAAACTCCACTAATTTGGTATTTCCTGGATATTTCGAGAATTTCTGTGGTATTTTTGGATAACTCTACTAATTACGGGATTTCCTTGATATTTCGGGAATAGCTGAGGAAATTCGTGATGACTCTACCAATTACGGGATTTCCTGGATCGTTTCGGGAATTTCGGAGGAAATTTGAGGAAATTCGTGATTGATTCTAACCAATTACGGGACTTCCGGATCCTCTTCGCGGGAATTGCTGGAGGTATTTCGGGATGACCGCTACTGGAGTTACGTAATTTCCTGGATATTCAGGAATTTCTGAATTATTGTCAGAAAAACTCCACTATAAATACGGAATATGTCCTAGGATATTACGTACTGCAATGTTTCTGTGGAAATTCGGGATGAATCTACTAATACGGAATTTCCTGTAAATATTTCAGGGAATTTCTGAAATATTTTCTGAGAGACCCGTCCACTAATTGATATTTCGGGAATATCTGAGGAAATTCGTGATGATTCTACCAATTACGGGACTTCCAGGATCTTTCGGGAATTGCTGAGGTATTTCGGGATGACGCTACTAGTTACGTAATTTCCTGGATATTTCAGGAATTTCTGAATTATTTCAGAAAAACTCCACTAAATACGGAATTTCCTGGATATTACGCTAATTTCTGTGGAAATTCGGGATGAATCTACTAATTACGGAATTTCCTGTATATTTCGGGAATTTCTGAAATATTTCTGAGAGACTCCACTAATTACGGGATTTCCTGGATATTCGGGAATTTTTGAGGAATTTCTGGATAACTCTACAAATTAAGGGATTTCCTGGATATTTCGGGAATATCTGAGGAAATTCGTGATGATTCTACCAATTACGGGATTTCCAGGATCTTTCGGGAATAGCTGAGGTATTTCGGGATGACGCTACTAATTACGGAATTTCCTGGATATTTCAGGAATTTCTGAAATTTTTCAGAAAGACTCCACTAATTACGGAATTACCTGGATATTTCGGGAATATCTGAGGAATTTCGTGATGACCGTTAATTACGGAATTTCCTGGATCTTTCGGAAATTCCTGAGGTATTTCGTGATGACTAATAATTACGGAATTTCCTGGATCTTTCGGGAATTCCTGAGGTATTTCGAGATGACGCAACCAATTACTGGAATTTCTGGATATTTCGGGAATTTCTCAAATATTTCATGAAGACTCCACTAATTACGGGATTTTCTGGATATTTCGGGAATATCTGAGGAATTTCGTGATGATCCTACCAATTACGGGATTTCCTGGATCTTTCGGTAATTGCTGAGGTATTTAAAAAAAAAACTACACTAATTATGGTATTTCCTGGATATTTCGAGAATTTCTGTGGTATTTTTGGATAACTCTACAAATTAAGGGATTTCCTGGATATTTCGGGAATTCCTGAGGTATTTCTGCATAACTCTACTAATTACGGGATTTCCAGGATATTTCGGGAATTTCTGAGATATTGTGGAATGACGCTGCTAATTACGGGATTTCCTTGATATTTCGGGAATATCTGAGGAAATTCGTGATGACTCTACCAATTACGGGATTTCCTGGATCTTTCGGGAATTTCTGAGGAAATTCGGGATAACACCAATAGTAACGGAATTTCCTGGATATTTCGGGAATTTCTGAGGTATTTCTGGATAACTCTACTAAATAAGGGATTTCCTGGATATTTCGGGAATTTCTCAAATATTTCATAAAGACTCCACTATTTACGGGATTTTTTGGATATTTCGGGAATATCTGAGGAAATTCGTGATGATTCTACCAATTACGGGATTTCGAGGATCTTTCGGGAATTGCTGAGATATTTCGGGATGCCGCTACTAATTACGGAATTTCCTGGATATTTCGGGAATTTCTGAAATATTTCAGAAAGACTCCACTAATTACGGAATTTCCTGGATATTTTGGGAATTTCTGAGGTATTTCTGGATCACTCTACTAATTACGGGATTTCCTGGATCTTTCGGGAATTTCTGAAATATTTCAGATAGACTCCACTAATTACGGAATATCCTGGATATTTAGGGAATTTCTGAGGTATTTCTGGATCACTCTACTAATTACGGGATTTCCAGGATATTACGGAAATTTCTTAGTAAATTCGGGATAACACCAACAATAATGGGATTTTCTGGAAATTTCGGGAAATTCTGAAAAAATTCGGGATGACTAATAATTACGGGATTCTACCAATTACGAGATTTCCTGGATCTTTCGGTAATTGCTGAGGTATTTAAAAAAAAACTCCACTAATTAAGGTATTTCCTGGATATTTCGAGAATTTCTGTGGTATTTTTGGATAACTCTACATATTAAGGGATTTCCTGGATATTTGGGGAATTTCTGAGGTATTTCTGGATAACCATACTAATTACGGGATTTCCTGGATATTTCGGGAATATCTGAGGAAATTTCGTGATGACTAATAATTACGGAATTTCCTGGATCTTTCGGGAATTCCTGAGGTATTACGAGATGACGCTACCAATTATGGGAATTTCTGGATATTTCGGGAATTTCTGAGGTATTTCTGGATCTCTCTACTAATTACGGGACTTCCAGGATATTTCGGAAATTTCTGAGTAAATTCGGGATAACACCAATAATAACGGGATTTTCTGGAAATTTCGGGAATTTCTGAAAAAATTCGGGATGACTAATAATTACGGGATTTTCTGGATATTTCGGGAATATCTGAGGAATTTCGTGATGATTCTACCAATTACGGGATTTCCTGGATCTTTCGGGAATTGCCTAGGTATTTAAACAAAAAACTCCACTAATTATGGTATTTCCTGGATATTTCGAGAATTTCTGTGGTATTTTTGGATAACTCTACTAATTACGGGATTTCCTTGATATTTCGGGAATATCTGAGGAAATTCGTGATGACTCTACCAATTACGGGATTTCCTGGATCTTTCGGGAATTTCTGAGGAAATTTGAGGAAATTCGTGATGATTCTACCAATTACGGGACTTCCAGGATCTTTCGGGAATTGCTGAGGTATTTCGGGATGACGCTACTAGTTACGTAATTTCCTGGATATTTCAGGAATTTCTGAATTATTTCAGAAAAACTCCACTAAATACGGAATTTCCTGGATATTACGCTAATTTCTGTGGAAATTCGGGATGAATCTACTAATTACGGAATTTCCTGTATATTTCGGGAATTTCTGAAATATTTCTGAGAGACTCCACTAATTACGGGATTTCCTGGATATTTCGGGAATTTTTGAGGAATTTCTGGATAACTCTACAAATTAAGGGATTTCCTGGATATTTCGGGAATATCTGAGGAAATTCGTGATGATTCTACCAATTACGGGATTTCCAGGATCTTTCGGGAATAGCTGAGGTATTTCGGGATGACGCTACTAATTACGGAATTTCCTGGATATTTCAGGAATTTCTGAAATTTTTCAGAAAGACTCCACTAATTACGGAATTACCTGGATATTTCGGGAATATCTGAGGAATTTCGTGATGACCGTTAATTACGGAATTTCCTGGATCTTTCGGAAATTCCTGAGGTATTTCGTGATGACTAATAATTACGGAATTTCCTGGATCTTTCGGGAATTCCTGAGGTATTTCGAGATGACGCAACCAATTACTGGAATTTCTGGATATTTCGGGAATTTCTCAAATATTTCATGAAGACTCCACTAATTACGGGATTTTCTGGATATTTCGGGAATATCTGAGGAATTTCGTGATGATCCTACCAATTACGGGATTTCCTGGATCTTTCGGTAATTGCTGAGGTATTTAAAAAAAACTACACTAATTATGGTATTTCCTGGATATTTCGAGAATTTCTGTGGTATTTTGGATAACTCTACAAATTAAGGGATTTCCTGGATATTTCGGGAATTCCTGAGGTATTTCTGCATAACTCTACTAATTACGGGATTTCCAGGATATTTCGGGAATTTCTGAGATATTGTGGAATGACGCTGCTAATTACGGGATTTCCTTGATATTTCGGGAATATCTGAGGAAATTCGTGATGACTCTACCAATTACGGGATTTCCTGGATCTTTCGGGAATTTCTGAGGAAATTCGGGATAACACCAATAGTAACGGAATTTCCTGGATATTTCGGGAATTTCTGAGGTATTTCTGGATAACTCTACTAAATAAGGGATTTCCTGGATATTTCGGGAATTTCTGAAATATTTCAGAAAGACTACACTAATTATGGTATTTCCTGGATATTTCGGGAATATCTGAGGAAATTCGGGATGAATCTACCAATTACGGGATTTCCTGGATCTTTTGGGAATTCCGAGGTATTTCGGGATGATTCTACCAATTACGGGATTTCCTGAATATTACGCGAATTTCTGTGGAAATTCGGGATGAATCTACTAATTGCGGAATTTGCCTTATATTTCGGGAATTTCTGAAATATTTCAGAGAGATTCCACTAATTACGGGATTTCCTGGATATTTCGGGAATATCTGAGGAATTTCGTGATGATTCTACCAATTACGGGATTTCCTGGATCTTTCGGGAATTGCCTAGGTATTTAAACAAAAAACTCCACTAATTATGGTATTTCCTGGATATTTCGAGAATTTCTGTGGTATTTTTGGATAACTCTACTAATTACGGGATTTCCTTGATATTTCGGGAATATCTGAGGAAATTCGTGATGACTCTACCAATTACGGGATTTCCTGGATCTTTCGGGAATTTCTGAGGAAATTTGAGGAAATTCGTGATGATTCTACCAATTACGGGACTTCCAGGATCTTTCGGGAATTGCTGAGGTATTTCGGGATGACGCTACTAGTTACGTAATTTCCTGGATATTTCAGGAATTTCTGAATTATTTCAGAAAAACTCCACTAAATACGGAATTTCCTGGATATTACGCTAATTTCTGTGGAAATTCGGGATGAATCTACTAATTACGGAATTTCCTGTATATTTCGGGAATTTCTGAAATATTTCTGAGAGACTCCACTAATTACGGGATTTCCTGGATATTTCGGGAATTTTTGAGGAATTTCTGGATAACTCTACAAATTAAGGGATTTCCTGGATATTTCGGGAATATCTGAGGAAATTCGTGATGATTCTACCAATTACGGGATTTCCAGGATCTTTCGGGAATAGCTGAGGTATTTCGGGATGACGCTACTAATTACGGAATTTCCTGGATATTTCAGGAATTTCTGAAATTTTTCAGAAAGACTCCACTAATTACGGAATTACCTGGATATTTCGGGAATATCTGAGGAATTTCGTGATGACCGTTAATTACGGAATTTCCTGGATCTTTCGGAAATTCCTGAGGTATTTCGTGATGACTAATAATTACGGAATTTCCTGGATCTTTCGGGAATTCCTGAGGTATTTCGAGATGACGCAACCAATTACTGGAATTTCTGGATATTTCGGGAATTTCTCAAATATTTCATGAAGACTCCTCTAATTACGGGATTTTCTGGATATTTCGGGAATATCTGAGGAATTTCGTGATGATCCTACCAATTACGGGATTTCCTGGATCTTTCGGTAATTGCTGAGGTATTTAAAAAAAAACTACACTAATTATGGTATTTCCTGGATATTTCGAGAATTTCTGTGGTATTTTTGGATAACTCTACAAATTAAGGGATTTCCTGGATATTTCGGGAATTCCTGAGGTATTTCTGCATAACTCTACTAATTACGGGATTTCCAGGATATTTCGGGAATTTCTGAGATATTGTGGAATGACGCTGCTAATTACGGGATTTCCTTGATATTTCGGGAATATCTGAGGAAATTCGTGATGACTCTACCAATTACGGGATTTCCTGGATCTTTCGGGAATTTCTGAGGAAATTCGGGATAACACCAATAGTAACGGAATTTCCTGGATATTTCGGGAATTTCTGAGGTATTTCTGGATAACTCTACTAAATAAGGGATTTCCTGGATATTTCGGGAATTTCTGAAATATTTCAGAAAGACTACACTAATTATGGTATTTCCTGGATATTTCGGGAATATCTGAGGAAATTCGGGATGAATCTACCAATTACGGGATTTCCTGGATCTTTTGGGAATTCCGAGGTATTTCGGGATGATTCTACCAATTACGGGATTTCCTGGATATTACGCGAATTTCTGTGGAAATTCGGGATGAATCTACTAATTGCGGAATTTGCCTTATATTTCGGGAATTTCTGAAATATTTCAGAGAGATTCCACTAATTACGGGATTTCCTGGATATTTCGGGAATTTCTGAGGAATTTCTGGATAACTCTACAAATTAAGGGATTTCCTGGATATTTCGGGAATTTCTGATGTATTTCAAAATGTCTTCACTAATTGTGGTATTTCCTGGATATTTCGGAAATTTCTGATTTATTTCGGGATGACGCTACTAATTACGGGATTTCCTGGATATTTCGGGAATTTCTGAGGTATTTCGAAATGTCTCCACTACTTGTGGAATTTCCTGGATATTTCGGGAATTTCTGAAATATTTAAAAAAAAAACTCCACTAATTATGGTATTTCCTGGATATTTCGGGAATTTATGTGGTATTTTTGGATAACTCCACAAATTAAGGGATTTCCTGGATATTTCGGGAATTTCTGAGGTATTTCGAAATGTCTCCACTAATTGTGGAATTTCCAGGATATTTCGGGAATTTATGAGGTATTTCGGGATGACGCTACAAGTTACGGGATTTCCTAGAAATTTTGGGAATTGCTGAAATATTTCAGAAAGACTCCACTAATTACGGGATTTCCTGGATATTTTTTATTTTAATACCTTGTTTTAATATATTAATATTTTTGTCTTCAATATTATTTTTGTTGACTATTTCTTGTTTTTGTTTTCTGTCAATACTTATTTTTACATTATCTTTGTTTTTAATTCTTCTTTATAATTTTGAGATTCTTCTATTACATTTTCTTTCGATATTGTATTTTTTTTAATATTGTGTCCCAAACCTTGTTTTAATCGCGAGCGAAGCGAGCGTTTTTGGCTAGTATTCATTAAATTTTGATATTAAGCATATTTGTTTAGACAAAAGTATTAATACTCTATATATAATACACATATATATACTTCACCGAACGATAAATTCATTATCACTTTAAATAACTCGCGACTTGGCCTAATACGTCGCACTCTGGCTGGTGTTTTTTCCCACAGCTAGATGATGACGACGATCTTTCTACATTTGTTAGGGAGATCGTCGTCTCCTTTTTACATATATAACCGCATAATATCTTGCGACAGGCGTCTAAGGTATGATCTCCAGTTCCTTATTGAGGAATCCAAGCTGGAGATGCAGGTCGAAACGCCTTTAATTTTTTTTTAAAAAGGCCGTGCTTTGAGAAATTCCATGAACCATAGTATACCAAGAGTAAATAGGGCCAGCTTTATTACAAAAAATAAAGCAACTTAGTTCGGAAAGATGAATATTACATATTATACACATTTATATTTTATATATTGTGTAAGAAAATTAAATTAACAATTTACTAAAGTTTACTGTAACATTAAAATATCCGTATCCGTATTTTCTTTTTCGAATACTTTTTTTCAAAACAATTTTTTTTTTCGAAGAACCATTTTGTCGAAAACATTTTTTTCAAATAACCATGTTTTTGAAAAATATATATAATTTTAGATGATTAAACAGTAATCTGAGATTGCAAGCCCCGCTTTGACGTTATAATGTTAATGAAGGATTAATGTTTAACGTCATTCGCAGGCCGTACAAAATAACTTCGAATGAGGTTATAACATTAATCTTTCATTAATATTATAACGTCAAAGTGTGTTTATAACCTATGAGGGGGTATCAGGGTATTTGGATTATAGATTTTTATGCATTATTCTTTCAATTAACATGTTCTCCTGTGAATATAAGTTCATATAAATATTATTTAACCTCAAAGACCAATAAATTAATATATATCTACCTAAATTATAAAAGAAATTTGCCAGCCAGCGCTGCCGCTGCCGCTATTTCAGAAATTCAGGGTCACTGTGGCCAACATTTATAGAATAAACCGGATTCAGGAGGGCATCATTAAGGATATATAACAGGGTTAAGGGTGGGCATCCTGTATATACCCATATAAGGGTGTATGTATAAAATTTTATGAATGGTAACTATCCTGCACATGCCTATATATGGGTGTGTATCAGGTTTTATGAATGGTGTCTACCCATTATATGCTCATATGTGTGTGTGTGTATGGGTGTGACTGTATAAAATATTATGAATGGAGTCTACCCTGTATATGATCATATATGATTAAGTGAATAGGTGTAAATATATAAGATTTTATGAATGGTGGTCACCCTGTACATGCCTATCTCTTTATAAATAAGTATTTATTTAATTTCTAATAATTTATTATTAATAAATGATTACATTAATCTATTTATTATAACTTTATATACAAAAACTGGTTAGGGCAAGCATTTCGTTTCTAGTATGATCTTTTCGTTCATATTCCCCAACTCTTCCACTGCAGCCTGAGAAGCCGCTGAACATGATTGCATTTGATCTCTAACTACTGTTCTACTCAGACTACTTCGTCTCTCTATGTCTCTGTGAATAACAGTAATGGCTTCTCTCAGAGCAGTGGTATGGCTCTCAACTCTCCAGCACTCTGTAGCAGGGAAGTTCTGATGGAGGTTAATAGATCGACGGACTGGTTCCCCGTAGTTGTTGGAACTCACCCCTTTGATTTTTTGTCTGCAAGAATCCGCTGTAAGTTAGTGGGATCTCGATGATACGTCATAGTGAAATCAGCGCGGGTCGTATTCATTGCAACAGTGACTTGTGGATTTGTTGCCTGCTTCGGATAGCAGAGTACGAAGTGCCGCACTTTAAAGATCGGATCGCCAAGCATGAGAGTACTCCATTTACTATCCCACCAAAATCTTAGTTTAATCTGGACTTCATTCATTAGGATCAGAATTTGGGTTTTTCAAGTATTCAACCATCTCTGTAGAGAGTTGGTACATATTGTTGTATCAGGAGAATGGTACTTGAAGGATAAAGTGGACGGAATATTCAGGGTAATCTCTGCATCAAGCAACTGGTCAATCGATTGTTCAACCTGGTTAGGACTCGTCCCTCTCTGGGAGCTTCGTGCGGGATTGTCTTCCCTCGCGATTGGTTGATCGGATGATATCCTCGGTTCGAGGGAATGTAAATGTATAAGATTTTATGAATGGTGATGTTACGTCTAAGGGTAACTAATTAACTAATCTCGCGTTTTAGACAACAAATTAATGTTAGAGCTAGGGCCAGGTCAAATATAGCAACTTTAAAATGGATCTATAATATAAAAGATTATTAATTATTCATATAAAATTTATAGAATTATTAATCAATCTGTGCCTTATTTAAGGTATTCGGTCAGTTATGAATATTAATAAATTTGACTAGATCAATCTGTACCAAAGGTTTTCGGTTGATCTTGGTTAGTTATTACTTTTCATACTTAGTAATTCTTATTTGTACCTTTCGGTCCTCACTTGACAATCACCAATTATGAGTATATACACTCTGACATATACATATACACATATGGGAGCGTTCAAGAAAGAGTCGACACCCGACGCGCGCGCAGCTTTTTTCGCGCAAAAGGCGCTCTGTTCAACTCGCTCACGCATTGACCCCTGACCCTAAAAAATATACCAAAGATACAAATCGACATATTTTTTCCTCAGCTTTCGATTGGTGTCGTTATTTTTGCTTTAAAAGGAGTTTTAAGTGTCGAGAAAGTGAATTGATAGTTCAAATCGATTTTATTCACTGTGGGACACGTTATTTTTCAAAATAAATTATACCAATCGAAAGAGCAAGTTTTAAGCTTCAAATCCCCCCCCCCCCCAAATCAAGTTGGAGAAATAAAAGGCACGAAAGCAATTAAATGCCAAAGACCAAGCACCCGAACCACGCATTTTCCTACTCTGCCCGGCTGCCACCACCTTAATCTATCATTTATAAATTAATCCTTACTGCAAAAAAATAAACCCAAGACATAAATCGAAAGATTTGTCTTTCAGATTTTTCTTTTTATGCGTGCGTTGCTTTATTTTTTTGTCCTTTTCTTGTTTTTTTCTTTTGTGGTACAGGACTGAATCGATCTTTTTGAAACGGTCTTTTCTTCGGTTTTGACTGTCGTTCCTTTTTTGATTGGAGGAAATAATTTAGAGGTTTCAGCAATAGAAAAAACTTTAAATTCTAACCGCTTTGTATGAGTTAATGCTTTAGTACAATGGAAAGATTGAGTTCCTGGTACCGTTTTAGCATAAATCATTCTTTCTTTAAGCTTCTCCAGCTTAGTTAAATATTCCTCTTTTGACGAATAAAAACAAGTTATATTTTTAAAATAATTTGTAGCCCAGTCATATAATTGTTTTAGAGTTAAAATATAATTGCGCAAACTAGTTCTTCTTACATTGCTTTTTATACAAGCGCCTATACCATCACATGCATTTTTCCCATGTGCTGTTGTATGGAAATGCCATTCAGCGTGAACAAGAAAGTGTTCATAGTGGTATAGAAGATTTTGAAAATTAAATTTGTTTTTTAAATGCTGCGCAGCACCATCAGTAAAATAAATAAGTTTATTTACATAGGAAAAATTTGTTGTCAAATAATTATTTCGTGTATAAGGTACACTGCAATCGAATCATGAATCAAATTATCTGAAAAAACTACCATACTTTTGTGTTCAATTTTTGAATCTGATTCCTGGTAATAAACAACTGCTGTAGCTAAACTACACTGATTATTATTGTAGAGAAATGATTAACCCGTAATTTTCAGAAAAATCTAAAGAAATTAAAAATTCACCAACAGATAATGATTCTCTCCGAGTTTGAAAATACGTTGATTGTTGTTTTAAAATAAAAAAATGTGTTTTGAATTTATAGAGAAGAGAAACAAATTTCTCAATGAAGGCTTCTTTCGTTACAGTAGGAGTTTGCAGTGTCGACCTATCAGTTGTTTGTCATGTTTGGAATTTTATTTCACGAAAAGCAATGCCTTCTAAAAATAATTCAAAATTTAACTTTAATGGTTTAACACCCGGACAATTTGAGCATTTGGTTAAATAGCAAGTAGCCGTTGCCTCCTTGCATACAACTTCTGCAATGCAGTTTTTGTAATTGTCCATTATTCAAATAATACTCCTGAATTTTTTAAGCCAGCTAGCATTAGTTTTATGTTTTGATGGTAAACACAAACACACACTGAATGAGTGCCACTAGATCCAGCTAGTACACAATAGAGAGGTCGAAATTCAGCAAATTTACTAAATCCAATTTTAATATTAGGATGTGAATTTCAAATACAATTCTCGAAGGTTGTACAGAATAAGCCTTTTTTGAATGTAACTTTTTGTTCCATCTTCGTTTTTAATACAATTATTAACTTTAAATCCTGGCATTAGTCTGCTGTTGTCATCATTTTCATAAAAACGTTTGACAATATCAATGATATTATTCGATATTGAAGCTGCGCCTCTTTTTTCTTTTATCGGTAATAAATTAACATCATTTGCAAATGGTTTTGATTTATTAGCATACCAACGAGATGTGTTAAAAAACTCAGCAATTTTACGAACACTCCAATTTTTTGGAAGTATTTAGAGTAATAATAATTTTTCATTTATAGAAATATTATCATCGTTAGATTTCTTTTTTAAATTGCTGATGATTTCGACGTAATCTTCCATCGAAAATTGTTTCTCCGATTTTACTTGTGCTTTAAATTTTAAACAAAAATCACAAATTTTAGATTTTTTGTTTAGAAAAAGAAATCGAGTTTTTAATTCTTCTGAAACTAATCTAAGATTAGTTCAATGTTTTGTTGTATCAAAGGGATTACAGCAACGGCGAATTGAAGAAATTTTGAAAAGATTTGTTGCACAAGATAATTTGAAAATTTTTCACAAAGTGAAGATCTCGGACTTAATTTTTATTAGACTTATATAATTTCATATTATATAATTCAGTAAGCAATAGCTATCTAGCGGTATGTGCGTAAACGGCTTCTATTAAATAAAATTCGCGTCCCGCATTAAATAAAAACGATTTAATTGAATTTTTCGACCATTAAAATGCGTTTGAAGGCAAAAATAATAATACCATTCGATAGCTGAGAAACAAATCTTTCGATTTATGTCTTGGGTTTATTTTTTTGCGGTAGGGGTTAATTTATAAATGATAGATCACGGTGGCGGCGGCCGGGCAGAATAGGAAAATGCGTGGTTCGGGTGCTCTGCGCAGTTCCTTGCGGTCTTTGGCATTTAATCGCTTTCGTGCCTTTTATTTCTCCAACTTGATTTGGGGGGGGGGGTTTGAAACTTAAAATTTGCTCTTTCGATCGGTATAATTTATTTTGAAAAATAATGTGTCCCACAGTGAATAAAATCGATTTGAACTATCAATTCACTTTCTCGACACTTAAAACGCCTTTTAAAGCAAAAATAACGACACCAATCGAAAGCTGAGGAAAAAATATGTCGATTTGTATCGTTGGTATATTTTTTAGGGTCAGGGGTCAATGCGTGAGCGAGTTGAACAGAGCGCCTTTTGCGCGAAAAAGGCTGCGCGCGCGTCGGGTGTCGACTCTTTCTTCAACGCTCCCATATGTGTATATGTATATGTGAGAGTGTATATACTCATAATTGGTGATTGTAAAGTGAGGACCGAAAGGTACAAATAAGAATTACTAAGTATGACAACTAATAACTAACCAAGATCAACCGAGAACCTTTGGTACAGATTGATCTAGTCAAATTTATTAATATTCATAACTGACCGAATACCTTAAATAAGGCACAGATTGATTAATAATTCTATAAATTTTATATGAATAATTAATAATCTTTTATATTATAGATCCATTTTAAAGTTGCTATATTTGACCTGGCCCTAGCTCTAACATTAATTTGTTGTCTAAAACGCGAGATTAGTTAATTAGTTACCCTTAGACGTAACATCACCATTCATAAAATCTTATACATTTACATTTCCTCGAACCGAGGATATCATCCGATCAACCAATCGCGAGGGAAGACAATCCCGCACGAAGCTCCCAGAGAGGGACGAGTCCTAACCAGGTTGAACAATCGATTGACCAGTTGCTTGATGCAGAGATTACCCTGAATATTCCGTCCACTTTATCCTTCAAGTACCATTCTCCTGATACAACAATATGTACCAACTCTCTACAGAGATGGTTGAATACTTGAAAAACCCAAATTCTGATCCCAATGAATGAAGTCCAGATTAAACTAAGACTTTGGTGGGATAGTAAATGGAGTACCCTCATGCTTGGCGACCCGATCCTTAAAGTGCGGCACTTCGTACTCTGCTATCCGAAGCAGGCAACAAATCCACAAGTCACTGTTGCAATGAATACGACCCGCGCTGATTTCACTATGACGTTTCATCGAGATCCCACTAACTTACAGCGGATTCTTGCAGACAAAAAATCAAAGGGGTGAGTTCCAACAACTACGGGGAACCAGTCCGACGATCTATTAACCTCCATCAGAACTCCCCTGCTACAGAGTGCTGGAGAGTTGAGAGCCATACCACTGCTCTGAGAGAAGCCATTACTGTTATTCACAGAGACATAGAGAGACAAAGTAGTTTGAGTAGAACAGTAGTTACAGATCAAATGCAATCATGTTCAGCGGCTTCTCAGGCTGCAGTGGAAGAGTGGGGGAATATGAAAGCAAAGATCATACTAGAAACGAAAGGCTTGCCCAAACCAGTTTTTGTATATAAATTTATAATAAATAGATTAATATAATCATTTATTAATAATAAATGATTAGAAATTAAATAAATACTTCTTTATTAAGAGACAGGCATGTACAGGGTGTAATGAATGTAGAAAGATAGTCGTCATCATCTAGCTGTGGGAAATACCACCAGCCAGAGTGCGACGCATTAGGCCAAGTCGCGAGTTATTTAAAATGATAATGAATTTATCGTTCGGTGATGTGTATATATGTGTATAATATATAAAGTATTAGTACTTTTGTCTAAACAAATATGCTTAATATCAAAATTTAATGAATATTTTAAATTATATAAATATTTACATTAACATTTGAAAATTGTGCGGTTTTTAATGGCGGTGGTGAAATTTTGTGTAAAGTGGTATATAATAACAATAGTTTTGTTATATATCTTTATACTTTGTATATAAATGTAAGGTTTACGGATTTTTGTTTAAGAACATTTTTTAGATGGAAGTTTTCGTAGAATTTTTTGAAACAATATTTTATCCAGGACTCCTTTTATAAAATCTTTTTTGTCGAAAATTATAATATTAGAGAAGTATTAACGTCAAAACGTCTTTTGAAGTGTCAGAGATCGGAGGTCTAATAACATAATATTATTTATTACAATATTGTATATTTCAGGTAAAACGGTTTGTTTCTTTTGAGAAAATTTCGACCTACCATTTTATCGAAATATCAGTATAACAGGCCACTTTGGTCTCATTGTGATATAATTTATATGAGAATTGTTTTTACAAAATTGTGTGCCATATAAAGTAACTACTTAGAAGCTGGGAGAGCGGAATGTGTTCTTTTTGAATAGTGGTATTAGCGAAATAATTTATTGATTCTACATAGAAAAACTTAGTTATAAAATTTCAACATATTTAAGTATTTAAATAATTATAATAAATCCCTATTTCTACGCTATTGGATGTGAATGTTTGTTCATGAATGGTGTATGTGATGAAAACTTGGTGTCCTTTCCTGTAGTTCAATTACTTTCAAACTGGTGGTCATTTTGATTTCTGTGTATAGTTCATGCAATTGGTTCTGTAAAGTATGTTTTTCCTTTCAGCATTAGCCAACATATTAATGTTTTTATCCAGCTCTTACGGCGAGGACGTGCTGTTAAGGTGTACAATTAATTATATAGTGCAATATATGTTTTACCTGACTAGTAGTAACTTCTTGATGATGTTCAGCGTAAACATATAAATTTAAATACAATTTCATTATATGGTACAAAATACTTGTCTATATTCCGTAATGATCTCAGT
Source organism: Theocolax elegans (assembly GCA_026168455.1). Lineage (NCBI taxonomy): Eukaryota > Metazoa > Arthropoda > Insecta > Hymenoptera > Cerocephalidae > Theocolax > Theocolax elegans. The sequence continues at coordinate 6,285,498 of CM047429.1, forward strand.
ACTTTCTAGTGAGAAAGTTTCCATGGAATTTTAGCTATTTATAAATGTTTATGCAATAACAAATTTATGGTATAGTAGAAAATACTTGTCGGTTATTTTGCTTTAATTTCAGTACTTTCTATTGCAGAAACTATTAAAGAATAATTTAATTTAAATCAATTCAAACTTACTTATGATATTATGTAACTAAGTACTTGCCGTTTACATAGTGAAATCAGTATTTTCAATTGCGGAAACTTCTTAAGCAATTTAAGTAATATATAAAATGGAAAAATAATTATAAGTATATAATAAAAGATATATAGTTAATATCTACTTAAGTTATTACCAAATACTTCTCAATTATTTTCCATTGATTTCGGTACTTTCTATTGCAGCAACTTTTTAAAAAAAAACGTTTTAATTATTAGTACTGTTTATATTTATAGTTAGGTTAAAATAATAAATTTTAAATAGGGAAAGATTAATAATATTATAAATAATTCAAATGATACATTATACTTTCGAATTTTGATACCTTCTTAGAAGGTGTTTGATAAAGTACTTTCTATTGCAGAAGTTCAACGATAAATATTTAATAACAAAGAAACAAATTATTGAAAGAGAAAACTGAATACTTAAACTCTTTCTAGAAGTAATATATACATTTTTAGCTCGCTTTGGCGATTGTTTTCTTTGGATTGTTAAATTATTAATTTTAACCCATTGCCTTTTTTGATATGCTATATTTGTAGATATGTTTGATACTCGTTTCATAATATATATGTAGTACATGTAATACTTTTTGAATTATACTTTTTAAAACTTTTATACTACATTAGATACTTTTTAATATTTTGATAACACATTTAATATCTTTTAATGCTTTTCAATACTATTGATACTACGTTAGATATTGTTTTAATACTGCATGTTATATGTTCGATACTTTTTAATACTTTTGATAATACATTTAATAACCTTTAATACTTTTCAATACCTTGAATACTTTTTTAAAACTTTTAATACTATGTTAGATACTTTTTTAATTCTGTACGTTATATGTTTGATACTTGTTTAATACTATTTATGATACCTTGAATATCCTTTATAATCTTTCTAATAGCTCTTTACAATATATTTGATACTCCTTTGATATCAAGTATAATACATGTAATATTCTTTACTACTTGTTACTAATTTATAATACATTTGATATGAGTTTAATATCTTTGATACTCCTTTTATGCTATTTGTAATACATTTGGTACTCCTATAAAGCCTTTTAATATTTTTCATTATTTTTTAATACTATACAGTTACCTGTAATATTCGGTGAGATGGAGAATATAGTCGATAATGTTGGTTACTGTGACGTTTCTGTACCCTGTGCATTTTGCCGAAGGCTACTGGAAAATAGTAATCATTGCAAAGAATGAACTTATTATCACAAACTAATTTGAACGCTGTCATTTAAATAGGTGTAATATTATCATTTATGAAGTTTGAATTAATTTGAATCGAGTAGCTTATGCCATATGTGAATCCTCGTGAAGTTCGATTGCTGGATTATGTAAAACAAGATCCATGAGTTTTCGAACTTGGGATTTGTTCAAACAACGTGAAGACATATATGGACTGTAAAAACAACAAATCAATTAGAATAACCTAGAGTGGTTATTCTGGGTTTTCAAACTAATCACAAAAGTCAATAAGCGGATAATGTGCGCTAGTCGATTTGATCACTATAATATTACCAACGTAAAGCTTTTTCATGGCTTGGCGGAGGGGCGGGGGAGAGTTTATAAATCAGAGTTTTTTGCTGCAATATCTCATACGTTGTCCAGATGGAGAACACAGTGTATGATCAAGGATTTATGAAACCAGGCAAAGATTACATTCTGAAGGATCTAGCAATTTATCCTCTCATCGGTGACGTTCAACTCGAACTCTTTCTCTTCAGAGCATCGTTTCCCTGGAACAAACTCTCTCAGATATATACACATAAGAATCTGTGGTTTGAATGCTGCTACCGTGTTCCAATTAAGAAATCGCTTACACAACGCTGATCGGATTATCGTCATTGGTGGTTTGAGAAAAGAGTGAAATAGATGGATTCAACGGGGAAGAAAAAAATGGAGAGATAACGATAATTTATTTACCGCACAGGTGAAGGTGTTGGCTGGAGACTTCGCCCTTTCCTTAAATTAGTATAAATATCAGCAATTCCACAAACTTTCGTCACGGGTCCAAGCAACGGTATAGTTCATTTTCCTTCCCTCCTGGAGAATGAAGAGAAAAAGGAAAGGACGAATCTACCGACATGGAAAGCGTATACTAAAAAAAACTTTCAATAAACACAATGTCTTACCCTAAAGCAAGCACAAACGAAATTTCGAGGGAATAATGTGAATAAAATCTTACGTTGCTTGGTCCCTGTATTAGACTCACTATCATTATTTTTCATAAATAAATATAAGTATATTATAATTAAAATTTTTTTGGGAAGCATTACGACTTATTTAAATCCTTTTAAATTTTGACTCTAAATTGCTCGGGCATGTGTTTAATAGAAAGTATATATTATTCGGTCTTTCCGAGCCAATTTGTGTTACTCAATATTTATTGAAATATTGCACAAAACCCTCTTTATTAGCAACTTACTCACACATCGCAAAGTTTTAAATGTTGCCAGAGGTATTAGAAAATTAATTAAGGAAAGATCGAGAAAGAAAAAAATGAACGTCCCCAGGTCGGGATTTCTAATACCTCTGGCAACATTGAGAACTTAGCGATATGCGAGTAAGTTGCTAATAAAGAGGGTTTTGTGCAATATTTGAATAAATATTGAGTAACACAAATTGGCTCGGGAAGACCCAATAATACTTCAAGTAAATTAGAATAAATAAATAAATCAATACTTTTTTTTTTACATTGTTAATCTAATTCAAATTATTTTAGAGAATAAGTTGATAATTATTTACAGAAATCAAAGTAGACTATAGCCTCAAAATTCCTATTAATATTTTCTTTTCCCTCTAATTTTGTGCCTTAAACACAAACGAAACGCGAATTAATTAACTAAATTATTTTTCTTTACATAAAAGTAACGAATAAGCTAGTCTATAATATTCTTTTAACTCCCATCCTCTAAACCAATTAACTGGGTTAGTCAAGTAAATTTAATAAGACCAATAAACATTAGAGTAAGTCAGTTTTAATAAGTATCTATTTTACCGACACAAGCTACTATAACTATTCATTATGTCTAACATCGCATTAGTTCAATTAAGTATAGTTTCGGTAAATATGAAGACTCGTAAAGTGAACAACATTCATATCATATTGAATGGGAAAATAATTCTTTTTTATATATCTTTACTTTACTGACTCGTATTTATTTAAACTTAGTATCGTCTAATTCTGAAAATAAATGCGAGCAAAAAGTTGAGATCTATAAATAGTTATAATAAATTTTAATAAAATATAGACAAGAAGATTACATAATTTAAATAAAAATAATAAATAAATTACCATAGGATGATAACTTACCGAATTCTGTAAACTATTTTATTTATTTATGAAATTAATTTATATGACTTTTTGAAATATCCTATAATATTGAATACTAACATAACCGAACAGTTATATCAAACTAAATTTGAACTTGATTTTAAGCTTATGTTCTGAACATTTGTATTTCATTGATAATTCTAATAATCTAAACTAAATTTTTTTTTGAAGGAAAAAGTCCAGTAATTACAATATTTTAAGTTCCGTCTAACTAAAAACGTTACACTTAGTAAATTGCCCTTAATTTCTTCTATTATTCATATACTATTGTTTATATAAACATAATTTAATATAAACATAAAAACAAAACTCGCAGGTAAATAAGTTTCTTTTTAATTATTATCATTAATTTTTCCCTATAATTAAAATTAATTGTGCATACAGGTTCATAGTATAAATTACACCTTATCCAAGACCAACTAGTATCATTCTTTCTTTTGCATAAATTATTCAGATTTGCTTTTATTTTTATATAATTAAGTTATTAATTACTAATTTTTATTAGACCACGAATAAAATCTTGCTTCTTTTACTAATTTTGCCATACGTAATAATTTAAAAAATTAATTTAATTATTTAAACTGGATTTTAATTTTCACCCCACGTTTAATATATTTTCTTACTACCGAGGCCTGCAATGGCTTGGTCGGTAGGGCATCGGGCTCGTAATCTGGAGGTCCTAGATTCGATTCTCGGCCCCGGCCGATTGTTACAAGCACTACTGAGAAATGTATTTTCAACAAGTGCTTTCTTAACAAAGACATCGTATGACCTCAGTCGCTGATTAGTACCGATTTGGAAGCATAAAAAGAGCGACGTTAAAATATTAATAAAAAAAAATATTTTCTCATTTATTTTTAGACTCAAAGGTGAAATTAGAAGTACGCTGAAAATAACGCATTTCCTTTCAAATTTCTAAGTTTGTCTGGGCAGCTTTAAGCGCCGATAGTTAAATAATACGATTCGCTGTTTAAATTAAATTTGAGTCAGCGCAAGTTACTATTCCATAAGTTACAGTATAAATTAAGCGTTTTTTTTATTATTATTTAAGCATAAAAATAAATTAGTTAAAATTCAACCCAAAAAGTCGGATATTTTATTGTGAATAAGAGATGGCTAAACAAGAGCAAAATCGGGATGATCCGTGGAATACAACCGCGGCCATGATGACCACAATGGCGAGTACCTTTGCACTACAAAATACCCTGTTAGGCATCCGATTTTTCGACGGACGTAATATGCCACTTAAATATTTCATACAAGGCATACGAAATAGGCTGATCTATGTCTCACCAGACCAACAAGGACACTATATAAAAAGCCATATTAGGATGCAAAGAAGTGCTCGAGATTGCACTTACGGACAGCATTTTCCGCTCCAGGAAAGAATTATTCCTACTACGTGGGTAAAATCAACAACCTGCACATGAGAACAGGAGACACCGTCAGAGACGTTTATGATCATCCAAACATTTTGATAAGCGGAGCTTGTAATGCTCTACGAGAAGAAATTGTAGGTGCTCAGGATATAAACACATTGATGAGACCATTGAACATCACGGCATTTGAGGTCTTTATAAGAGGATTACCGGTAAATATCGCTCGTCAGGTGGATGCCAGTCATCCGAATAATCTTGAAGAAGCATATCGAGAAGCTGTAAGAATCGAGACCCGGATCGAGGCAAGAATGTTGCCTGACACGAGATATAAATACAACAGTCCACACGAACAAGATTGGGAAATGACCGAATATTCCACTGCTTCCAGATACAAGAAGCCTAATTATAATCAAAGATGCAAGGATAATGATACATTTTCCAATCAATCTAGACAAATAGGATATGTACAACCTGAAGATAGAGTAAAATACAGACCGAGGAATTATTCGATTCAAAGAAAGGATTATAATTATTCTAACTCAAGGCAAAATTATCGAGAGTACAGACTAAATAACGATCAAAATTTGTTCTATTCGTCCACGCAGTTGGTTCAAAAGGAGGCGTTTTTATCGATTTTTAGTGAACTAACCATTTAATTTATTTAATTGGCGACGTTTCGATGGAAGTCCTCCATCCTCATCAGGCTATACCTTTATTGAAACAATCAAGAAGTTTCATAACACCAACTTAAAAATAGTTAAAGAGTTTTTAGTTAATAATGAGTACCCAATTAAATTTATTAATCATAATATAAGAAAAAGAATGGAAAAAATAAAATATAGAACTAATAACAATAATATTCAACAAAATAAACAAAATAGATACTTTGCAACTTTAAGCGTTCCATATGTTCCAAATTTTTATAATAATGTGTCTGGTTTTATGAAACAGAAGGGTATTAGGGTTGTTCCTAAAATCTGTAATGGATTAAGTAATGTTATTGTTAGAGGCAAGGAAAAATTAGACAAACTTTGTGAAACAAATGTAGTATACAGAATTAAGTGTAATGATTGTGACGCAGCATATATAGGAGAGACAAAAAGGCAATTAAATTGTAGAATAAAAGAACACGAATCTAATAGTAAAAAGTCGGGTGTGCAATATGTTATAAATGACCATATAACAAAATATGACCATACATTTAATTTTAAAGATGTAGACGTGTTAGATAGAGAAAAAATTTGGGGTAAAAGACTGATATCAGAGATGACCCATATTAAACTAGAGAAGAATGCCATTAACGTAAAAGATGATACAAAAAATCTTAGCCAATTTTACAATAACATTGTTAATCAACTCAAATTACGGTCCAAATTGTAATAATTTCCTTTCTTTCTTGAACGTAATTCAAAAATAATGCTAGTTATCTACAGATGGTAGATCAATTAGTTCAAATTTAATTACAAGTATTATAATCAGCGCTGTAATCGATTACTGATTAATACGCGCATAAATTTGAAATTGGGAAAAAATCAAAATTTAATTTTTAATTTGTAAATGGTAAATATATTTTAACAAAGTGCAATAAATATAGACTGAATTATTATTAATTTTTAAGAAAAAAATTTTTAACAGTAATTGACAATAATGAATGAATCAATGTTAATATAACTTTAAATTATAGAAATATTAAAGTACAAATAATAATATTTATATGGTTACGTGTTCATTAATTATTTTTTTTAGTGGTATTTATAAAAGAATTTTTTTTAATATTATTGACTTAAGTTTGATGTTAATTAATGATATTACATTTCGTATAGGATTTATTAATATTCAAATTTTTGCTACACGTCTATGTCATGAATACGGTCAAATTGACACACACTACAAGTGTATAATGACGGGTCGCAAAAATTTGAATTATAGCTTTACCAACTATCTGTGATAATGACTAGCAAATTTTGTTTTCTGATAAATTTTATTGATATTGACTGCTTTTTGCTTAATTGGTGTTGTGTGTTCTATTAAATTATTTATTTATTTATTTATTTATTTATTTATTTATTAAATAAATTCTATGATGTTATATAAGTACGATTCAGAGAAGAAAGGTAAAATAAGTTACATAACCTCAATCTTTGTGCAAATTTTAACACTAATGTTTTGCTACTTGCTTTTGCTTTTGATTATAGAGCGACACATTAGAGATACTATGGAAATTATGAGAAAAGCCACATATGTGCATTAATTTGACCAAATAGTGAGTAATTATATTTAGATATATATATATGCAAAATTGTAAAATGCTGGTGTAACAAATGATTGTTTCAATAAAGGTATAGCCTGATGAGGATGGAGGACTTCCATCGAAACGTCGCCAATTAAATAAATTAAATGGTTAGTTCACTAAAAATCGATAAAAACGCCTCCTTTTAAATAACGATCAAGTTCAACCATAAAATTATCGAAATAACTACCAGAATAATTATCGTCAAAATAATTATTCAGAACCAATAAATAGCCATGAGAATGATCCAAGGACCAATTTTAGAAGAAACAATTATGGGAATTCACGGTAAGACAACAGTAATTATAGGAATAATTACTATAGAGACAATTACTCTTCTAATGGTCATAACCAAAGTTTCGCGGACCGAAATTCGCGGCCTTATTATTAAAATCGTAACAATTACTACTAACAAAGGCCTCGAGCAGATTACCAAACAAAACCTGAAAATGAAGAAAATTATAGACAAGATGAGTCTTTAAACTCCAATGGGGCTCGCGATGCCGATTTAGCGAGCCAAAGTCCCTCGAATCAGCCGAAACAAAACGAAATGAACCAAGATGACCAAGCTCAACCAATGAGAAACCGTCAAATAATGCAAGTATTGCCCAACGATGCCGTCCAGGAGAACGGATTGCATCCTGTAACCGAAATCGTAAACAATATGAAGAAAATGACTATCCTACAGCGATAAGACTTCGCGTACCAGAGGGATTAAAACAATACTTGACCTTCATGATTGATAGTAAAGCCTCCGCTAATATAATCAAATTGGACGCACTTAATTTAACGACCTTATAAAGTTAATGAAGAAAATCCCGAATTATTTGGCATTACCAACGATTGCGTACATACATACGGCGTTACCTGGATTACTATTCAAGGTAAGCCTGTTGAATTCCATATTGTGCCGGATAACTTTCCCATTTTACAAGATGGAATGTTAGGAAGAGGTTATTTAAAACAAGAAGCAGCAGTCATCTCTTATCATTGCAATGCCTTAATGATAAGCGGAGATAATAGGAATCCGATACAATTTATGCCTGACGATTTTCAGGAAGAAGTTTAGAGGGAACCTTTAGAGGGCCAGGGTTTTGAAAAATTTGAAAATCGCATTTTTCTATAGGAATGTGGTCTAAGATCCCTGAGTTAAAGCTAAACTAAGTTGCGATGTTGGTGAGTCAGACCCCTTACGCCTAGAGGCGTATTCCGGTCCGGTACGGTAAGGCCAAATATTGAAATTTTCAAAATTTCAGAAAAACATTAAAATGCACAATTTATTTCATTTTCAGCTATATTTAGGTTTTATCTGGACATTCTATATCAATATTACTTGAAAAATTTGACCTTCAAACGACCTTGACCCTGAGGTCATGAGGTCAATTTGACTTCAGATTCGGATTCAGCGACCCCAAAAACATGAGCATTCTGAATGAAAAATTGTAACTAGTGACTTCTGAAACTCCTACACATAATTTTCAAGTAGGATTGACATCGAAACTAGAAATGTCTTGGAAACTTAGCCATATTGCATCATCCATTTTGAATTTAATTTTTTTGGTTGCAGAATCATGTTTGAAGACTTCGTTAACCCTCACACCTGAATTGAGTTATTTAAATGAAAAAATTGAGTACTTATGAAAGAAAATGTTTACGCCTCTAGGCGTTTTCCAGCCCTCTATAGGTTAATAAAAGAAATGTCAATGAAATGGAACATATTTATAGAAAAGATATAATGACCATACAAAATGAAGGAGAAGAAAAGGAAATAAACACAAGGGCACAAAGGAACGAAGACGCAATAGGAAAAGAAAATTATATTTTAGAAGGTCGATCGAGACGAATTATAAGAATTAACCTAGTACAAAATGAACTAAAGGAAGTATATTTACCAAGAATTGATGTAGGCCATAAAGATGTGTATATAGGCAAAGAAATAGAGAAAAATGAAAATGAAAGGTGCAATATTATGGCTATAAAAACAAAAGAAGAAGATATACAAATAGATATAGAACCAAGAGTTCTGTTGCCCTTCGAATATCAGACGCCTGATTTTTATTTAGAAAGTGAAAGTGAATTAGATGAACCAATGTTCAAAAGTAGCTATGAAAGAATAAATAGTATCAAAGAATTGTTAAAAATAAATCATTTAAATAACGAAGAAAAGAAACACGTTGAATGTCTTATAAATGATTTTAGTGCCGTATTTCTGATCCCAGGAGAAAAATTAATATGCACAAATAATATAGAACACGAACTTTTGTTAGAAAATAATATACCGATAAATACCAAACAGTATAGACACCCACCAAAACATTCTGAAGTTATCAATGGCCAAATAAGGAAAAAATTGAACGATGGAATTATTGAACTATCAACGTCATCAATGAATAGTTCGATTTGGATTGTACCTAAGAAACCCGACAGTAAAAATAACCGAGATGGAGAATGGTGATTGCTTTCCGTGAACTCAATAAATAAAACTATCGGAGATGCATACCCGCTACCAAACATTTCCGACATATTTGACCAATTAGGAAAGAGTTTTTACTTCAGCCTATTTGATTTGGCTAGTGGTTTTTAGCAAATTCCCCTTAAAGAAAGCGAATCATGGAAGACATAATTTTCTACCTCAAACGGACACTATCAATATCGAAGAATGCCGGAAGGATTAAAGAATGCACCAGCAACTTTCCAACGGCTAATGAACCAAGTTCTTCGAGGACTACATAACATCGAGATGCTTGTATATCTCGATGATATTATAATTTACGCGAAAGATCTGCATGAACGCAGATATATATATGGGGTATTCCACGTGAAGTTGTCCGATCAAAATTTATAATGCGCCAAATTTTGGGTACACATTGCAAATGTTTTTCAGAATACAGAAAAAAATTTTTAGGTACTGGAATTTATTAGTTCAAAAGTTATTCTAACCACAAAAAGTGAACTTTTTCCAGTTTTTTTCAACACCAGCTGGGTTCATCGCTATTTAACTCAAAATCTATCAACTTTTACTATAGAACATTATATGTAACATTCGTTGCTAATTATGTCTAGAATTTATCCTTCTGGGTTAGAATTTCTAATTTCAAGGTAAATGTTATATAAACTACATGTCAATATTCAACTTGAAAAAAATCTAACTTCGCCACAATTGATTTTTTTATCCAAAAGTCCAAAAGAAAGCTTGGAGCAATACCTTTCAAATGATCTGTAGCATTTTTATGGCCTTCAATTCTGTAAAAAGTTATGATAATTTAAAGAAACACGAAATTTTTTTAAAAATTTAAATGGGAAATACCATGTTAATTTTTGTGAATTTTTTGTCTTTCTTTAAATTGTCATAACTTTTTGCAGAATTGAAGGCCATAAAAATGCTACAGACCATTTGAAAGGTATTGCTCCAAGCTTTCTTTTGGATTTTTGGATAAAAAAATCAATTGTGGCGAAGTTAGATTTTTTTCAAGTTGAATATTGACATGTAGTTTATCTAACATTTACCTTGAGATTAGAAATTCTAACCTAGAAGGATAAATTCTAGACATAATTAGCAACGAATGTTACATATAATGTTCTATAGTAAAAGTTGATAGATTTTGAGCTAAATAGCGATGAACCCAGCTGGTGTTGAAAAAAACTGGAAAAAGTTCACTTTTTGAGGTTAGAATAACTTTTGAACTAATAAATTCCAGTACCTAAAAATTTTTTTCTGTATTCTGAAAAACATTTGCAATGTGTACCCAAAATTTGGCGCATTTTAAAATTTTGATCGGACCACTTCACGTGGAATACCCCATATATATATATAAAAGCATGAGGCTCTGCTTGTGCGAAAATTAAAAACTGAAGCGACCGTGGGGTCTTCAAGTCAAACCCCTTCGGATCCGAAGGCGTTCACGCTAATCACTGCGCTACATCCGCATAGGCGTAACGCTTGCGTATTGCTCTTATTTTGTAATATAGTTTTCCGAGAAATAGAAGCAATTAATTAATGCTTACTATTGCCACGTATTTAGTTTGGGATAATGTGTGGGATATCGCCGAAATCAGGCAGATCGGTCAAGACCGACGATTAGCGCAGACGTCTGCGCTAATCGGAAAATTTTAATCGGACGCCTTAAGTCATAAAAGTAAAAAATATAATTTCTTGCGACGGGGGACGCCCTAAACCGCGAATTCTAGAAAAATTATTGTTCTCCATCGTCGTTGTATGTATGTGTGTAGAGTGCGCGCGAATGAAAAATTTTATATTAAATAAATTAATTTGTTTTACAGTAAAGTAAATATTAAAAATTTTAAATAAAATGTTTGTAGCAAGTTAATTTCTAGTGATTTCCTGGTATAAAAACTCTATATAAAAATAGAAACATTACAATTTGCTAACGATCTCGCACCACCTTGCGGTGTCGGTCACCTGGCATCTAATCTGGCATATAATATATATTATTTTTGGAACTATAGATATTAAGTGAAAATATGAGCAAGAATAAAATGGTTTATGTTAATGTTTTATTGTTACAGATATGGCTTCATGTTGATGCTGCTTATGCAGGAAATTCTTTCATTTGTCCAGAATTAAAGTATCTTATGGAAGGTGTTGAATATGCAGATTCATTTAACATAAACCCTAACAAATTTCTATTAACTAATTTCGATTGTTCATGTCTATGGGTACGTGACAGATTCAAGTTAACAAGTGCATTGGTCGTGGATCCGCTTTACTTACAGCACACTCATGCAGATACAGCTATTGATTATAGGTATGTTATGAATAATATTGTGTAATAATGTTTCAATCACACAAGACCATATGTATAATGTCTGCGTTAAATATCAAATTCTTATTTGATTAACTAGCTGTAACCGAGTCTGACATTAGTTTCGGTCGTATAGATATCACAATAGTTTCAATGATTAATGTATCTTGAGAAGTACCGATATCGATAGATTAAGATGTTCAACATCAATCTTCTAGTTCATTAAACTTAACATAGAGACCTAAATATAATACGTAATACTTTTATTCATTAATTTTTCTTGTAACTCATTCATATAAACTAACTATTATACTCAAAAGCCTTTAAACATATTAATCATATATCAAATATATATTCAGGACTTAACTTTGTCTTTTTTATTTTTGATATCTATTTAAACCAGAAACTAAAGTAAATTTTACAGAGTCATATACCTGTACGTAGATTAGGTTATAAAAGATACGTGGCTACACTCATATACCATGATATCCTGACACCCTCCCCAAATTGTCACTTCCTGGACACGATGTTCAGGAGCTCAGGGCGAGCTCCAGGTAAAATTTGGGTCATTGCATTATAAGTGGGATGTAACTTAATATAATAAAGGATATGATTGTTTTTAAACCAAAATTCTTTATTTATTCCGAAATAATTTAAAATTATTAATAGTGATTTTTTTGGAACTACTTGTTACTTCCAAAATAATTATTAATTCTTAGTAGTGATTTTGTATCGGAGATTTTTGTTACCGGAATTCACAATATGTTCAGAAAATAAATTTCAATAATAATGCGCTTATAACGGAATAACTTGTTACTAAAATAATATTATTGTTAGAATCCTTCTTCCAAGAAAACTTTTTTTAATAGTATTGTACTTGTATCCATCGCGTTTATCGCGGCGTTTTTATTTTTTCAGAAAAAATCATTTTTGTAATAATAATTCAATAAACAATTTTCGGATGGTAATTATTGATCAAAAAAAGCATGAATTTTCAACGCAAAAATCAGAAATAAATTACAAATTTAAAAATCTAAAAAAATTTGAGTATTCTATTTAAAAAATGCCTAAAAGCATAGCGCACAGAATTTTTTCAAAAATTTATTCCATTGTTTATAAAAAAATATTAAAAATTACCATTTTCTGAGCCCGACATCCCCTTACCTATTATTTTCTCAAGTTGTATTTGAATAATATATTTTAATCTTAACTTTTACTACTCTCAATTAATTTCCTTGAGAGACGAGCCGACGCGTGATTCAAACTGTCTAATTGTAGATCAACATTTCAAATTTTTTGTAAAAGAATATTTCTAAAATAAAAATTAATTTACAAATTTTAGTCGAATATTACAGTGTCTTGATCATTCTGATCAGAGCATATTAAAGTACAGCTCTTAGCCTTTCATTTGGAATAGAATTTGACCTGATACGATTTTTTTGACAATATTTCAGCATTATACATACTTTATTAAGAAAAATTTGATAAATTCGATCCACTCTACAATTGAATCAGCGGTGTAGGATGACTAGACTTCATAAATCGATATCTCAGGTTGAAAAAGCTATAATCACGGGTACAATACAAGCTATAATAACGAATATTACCACCGACAAGGAGGAAATCGATTCAGTTTATCGAGTTTGTGTGAGTCTGTATAGATTGCGCAAAACTTTCCGCATGCGTCTGCAACATTTCAGACAGTTTTAAGCCGAAATCTTAGCTAGACTGGAGCCAAACTTCTTACAGACTTTGGCCACACTTGAGTCGGACTTTGACGTAAGACCCGTTAAAACACTCTAAATTAAAATTAGTTTTGTGTAAAGAACTTTATTCCTGCTAGTACTACGATCTCTTCTTGGATGCAGAGCGATTTATTTTTGCTTTTTAATCTTGGATTTTCGGGCAGGACCCATTTATAGTACATTATATACCAAACGAATAAAGTGGGCAATGCACTGAGTAGATGGGAATACGTAGACAGTTCTAGAGGATGGTGAAAGTAGAAAAACGAACCTTGCTGCAGCCGTTACTAGAAGTGATAGGGTTCTTGCTTTTGTCTTAGACAACGGTGAGTAAACACAATTTATACTCAGTATGGTGAAAAATAATGTAAAGTTGTTTGTGCAAATTAAGAAATTGATTTGCCAAACAAAACTTTTTGTTCGTGCAAGTGCTACAGAATCATTAGATTAACCGTTAGATTTATGATGAATTTATTACGGGCTTTGTGAACCATTCCAAATATGCTTTAAATAACCGTTTGATTTATTATCACATTTTGGCTTAGGAATTTCACACAACACCCATTAAGGGGGTAAGACTGAGTTACATTTTCAAAATTCTGGGGTTTTTGGGCATATTGATTACGAATTTGATGTCATAATTCATAAATTACGAGACAACCATAAACTAATCCTAAAATAGGGGTAAACTACATTTTTGGTCGCGAAAATGAACTTTCTATAGTAAGAATATATTAATATAGTTTTTTTACTATCAATTTATAAAAAATAGAAAGAATATAAGAACATCATTTTTAGAAACCAATTTAAACTTTCCGATATATTTATTAAGTCTTAAACTGAGTAAATTGTAATTGAAGCGAAAACATTTTCTTCGATTATGTATGCTTTCGCAGTGGGATGTCGGAGAGCATCCGCGGCAGAGAAACTCTGTGAGTGCAGATTTTGAGAGTACTTGCAGTGGCATTATAATCTGAGAGGATTAACTATTTTTGTCGGATACAAGGGTTAGAAAAGATCATGTCGTATCTCATGCTGTGACGTATCATGATTTTACACAAATTTTATATAAACTTTACAAGACCACTTATTACTGGTGTATTAATAGAAACTGGTTACATTAATAATGTAACTAATAAGGGATGCCGATTGGCAAACAAAGTTCTGAAAATTACTATGCTTCGGTAATATCGATTAATATCCTCATTTGAAAAAACTATAGTTCTGTATATTGGTATTCTTACAGTTTATTTTGTTTTCACTTAAATTTTAAAATACAAAATTTTGGAAGTACATCTTATAGTAAAAACTTGAACCTTTAAGCATTATTTACAATTTCTAAATCAATAATATTTTGATTCATTTATTTAAAACCGAAAGTAATTTTTAAATGTGTGTAACAATTTTCCTAAATATCTTTCTTGGAATTATATTGCCAATTTATTGGACGTATATTTCCAACTGTATGAATTCAAACCATATAGCTCACAATTCCTTTACTTAAAGCTCGTATAGTTTCTATTATTAATTTAGATATTCTCTGAAAATTTCAGTCACACTTTCTAGAATGATTTGAGTTATATACAGAAAAATGGCGATGATAAAATTAATTAATAAATGTTAATAATTGTAAAGAAATAAACAAGAACAACGAAAATTTCGATAAGCGTATGCTCAGTCAAATATGTTGTTAATATTGATTCATGAAACAAAAGTTACCCTGGCCGTAAGTCTCGAAAATGGAAAATTATCGTCCTTTACAGAAATATTTAACATCAAAGAAGAAGGGTGCTTACTTTTCAAATGATGTTTGACTTTTTATTTACTTATACACTACATGTGCAAATTATTCAGTATCTCGGATTTATTATGCCCTACAACGCTTCTACTGGGCAATTCTAATAAAAAAGTACCTACTGAGAAAACGGAAAATACTCGATATTGACAGAGATATTTAACATCGAAGAAGTACGTGCTATATTAAATATTTCAGTATTTTGAATTTTTAATGTCCCCGAACAGCTTCCTCTGGGCAATTCTGATGGAAAGATACCTACTGAGGAAACGGAAAATTGTCGTTATTTACAGAGAAATTAAACATCGCAAAAGGACGGTGCTTATTTTTACTATCCAGACGGTGGTTACTTTTACTATATTTTAGTATGAAAAAGTAGATACTGAGACAACGGAAAAATCGCGTTATTTACAGAGATATTTAACATCGCAAAAGAACGTGCCCTATTTTTATTATACCTCAGCAAGTGCAATTACATCAGTATTTGGAATTTTTAATGTCCACCAAAGATTCCTCTGGGCAATTCTAATGGAAAAGCTAGTTACTGAGAAAAGGGAAAATTCTCGTTGTTTTCAGTGCTATTCAACACCAAAGAACAACGGTGCTTAGTTTTCAAATAATCTATGACGTTAGTTTAAACTGAAAAAATCGAAATTTTACTGAAATATACACCAATCTTATAAAAAGGTAAAATTGATTTGAATATTTATATATATATATTGTAACGGTAAACGGCTCACGCGAGACGAAAATCGTACCGATCGCGTGAGTCTACCGTTGAAGACGCGTAAGGCGCATGCGCGAGCGCGTCGGAGAGCCGGTGTGCACGACACACCGGCAGTATCGTTCGGTTCGCGACGCGAGCTAACTCGAGGTGAAACAAGGCCCTGCGACCTCCAGCCGTATCGAAGGAGTGAGAGAGAGAAAAGGGAGTTCCTTTGACGAACCAGAGAGAGAGAACCAGAGGAAAGCGTGAACACGAACACCGGGACTGCCGATCCGTGACATCGAGGAACAAGTAAGTCCTGGCCAGGCGTACGCCGGTTCGACGGCACGACGTGATTCGCGAGCGGCATCGGGATACGCGCGGTACCCCGACGCATCGTATTGTTCGGGCGAGAGGCCGGACGCTCTCGCCGTATCTCTCTCTCTATTGCGTAGGTACGCGTTCGATAAGCCGGAGTGCTCCACACTCCGGCAATAATTTATCCATACCCGGCCTTCTGCCTAACCAGCTACTCGATACCTGGTATAATCGTGTACCCCCGAGTAGGTCGAGACCGCGAGTCTCGACGCGTAGATTGCGGCGGGCGCACACACACACACACACGTTGTTTTATATATTTTGCGTTTTCATAGGTTACGCGGATAACCTTATTTGCTTCGAGCCAAGGTTCGACTTCGCCTTGGCTCACCCTATTGTAACGTTCCTTCTATCCTTATTTTATATTAATAAATTAATTTACCATCTCTAATTCCGAGTTATCTTAATTAACCGGCGATTACTCCCTGTCCCCGAAGGCGAATACCGCCATGCCCCGCGGGTGTCGTGCATTGTACTGCGCACGACACATAACTGAGTAGCCGAGTACGAGCATCGACGGAGGATAAGTGTACACTAGGTAAGTGCACACATTGTACACAGGGAAGACGTCGTCGTGCGGAGCTTGAGGCTAGCTCGCATCACTTCAAGGACGGTTCTGACGATCGGTTAGCTGTCTGGTAATACAGCTGATCGGCATACGGAGAATATTTCCTGTGCATCGAGGATATGCACAGGACAATTAAAACCCTCCTGACGCACGAGAATAACCCTGTTACAATATATATATATATATATAACTTTTGATATACTATTGGTACATATTTTATTATAATATGGATTTTTTTATACCTTTAGGTTCGGGGTTGCTGTTAAAAATAGTCGTCCCATTAATGAATAGTCGATTGTTGAGGGTCAATAATAAATAAATCTAATTTATTGATGTAATTGCATAACCGTTAATATAGATATGTTGTGAATATTGTAATTGATTATATCATATATTATATAAAATCCAAGATCAGCTGTCGGGAAGCAAAGTAGAATATCACGGAGTTATCTGGTATTCATTTTTATTGACAAAAATATTTCACAATTTAATAAGATGCGAGTGACATGTTAAATTCCGCGTCTATGTACATCATGAATGCCTATCTTATAATTTACGGTACCTCTTACATTTTTCCGATGCTAATCGATTGCTCCATCCGCTGAGATCGCACAGCGCACGGTCGACTTCTTCCGATCTCTCGCGACCACCCGGCTCCACTCAACTCGTAGACGAGCTCTCCGTCGCCCGGACTACTGGCCTTTAGGTTACAACTTTAATAATACTTATTAGTAAATATCTCGCGACGACGGAGCAGGCATCTTCATCGCCCGGAGATTGCGGGCTGGCCCCTCAGAGAGCGGTTGGCGTGCTAGCGGATCCCCGCGGAAAGAGAGAGATTTCTTAAGAGCTCGCGTATTTATGAGCGTGGTTCGCTTAGCACACCTTTTGTTCGGTCCGCGAATTACCTTACTTATATCTACTATCGATATAGTCATATCTAGTCGGATATTACATCTTTGAAATTAGCCGAATCTACCTTCTCAGCACTGACGGTCACAATATAGTTTAAAGAGACTAATGTACACAAACTATGTCGTATAGTTTGTAAACACACACCTACTTTGTTTTTGTAAAAATACTCGTTGATTTCGTATCAAATGTTATTCGACGAAGCTCATTTGGGCTGTAACACTATGACCAATATTAAACTAAAATTTGATTTTTAATTTACAAGTATTGTAAAATTTGATATAAATATTTATATTTTTTGTCCAATAAATTCAGCACCTGAAGAGGTCTGCAAATCTAGCAGACGAAACGTTGTGCACTTACATAAATAAATTGGATTTATTTATTATTGACCCTCAACAATCAACTATTTACTAATAGGACTACTATTTTTAACAGCAACCCCGTACCTAAAGGTATAAAAAAATCTATATTTTAATAAAATATGTACCAATAATATAACAAAAGTTATATATATAAATATTTAAATCAATTTTACCTTTTTATAAGATTGGTGTATATTTCAGTACAAATTCGATTTTTTTCAGTTTAAACTAACGTCATAGATTATTTAAAATCTATGCACCGTAGTTCTTTGGTGTTGAATATCACTAAAAACAACAAGAATTTTCCATTTTCTCAGTATCTAGCTTTTCCATCAGAATTGCCCAGAGGTCCCTTAGGTGGACATTAAAAATTCGAAATACTGAAGTAATTGCACTTGCTGCGAAATAGTAAAAATAAGTTACGTTCTTTTGCGATGTTAAATATCTCTGTAAATAACGCAATTTTTTCGTTTTCTCAGTAAGTACTTTTCCATAAGAGTTGCCCAGAGGAAGCTTTTGGGGGACATTAAAAACTCGAAATATTAAAAAATATGCACATGCCGCGGTATAGTAAAAATAGGCACGGTCCTTCTTAGATGTTAAAATTCTCTGTAAAGCACGAGAATTTTCTGTTTTCTTAGTGCGTACTTTTTCATCTGGGTTGCATTAAGAAGCCGAGATACTGAAATATTTTATCCTGCAGCGGAATGATGAATACTAAGCACAGTCCCTCTTCAATGTTAAATACCTCTGTAAATAACGAGAATTTTCCGTTTTCTCAGCCGGTACTTTTCCATCGGATTTGCCCAGTGCAAGCTTTTAGTGGGCATTGAAACGTCTTAATACTGAAATGTTTGACGTGGTCCAGCATTTGTTCAATTGAGATCACTTCCGCTCTCTTGAACAGCTGTTGAAGCTGTGGCAGCATATTCCGATACAAATGGTCTAGCTGCTGTGCTTCGGTCGGCGTAAGGACTATCTTTCGCATTATGGTGATAGTGCACGTCATGTAGGCCCTGACTGGTTAATCTGGTCCTTGAGTCCGAGCGTTGGACACGATGATGGTCCTCTGCTGGAAACGTTGACTTATCCCGTATCAATGTTTGGCCGAAGTCACGAAATCATGCCAGGAGTGCCACTTATGTTTTTTGTTCTGGTACCACGTGGCGGCGGTGTCTGTCAGCAGTTTAGAGAGTGAGGGGAGTAACTCGTCCTCTGACAGCTTGGCCAGGATCCTGCAATCCTCGATCCTAGTAAGGAAGGCGTCAATGCTCTGGCTCTTGTCGCCAGAGAACTTGACCTGCCACTTCCTAACAATGCCGCCGACGTCTCGAGGTGTTCCATTCAACCTCGATGATGCAGAGTAGCTTGGTGTAGAAAATGTCTGGCTGGAATTTGGCGAGCTGCGCGCTTCAGGAATCCTCTGGGATTCGCGCGCATTCCCTCCTTCCAAGCTCCATCAGGCTTTGTTTGAGAGGCGCTTGTGCGTTGTTGTTCGTCATCCACTTGCGCTTTACTTATTTCGCTCACTTTAGGACCATGACACGTATATGTGTCCTGAAATTGCACATGGTGAGATTGGCCGACCTGACTACCCGGGTGGGATTTGTCACGAGAGGAGGAAGTAAGGAAGAACGATACATCACCTGGACCGTACCAAGTATAATTGGGTAAACTAATACGAGACACGCGGGTCTAGAAGTGGTGCACCACATTCCGCTATGTAACTCCGTTATCAGTACGGCGGTAAAACCGGCGGAAAGACTGGGAGTGATTCGTCTGGAATCTATCTCTCTTTCTCTCTCTTTCTCCAATAGCCGGAACGCCTATAGAGACTGTCCTCCTCTCTGTCTGCAACGACCAGCGGGGCCATGCAGTTCTGCACGTCAAAGTTGGAGGCGGTTGGATGAACTCTCGAATACACCCACTCACACAAAGTTCTCCGACGCTTTTTATTATTCGCGATAAAATACCCCGGCTTCATTAGCACTGTTGCACACTGTGAGCGCGCTATCTTGATACCCTCAGCTGGGCGCCCACGACTCTTGCGCGTTCGTGCGCGCGCAGCCCTCTCTATACTCTTTTTCGTTACTCACCTGATCGGTAACTCGCTTACCGTTATAGTATTTTCTCTTTTTATCTAAATATAAATTTTACACTGTATAAATTTTGTAAAACTAACTAATGTGTTAATATAAACTGGCCACAGTAATAAAAACGACGGTTTAGGTTAACTATAAGGAATGACGGATTGGCATAAATTGATGCGAAAATTACTGTGCTTCTCAAATATCGATTATAATTCTTATTTAAAAAAAATTCAATTGTTTAAATTTATAGCATTTTTCTTATAAGTTTAGTATTTATTAAGCCATTCTATTGGTACTTTTAAAGTTTATTTTGTATTCTATAAAGCCATACTTGGATGTATAAATAAAAAATTCCATATTCATTATAACATTATTCTTACATTTTTAAATAATTTAATTGAAGATATATATATGTATTATATATATAGTTATTCAGAAATAATTATTAAGTACGTCAAAGTGTGTTGGAGAAAGTATGGCTTATTTACCCAAGACTTATAAAATAGGATGTTTAAATTTTGGAAAAAAATATCGGACTTTGTCACTGCAAAGACTTTAGCAAATTAAACTTTTGTAAAACTTTGCCCATACTTTTTTACACGGGAATTGGTACATTGATTTTGTTTATTGCATTTTTCGCACACGGGTTAGACGGGTTATTATTCTACTGCATTTCTAGTTCACGGAGTAATATGTGTCATAGACTTTATTGCATTTCCATTGTACGGGGTAATATGAGTGATAAATATACTGCTAATATATTACCAATTGGCCATATACTCTGCTCATATTACCAATATATGGGCTATTTCACGTCAAGTGGTACGATGAAAATTTTAAATCGCTCCAAAATTTGAAAACAGGCTGGAAATATCTTTCAGAAGATAGAAAAAAATTTTTAGGTGTTAAAAATAATTTGCCTGAGAGTTATTCCACCATAAAAAATGGAAATTTTTCAATTTTGTAGAAAAATTTCTATTTTCAAAGCCACTTATCTCATAATCTATTGATTTTTTTTGAAAAAACATTACAAACAACTTTTGTTCAAAATAATCTTTAGAACTTATCTACCTGGGTTATAATTCTTAATTTCAAAATCTCGAAGAGATAGAACGCCCGGAAATATTGAATATCAAAAAAAGGCGACCACGCCACAATCGATTTTGATCTAACACCGCACAAAAGATCACATTTTTCGAGAGCTTTCGAATGGCGGTGGTTAGATTATTGGCCAAGACCGCTGGTGTAAGTTATACCCCATAAACCTCATAAAATCACTAATTTTCATGTATTTTAGGGCATAACTTACACCAGCGGTCTTGGCCAATAATCTAACCACCGCCATTCGAAAGCTCTCGAAAAATGTGATCTTTTGTGCGGTGTTAGATCAAAATCGATTGTGGCGTGGTCGCCTTTTTTTGATATTCAATATTTCCGGGCGTTCTATCTCTTCGAGATTTTGAAATTAAGAATTATAACCCAGGTAGATAAGTTCTAAAGATTATTTTGAACAAAAGTTGTTTGTAATGTTTTTTCAAAAAAATCAATAGATTTTGAGATAAATGGCTTTGAAAATAGAAATTTTTCTACAAAATTGAAAAATTTCCATTTTTTATGGTGGAATAACTCTCAGGCAAATTATTTTTAACACCTAAAAATTTTTTTCTATCTTCTGGAAGATATTTCTAGCCTGTTTTCAAATTTTGGAGCGATTTAAAATTTTCATCGTACCACTTGACGTGAAATAGCCCATATATTACCAACACATTGCCAATATGTTGCCAAACTAATATTAATAGATTTTACATATTACAATTGTTTGTTTATCAAATATTAATTGTGTAAAAAATTTACGATTTCTCATCATTTTAAATCATTAATCACTTAATTGTTAATGATTGAATCTATACGGTACTGCTCCTGATAATCTTAGTTTGATCCACTGAATGAAAAGACGTCAAATATTTTGCATAGAAGTTATTTTCTCAAAAATAATTTTTTCTGTAAAATAATTTTGTTGTCCATGCAGAATGTTTAAAGGGATTAGGATCCTAATCCATTTAAATAATTGTTTCTATTCATTCAATTAGTCTAAATTCGTCGAGTTTGTTACATTTGCTTACTTAATCAAATTAATTTATTAATTAATAATTCTTAATTCAAGGATAATTCAATTCATATCATTCAATGTATCGTCCCTAAATTGTCACTGGTTATAAAAATTAAATATCAGAAAATAATTGTGTTATTCACAAATCAGAAAAACATTAACTTTCACGCATGCAATTTGGATTTTCGTCGGCACAATAGTGCTCATACCGAGTATTAAATAGACCATTCCGACCATACGAAGACTCGTCATGTATTCTATGACTGTTCTAGTCTTTCCATAGGACAACATTGCACCGTCTAGCTGACAGTATTTGATAGCCCTGGTTTCTCCGTCATTCGACCCTCGTAACCCCTCAGGATTAGATAGTTTTGTTCTAAATGATCCCAAGCGCCTCGGATTCGATTCGGCATTCCGATAACTTTATAAGTCACGAAAGCCGTCGAGAGTCACCTATGGGATCGGTTTACCACGATCGGAGGCCACTTGAACAGTGTACCGAAACTCGTTACTGGGGCCCACCGCCTTGCGACGGCTAGCCTAGAGTCGTAATTTTCGGTGTGAATGCGGTGTTTAGCTCATCGCCGTCGTCCGCTTTCGAACATAAGCGGCATCCGGGTTACTCTTCGCTCCACCCATCAAGCCTGCTTGCAACCACGTGCTCCGCAGAGTCCAACCCAATACTGGGGACACGCTGACGTTTCACTTTCAACTCAGAGGTACGCCAACGTTGGGCTCGGATCCCAGTCCCTGCGTACCAGAGTAAAGTCATCCTGGTCCAACTGTCGATATGCCGAAGCACATCTTCCTATTACTCCCCGGATCCCCGGGGAGGTTTTGCGGTAGGTGGCCTAACGTTCGAATGTTCGTGAAGGGTAAAGCATTCGTCACTCCCTTCACGAACTCTCTAAGGGATACCGTTCAAAAATCCCCTGAAAGAGAAAAAAGCGTACAAACCAAAAAGCTTGCACGCTATAGCTTGTGAAGGATAAAACATTCGACAATCCTTCCACAAGCCTTCCAAGGGATACCGTTCGAAAAATCCCTTGAAAGAGAAAAAAGCGTACAAACCAATATAAGGTTTGCACGCTATGGTGTTTAACATCTCACCTTATGCAAGGTCTTCAGTTCGGAAGTATACCACAACTCGACTTAATAACTTTATACACAAGGATCTCTTTTGATGAAAGGGACACCCTTCTGTGAGGCATCCCAGCAACACTCGTCTGGATGAGAAACTACTTCGGTCCGGATGTGCCCTAAGGCAGACCTCGAAAGGCTCGCCTCAGTATTTTGACGCTGCACGTAGTACACCCCGAAGGATGTCTACTTTGATTTAGCGGCCGTCCCTTCATTCCTAGGTAGAGTCTCCCTTGACGAAGTCGCCCAGATGAATAGAATAATCGTTAACAGCGTATCTTCGACAAACTAAGCGTGTTAGTGAACCAAATATAGCAAGTTAAACAGTGAATCGCCGACACAGGCTCGACGAAACAGCTCGATTTCGAGGTGCACTAGTGGCAATCCTCTTCCTTCACTATCGTAGGAGGTCTATATCGGACTCTCGGAATTAGGGACCGAGTCACTCACCCTCACCCAACTCAGGAAATCTGAGAGCGGGTTTCCGCCAAGTACGAAGACTCGTCAGTCCATAGAATGGGACGCGTGATGTTTTGTCGGCCTCGCACTGCTCCATCAACACGGTGCAATAGACTAACCGTCTATCAGAATCGCCAGGAACTAAGAAAGTGACGCAAAATTTTGTATAAAAATTAATTTAAAAAGTAGATTATTCATCTGTTATATTTTTAGCTAAAATTTATGAAAACGCGTCATTTAAAAATTAAAAAATTTATAAAGTAATAATCTGTATTATTTATGAGAAATTAATTTAATCAGTACTGTAAAAGTAAAATATTTACGTGGTTCTTGCACTTTTCTATATTTGTAGTCATGCTGATGATCCTCCTTAATAATGCGCTGCACAGTATTATAACTCATATTAAGCCTTCTGGCAGTCCGCGGAAGACTTGTAGTAGGAACATCAGCAAAACATTGCAAAACTTCTTACTAGCTGTTCACTCTGGGTCCTCTTTCTCGACCTCCATCAGGGTGACGCAATATGACGGACCCTTAAAATTATCAAAAATAATAAATTACTATAAGCAAATTTTTGTGTGTGATATATAACTTTTCATATATTGTATTATACTATACTTCTTAAAATTATTCATGGAAGTTTTCATAAATTGTTTAACAAATTAAAATTTGACAAACTTTTTTTATTATCTGCTACTCTCCTTTGAAAAAAAAAACAAATAACCAAGACAGTTATTAGAATTGAACAGGACATACTGATATCATAAAATAATACATGACTGACTCACAATGAATATGATGACGACCCACTATTAATTAAGAAGTTTTAATCCTGACAATTGCAAATAAATTTTAAATTGAAGTTTTGTCATGTTTTGACCGTCTGTAATACAGATCAGCTAAAAGATGGGCTTATAACAAAATATCCAATAATATGATTACCAATATGTTGTCAATTATTCCCAATATATTTTTAATATATTCTAATGTTTTGGCAATATAATGCCAATAAATTGTGTAAATATGACCAATTTGTTACCAATATATTATGAATATATAGTAACCTATTAGTCAGCCTATACATAACACCTTCAGAATATTTGGAATGATAATTGCAAAAGGCTGGCGAAATCATAGCTGCTGCTTGGAAGAAATATTGGTGGCGACTACACAATATTTGACCACTGTATTACTACAGTGTAGAGAAAGCAGCTAAAATTTAGCAGAAGTATTACCAACATGACAGAAATATTACTAAAGTATAGAGAAAATTGTTTTAAAGATTATTCCTACCTTCGACCGGGAAATGTTCCTCTGCTCCATAGTAGAAGTTGCTGTCAAAGGAACACCGGAAGAACGAGCCGGGGAATTCACATGTGCCTTAACAGCGGCTTGCAATGTCTCTATGGCCGGGAAATCCATCCCCTGTGGCTGTCCACCTGTTTACTGGTGGAATGAGAAAATCGCAAAAATACGTCGTGAGTGTTCGCGGACTCGGCGACTGCACCATAGAGCTCGGAACAAGCCGCGGTACCAAGAACTAGCCGCGGCCTACGAGGAAAAACGGAAAGAGGTCAAAGCTACAATTAAAGCTGCTGAACGCAATTGCTGGCGCGAGTTTTGTGAGGTAGTGGACCGCAATGCCTCGGGTAAGCCGTACAAAATGGTGATGAATAAGATCAAATCCAGGAGCGCCTCAACGCCATCATGTCCACATTTTCTTGACAGAGTGGTGCGTCACCAATTCCCACAACATCAGGAACGGACAGTCGAGACTGGCCTAATAGGGACCGACAGTGCAGTCGCGCCGCCAGACATTAGCATGTCCAAGCTGAAATTGGCTGCAAGGAGAATATCCATCCGTAAAGCTCCAGGGCTGGATGGAATACCTGGTCTGGCCATCAAGACCGCTGCGCTGAATGTGCCACAAATTTTTACTGACACATTTAGTGCTTGCTTTCAATTAGGATGCTTCCCAGCACGATATAAGGTATAGAGGTTGGTGCTTCTCCCAAAGGGAAGCCAACCACCGGACATCCCTTCCTCATACCGTTCACTCTGTTTGCTGGATATAGCTGGGAAGCTGTTCGAGCGTATCATTTGTGCCAGGCTACAAGCAGCCATTGCAGAGGTAGGCGATCTGTCTGAAAATCAGTTCGGTTTTCGGAAGGGGTGGTCAACTATTGACGCTATAAGTCAAGTTGTTGAGCTGGCCACCAATGCTATCTGTTGTACTAGGAATTCTAGAACCATGTGTGCTATCAGCGCCCTGGATATCCGCAACGCCTTCAACTCGGCTCGATGGGACAATATTATGTTTGAAGGTACCGCTCTACTTACGCAAAGTTATCTCGAGCTACCCAGAACGTATCCTCCTCTATGACACCGAGGATGGCGCGCACTCCTATAACATCACTGGATGTGCGTGCCACAGGGTTCGGTCTTGGGACCTCTTCTTTGGAACTTCGGTTATGACGAACTGCTTAGGCAGCAGCTTCCAGAGGGAGTGTCGATGGCTTTGGTCGTCGTCGCAAGGAGCATCGATGAGGTAGAATATCTTGGAGATGTCTCTATCGCGGTAGTGGCTGTGTGGCTGAGCACCCATGGGCTATGACACGGTGAAATAACTAGGAGTCATCTTGGATGCGCAGTTCACATTCAAGGAACAACTACTGAGTGCAGAGTCGAAAGCCGCAGGATTGGCTAGAGCTTTGTCGGGCCTTAGCAAATAGCAGCGAAACAGCACGTGATTGTAGCAGCCGGTGGTAGAAGAGGATTATTGAACTGCGGCAGCAGAGATGGGATTCGGCAAGGGAAGATCGCTGGACCCACCCATCCCAGATGTCGACAATTAGACGAGTAGGAAACATGGATTCGCCACCTTCCACCTGACCCAGGTGCTTACCCAGAATCGGTGTTTTCGCAGTTACCTGCACCGCGTCCGTATTTACGTGGGTGCGGAGTGCCCGGCCTGCTCTGGTGTCGACGAAGACGTGGAACACATGTCTTAGTGTCCTCGATTCGCGGAAGAACGGGGCGATTTCCAAACCTTTTGGAAGGAGCCTTTAACATCAGAAGGCATTGGGATGTGCCTTCTTGGTTTGCAAGAAGGTTGGGATGTCGTAGTGACCTTTGCAGCATTCATTGTGAGGCGGCTGAACCAAACCAGAAAAGAAGAAGAGCGTGGTAGGGGCGACATTAATAGCCGCCTCACATGCACGTGACAGTGAGGTGATTGCCTATTATGAAGGGCCAAACGTGGCATGACTGCCCCTCTCGAAGTAATGCTTTACGGCGTTTTCCAAGGGGGGGGGGGGCAGTCGAGAGGAGGAGCCCTGCCAAGACCAATGGCGGGATGGTTTTTTAGTGGGTATGGGTCACGTTGACCGAGTCCCACACTCCGTACGTATAGAGCATTTTTACCGCCTCCTTCTAAAAAAAACCACACACACATTTTCTAAAAGCACGGGATTTTGACTCCTGACATGTTAAAACATATTTATAACATGTTTTTAGTGAGTCAAAAAATTTTACTATTACAAAGTTTCCTCTATGAGGAAGCAAAATACTGCAAAATACCAATACATTTTTCTTAAAATAGACTGCTATTATACAATACTAAAAGATCAAATAATGGAAATGTAAACATCCAAAAGAATTAATTATTAACTAGCCGTTCTACCTCGGTCGCTACCGCTCCCTCGGTTAGTATAATATATACCATGCCATTTACTATAATATTTAGAGTAGTTACCAAAATATTTTGTACAATTTTTTACATTCTAGAAATTATACAATTCGTCGGGAGGGAGGAAAAGGGTGCTATTTCGAAATAGCGGTGAAAAAGGTTCTAATTCGAATGAGCGGTGAAAAAGGTTCTAATTCGAATGAGCGGTGAAAAAGGTTCTAATTCGGATGAACGGCGAAAAAGGTTCTAATTCGGATGAGTGATGGAAAAGGTACTACTTCAAAAGAGCGATAAAAAGGTCTGAAGTTGGATGAGCGATAATTAAGGAAAATATATTTATTCCTGCAAACAAACAAAAAAGCTAAGTGGATTAATTATAATTTTTTAATTTTATTAATAAGCTTTTTTGATTTTTAACAGGTTCACACGTTTAACTTGTATAATCTATAATTGAATTTGATATTTGGCTTCACGATAAGTTTTACAAATAAATAGATTTATTTATGACAATAATTTATTAAATAAAAAAAATAATAATAAATAAAATTAAATTTTAATTTTAATTTTTCGGACTTATCTGACAAAAATTTTTGGAAAAAAATTAAAATTTTTCAATTATGTGAAATACTTGTTACCAAATCTTCAATTTCTTATAAATACAATTATGAAGATGCAGGTAAAATATTAAGTGGTGCTTTGAAACAGCAAAAATTGGAATGCTGTTACAATGATATCTTGCCCTTGGATCAAGAAAAAAAGGTGATATCAATAGTTTGATACAAAAAAAATTAATTCCTAGTGAATATTATTGTTTTTATTATAGTTTATTGAATTAGCATTTATTTTTATTTAATAAATTATTGTCATAAATAAATCTATTTTTTTGTAAAACTTACCGTGAAGCCAAATATCAAATTCAATTATAGATTATACAAGTTAAACGTGTGAACCTGTTAAAAATCAAAAAAGCTTATTGATAAAATTAAAAAATTATAATTAATCCACTTAGCTTTTTTGTTTGTTTGCAGGAATAAATATATTTTCCTTAATTATCGCTCATCCAACTTCAGACCTTTTTATCGCTCTTTTGAAGTAGTACCTTTTCCATCACTCATCCGAATTAGAACCTTTTTCACCGCTCATCCGAATTAGAACCTTTTTCACCGCTCATCTGAATTAGAACCTTCTTCACCGCTCATTCGAATTAGAATCTTGTTCACCGCTCATACGAATTAGAACCTTTTTCACTTCTCATCCGAATTAGAACCTTTTTCACCGCTATTTCGAAATAGCACCCTTTTCCTCCCACCCGACGAATTATTATTTTACAGTTTTTTAAATTTTGTTCATTACAATATTCATTTTATAAATGTTTTATAAATTTTATTTTTTCAATATTTTCTACGAAAATACTTCAAAATACGCCAAAAGTGGACCGATCTTTATACTAAAAAACTAAATAAAACTATAATATTTCCATAATTTTTTCAGTTTTAGCAAGGTATTTGGTTTACTATTCGCAACTTTAGAAACATTTCGGAAACTTTACTAACATTTATTACTGTTGAGGTGTGGATATGTAATGGAGAGAATTTTATTTAATAATGATGTGGATTTATTTAACTACTACTTCTTATATACATCGACATGTTTATTCGGCGAAGGCTCAAACCAGAGAGCTCGAGTAGCAGTGAGAGCGTCGTATTGTCCGACGTCTCTCGCAGTATAGTCGTACTCACATACATACTGGAGAGGGGAGACTTACAAGTGTGTCTCCACTCACACTCATTAGCACGTTCACTTATTTCGGCGTGCTTCACACTATACATGATTAGCGTACAATATTGAACTTGGTTTGAACTTGGGTATATAACAATATAAATGTACATATTATATTTCAACACGCCTCATTACATTTATATTGTATTATTTATTTAAACTTATTTGCTCTATATTATATTCAGTTTCATTCTGAATTTTTCAAACTTTTCTTTGCATAATGCTTTAGTAAAAATATCCGCAACATTTTCATTTGAATCAATTTTACACACTTCAATTAATTTTTCCTTTACACTCTCATGTACAAAATGATAATGTATTTCTATATGTTTTAAATTTTTCGTAAAATAACTATTATTTGCAATGTTTATTGCTCCCGAATGGTCTTCATAAATTTTTATAGATTCATTTATACTTATGTCGAATATTTTTACTAATTCTCTTATAAATTTTATCTCACTTACTACCTCAGATAATGCTACATACTCTGCATACGTCGAAGCTTTGGTTATACATTTTTGTGTTCGAGATTTCCAATCGATCACATTCCCAACATTTTTAATCACGTCTCTCGCAGTATAGTCGTACTCACATACATACTGGAGAGGGGAGACTTACAAGTGTGTCTCCACTCACACTCATTAGCACGTCACTTATTTCGGCGTGCTTCACACTATACATGATTAGCGTACAATATTGAACTTGGTTTGAACTTGGGTATATAACAATATAAATGTACATATTATATTTCAACACGCCTCCTTACATTTATATTGTATTATTTATTTAAACTTATTTGCTCTATATTATATTCAGTTTCATTCTGAATTTTTCAAACTTTTCTTTGCATAATGCTTTAGTAAAAATATCCGCAACATTTTCATTTGAATCAATTTTACACTTCAATTAATTTTTCCTTTACACTCTCATGTACAAAATGATAATGTATTTCTATATGTTTTGAATTTTTCGTAAAATACCATTATTTGCAATGTTTATTGCTCCCGAATGTCTTCATAAATTTTTATAGATTCATTTATACTTATGTCGAATATTTTTACTAATTCTCTTATAAATTTTATCTCACTTACTACCTCAGATAATGCTACATACTCTGCATACGTCGAAGCTTTGGTTATACATTTTTGTTTTCGAGATTTCCAATCGATCACATTCCCATACATTTTTAAAACATATCCAGTCGTAGATTTTCGATCATTATTATCGCCTGCCCAATCGGCATCAACATAGCAAGTTATAGTATCGCAATTTTCATTACTTTTATAGTGTAAATTTAAATCTTTTGTTAAGTACAAATATTTCAAAATTCGCAATGCGTATTTCCAATGTGTTTTGCTATAACTATTTTGATATCTACTCAAATAATTAACACTATAACTTATATCTGGCCTTGTATTTGAACTAATGTATAATAAAGCACCTATTAAATTTCTATATTTTATATTTGACTCACAGCTTTCAGATTTCTCTAGCTTTAAATTTGTCTCCATAGGAGTACTATACAATCTACTGTTTTGTATTTGATATTTCTCAACTAACGACTCTATATATTTCGTTTGGCTTAAAGTAAGCTTATTTTCTAGATAATCATAAGTTATATTTATTCCAAGATACTCTTTGATTTCTCCTAAGTCTTTCATTTTAAATTTATCTGACAAGAGTTTCTTAACGCTTTGAATGTTTTCCTTACTTTTACTGCAAATTAACAAATCATCTACATAAATCAAAATATAAATTTCATTTTTCTCTTTACCTTTTTTATATAAACATAAATCTACATTATTTCTTTTGAATCCTAATTTTGTAATACACTCATCAAAACACTCATACCAGTCTCTCGGACTTCCTCGTAATCCATACAACGCTTTTGACAATTTGTATACTCTATTTGTTTTATCTTCGTAACCTTTTGGTTGATTTACGTATACCTCAGAGTTTATTTTTCCATTAAGAAATGCAGTTTCTACATCCATTTGTTCATTTTTTAATTCATTTTGACAACAATAAGAAAGTAAAATTTTAAAGATTTGATTCTCTGCTACGGTAGCGTACATATCATCAATTTCATCTATTTGTTGAAAACCTCTTACAACTAGCCTAGCTTTATATCTATCATCAGATTTTCTCGTATAAACCCATTTAACATCTAAGACTTCTTTGTCTTTTACTCTTTCTACTAATATCCAGGTTTTATTTTTATTTATGCAATCTATTTCTTGATTCATTGCTTTTTCCCAATTTTTACTATCTTTACAATTTATCGCCTCCTCAAATGTACCAGGCGTATCTACTCTACAGTAATTTACACATATGTTATAAGAACTACCATTACTAAATTTTCCCGAAGGTTGATTTAGTAATGAAATTGAAGCGCTGTTATTCGGATACCTAATCGGACTTTTCTTTTCGCGTGTAGATCTACGCGGCAATGTTAGCTTTTCATATTTTTTATTACTTTGTTCTTCTTCATTTTCGTCCGCGCTTTCAAAAACGCTATTATTTAACTCGTTTTCTGTATTTTCATCGTTTTCTTTTTCATTTTCATTTTCATCAAAACTAATACATTTAATATTTTCTTCGATAAATTCAACATGCCTTGTAACTAATATTTTATTATTTAACAAAACTCTATAGCCAACATCACTATAGCCTAATAGAATTCCCATATCCGCTTTTTTGTCCCATTTTGAAAATCTTTTTTGGTCTGGCCTTTTTACAAAAACTTTACTCCCATATAAGCGTAAATGTTAAACATTCGGTTTCTTCCTAAAGAAAATTTCATACGGAGTTTTTCTCTCAATAGTATTAGCGAGCTTTCGATTTTTCAAATAAGTAGCCGCACATATTATTTCAGACCAAAACCGTTTGTGTACTTGTGCCTCTGTTAGTAAACATCGCGACATATCCATTATCGTTCTATTGAATCTTTCCACTGTACCATTTAACTCGTGTACATAGGCTGGACAATTATTCAAAATAATGCCTTTCTCTCTCGTAAATTTATAGAAACGATTATTTAAATATTCTTTCCCGTTATCGCATCTCAGAATTTTTACTCGTTTTCCGGTTATATTTTCACTTTCATTCACATATTGAATTAAACAATTATATACCTCATCTTTAGTCTTAATACAATAAACCTTAGCTATTTTGCTATAATCATCCATAAAAGAAACAAAATAATTTTCCCCATTAAATCCAGTAGTTTTAAATGGACCGCAAACATCAGTATGTATAATCTCCAAAATATCGTTTGCTCGTGTTCTATTATTTTTAAATGGAAGATTATGCATTTTATTCTCTATGCAAATTTTACACTTCATATATTCCGATTCAAGTTCATTAGGAATTCCCGTTACCAACTGGTCTTTACATAATGTATTCAAATAACTAAAGTTTACGTGCTCTAAGATTCTATGCCATCGTTCCTTTTGACTCATATTATTATTTTTCTCGGCACTATTTAGATACGTCTCATATTTCAATTTACTTTTCATTTTGAATACTCGTTTTTCATTGTAAGCTACCGCTATTAATCTATTATTTTTATCTATAACTTTTGCATAATTTCCTTTTGAAATAATCGTATTTTCGTTATCGATTAATTTACAAAAACTTTACTCCCATATAAGCGTAAATGTTCAACATTCGGTTTCTTCCTAAAGAAAATTTCATACGGAGTTTTTCTCTCAATAGTATTAGCGAGCGTTCGATTTTTCAAATAAGTAGCCGCACATATTATTTCAGGCCAAAACCGTTTGTGTACTTGTGCCTCTGTTAGTAAACATCGCGACATATCCATTATCGTTCTATTGAATCTTTCCGCTGTACCATTTAACTCGTGTACATAGGCTGGACAATTATTCAAAATAATGCCTTTCTCTCTCGTAAATTTATAGAAACGATTATTTAAATATTCTTTCCCGTTATCGCATCTCAGAATTTTTACTCGTTTTCCGGTTATATTTTCACTTTCATTCACATATTGAATTAAACAATTATATACCTCATCTTTAGTCTTAATACAATAAACCTTAGCTATTTTGCTATAATCATCCATATTATTTTTATCTATAACTTTTGCATAATTTCCTTTGAAATAATCGTATTTTCGTTATCCATTAATTTCCCAAAACTAATAAGATTCATGTTCATTTCTTTAGTATAAAATACATTCTTCATATTTACTTCATTTTGTTTTCCATACGCATCAAAATAACTAACAACATTTCCAATTTTTGTTGCTTTTATAGACCGATTATCGCCTAAATAAATATTTATCGGTTTTTTCAAGACAATACATTTTTCAAAGTAACTTTTATCATTTACAATCATTTGGGACATTGCCACGAGCGCTTGACACCCTCTTCTCCGCATATGTAGCAGCGTGGGGGCTCGAGATTCTTGCGCCGAGCCTCCTCTCTTGCGCGCTCCTTTTGGGAATGGAGTTCCGCGAATAAGGCGACGCTCTTGGCCTTCTGTTGAGCCCATTGGGCTTCTTTTGTGAGGCGCCGGGCCACCTTCGTCGCTTGCGCAGTGCGCTGGGTGGCCTCCTCACTCGCCTTCTTCGCGGCTTCGAGTTCGGCTTGGCGACGTTCTTCGCGTAGTCGGGCTTGGCGGCGGCGGTCCCGTTGACTTCGCCGGAGGATGTCCAGGTACGCCAACTGTTCCTTTCGGTCGTCGACGTCCTCTCGCCATGCCGTGATAGCCCGGTCCGCCCCTTCTCCATAGGTACGGCGAAAGTCTGCAAAGCCCCATATGCCCTGCGTTCCTGCGCCTCAGCCTCTAATTGAGCGGTCCAGGCGGCGTCTAGCTGGGACTCCAAGCTCTTTCAGTCTGCCCAGATAACTCCCGACCAGACCTGCTCGTCGTGCTCCGATGATGTAGCCCCCGCCTCCTCGGGAGGTCCTGCGTTGGCCGCTGATGATAGACTCGCGGCCAACTTCTCGATTTCTCGAGAGAGCTTCCCTAGGAAGGGCTCTTCCTCGACCCTCTTACTTAGTTGGAGCCCCACTAAAAAGGGCTGCCAAATCGCTGGTGGTGGGGTCGGCGTCCATTATCCTAGAACAGTCGTAATTTACTTGTCAGAATTGGGTCCTACTCCTTTAAGGATAAAAGGAACGGTACTCGGGTGGGGTTGGGTATGAGGAACGTATTAGGCTTCCGCTCGGTTTCGAGTCCTACGCGGCGACCAGCTTTTCGTTATTGCGGACGGTTTAGCTTTCTTGGAGCCTGGTGGACGACCCGGGCGGCGTACTATCCCCGTGGGTGCGGTTCCGCGTACCTCCTGACTATCTCTACACACTATTTTCGGTGGAATCGGGCAGCGAACTACGAACGCTGTTTTTCGCGGTCGTCCGGGTTTACGCTTGGGGGGCATGGTCATCGCGGTCTGACATTCATTCACCGGCGCTACGGTGTCTCTCTCGCTTATTTCGGTTACACGCTAGCTCGCATTTACAATATTTTCGCTATTTGAGGGCGGACAATTACCCGCTCCTGCGCGTGACATATCCAACGGTGGAAGAGTCGAAGTCGTCTTCTTCCAGGTTTATACCCTTTTGGTACGGCTTGAGTTGTTCTGCATGGACGGGAGAATCCGAGTCCCCGTCCCCGTCAATTAACGAATAAGTATTCGTCCCGATGGCACTCGAGACCAAGTACGGTCCCCTGTATTTCGGTATGAGTTTAGCCGACACGTTATCACCGAGTGTTGCGGACACCATAGAATCGGGACGATATGTATACAACCTCCCCGCTATGATTTTCCATTTGGGGAAATCACTAGGGCTTTTCGTGACTTTGTCGTATTGGCCCGGGTACCACTCATCAGTAGTCTCTTGACTCCAGGTCACCGTGCTGACCGATAACTCGTCTCCCTTACTCATCCGAGAGAGTGCGTCGGGCACGTAGTTGAGTGCTCCTTTTCGGTATTCTACCTCGTAATCGTACCCTTGTAGCTCCAGGGCCCAACGAGATAGGCGGCCCGTCGGATTACGCAGATTGCATAACCACCTGAGACTGGAGTGGTCGGTTATAGCCTTGAACTTATAACCTTCGACGTAAGCGCGGAACTTGCGAATGGCCCAGATGAGAGCGAGACACTCTCGCTCTGTGACGCTATAATTCCTTTCGCTGTCGGTCAGTGTGCGGCTCGCAAATTCGAGCACGCGTTCCTCCCCGTCTATATTTTGTACCAACACTGCTCCGAGTTCTGTGTCGCTTGCGTCACATTGGATCACGAACATTTCGTCAAACGAAGGATGGTGTAGGACCGGGGCCGTCGCGATGAGCATCTTGCATTACTCGAATGAGGTCTGAGACCGTCCAGTGACATGGCCTCGCCTATCTGACCGTCGTTTCGTGATCCGATATTCGGCGATTCGGTTTCGCTGTCGGTCGCCGACCTCGTATTTCGGTTGACTGAGTGCGTTGGCGAGGGGTTTCTCTGGGTGTTGGCACTGCCGTTAGTGCCAGCTTGTGGTATTATGTAATCATGGTCCCTACCGGCTTCATCTAGTAAGATGCTAAGCGGGTGTGTTCTATTGGGATCGTAATCCTGTCCCAGGATAGTCGAACTTGACCATTCTTGACAAGTCTGTTCGATCAAATCTTGTCTCAAATACACGCGATGTGTATATACTTCATTCTCGTCTTCCGCCTCTGTAGGCTGGAAGTCCGCCGGGACGTAGTCGCCTTTGAACCATCGATAAAATCGGGCGCACTGCTCGATGCGGCTACCCGATGTGACTAGCTCCAAGCTAGTCATCATGTCTGTCCTAGTATCGTCGTCTAGGTATATGAGCCATTCTTCGATTTCTCGGTGACCAGACATGATGATGGGCGTGTACAAATTTGTCGGCCAGTGTGTGTGTTCGCAAGAAACGAAAATATATATTAAGGGATTCCAAAGAGTGAATACGCTGGTATAGTTCCGTAACTAGATAGTTCGTAATCGAAAAGGACCGTCAAAATATAAATATCTTATTATATATATGGGGAAAGAAAGGGAAAATATATTATTGTTTATTTTCAAAGTATATGCGCTAATTAAATAATAGCTACGGCGAACTATCTAAGTGAGAAAAAAAAACGTTTGTACTGAACGGGAACCAGGGTTGTTACTTTTTACTTGTACAACAAAAATAAAGTAAAAATTAACAATTCATTATAACAAAAAAAAATCAAGATTATTTTGTAAATTGTTTAATTGCAAATTAATTTATAAAATTCAAAATTATGAGGAACATAGATTATTCGATTTATATACGTAAGTTTTTATAGAAGTGATAATAGAAAAGAAAATAATAATTTAAATACGCGATGTCCGTGTTTCAAACGTGAGCGGAATAGCGTTAATTTTAAATAAATGTATAATTATTTTTATTTATATATATATATACGTCTGTACATACATATAATTGCTTATTCGTAGTTACTTTTAAATAATTAATGGTATTACACAATTAAATGTTCAAAAAAAAGAAAGGTAGTATCGAATAATCAATAAAAGAAAACAATAACTGAATGGAGAGTTCCCGAAAAGTAATGGTTTTGTTGTTGTATAAATACGCAACAACAATCGACTACGAAGACATGTGTAACATAAATATAACGCTAATATAACTGTATATATAACGCACACACTGAACCGAATTTACTATCTTGTTCGCTATACAAGATAGTGTAGTAAGTGTAAGAGCGGAATGTTATTTAAAAAAATCAATAAATAATTAAAGAAACGTTGATTCTAAATTGTCTTGAAAAGGTGTACAATAAAGAAACAATATTGATAAAGTACGAACATGCGTATTTATCCGTGCGAGAAAGTAAAAACAAATTTTACTTTCTCTCTCTCTCGCACTGACTATACAGAAATAGTGAGACTGGGAATAACGAATCTCCAGTCTCGCGCCGATGTAAACAACTTGCTTTGTTTACACAATGCACGCGCGCTCGATTCTCTCTTCGCGAAGTACGTTGGCTTTGACGTTTTCACTACTCGATATATTTAATTTTTCGTTTAGTGAGGTACCCGGTTAGAAAGAAAATACTAAATTTTCTTATATAATCCCGTATGCCCAGTGCTAACTAGTTGGGCGCCATGTAACGGTGCATGTCGGGTTTTCTCGAATAATGCACGGAGATAACGTGAGTAGGGGTAACCCCGAGATCGCGCGTGACGAACTTACCTTCGCGCGCGATCGAACCTCTCGTGCGCTTTGTTGACGGCTTGCCGATACCTTAACAGCTACCGTGTACGTTGATATGGGCTCCAGAGTGAGCCCACTTCCGGAGGTACGATTTTAGGATTGGCAGACGAGTACCGCGGGCTCGTCTGCTTATCAGACTAGGGATCGAGATTCCTGGGTTAATACGGGATATCGAAATGATACGAATCGAAAGGTAAAATAGAATTCAAATTTATTCACTGCTTCATGATACAACACAATAGTTAAATCGCGAACGCACGAAATGATATAGTTGTTCGGGCGGCCTGGGCAAAATCGCGGGGGGTTATAACCCGGACGCGGGATCGCGGCGCGAAGAGAGTACGCGGGAGTTACTCGGGCACGTTATCCTCGTCAAGAGGAAAGTACTCTAACCTGGCTTATACTCGAAGCAAGCCTCCTCGTGTCTCGTAAGCGGTACCACGCAGTCGTCGGCGGCGTCACTCCAATATCTTCGGGGACCTTCCGGCTCGGCGGCTCACGCGAGAATCCTTCTCACCGATTCTCTCTCGTTCCCCCTCCCTTCTGTATCCCGCGCGGTCTTACCCGACGGCCGTACGGGCCTCGCGACGGAGAATCATTACGAGTGGCTCGCGCTATCGTCACTCGTCACAGTAGATATATCGTTAATATTTATTTTTTTCCCAAAAATATCATCTATCAAATTATTAAAAGTAATTAATTCATTCGGAATTTTTATAACTGTATTATCGATTTCAAATTTTGTACCGTTTCTATTTTCTCCAATATTAAATAACCACGTTTTGAACATACTATTGGGATTGATCAATCTTAAATTATTATTTAATGTTAATTTTTTAAACAATTGCCATAAAGAACTACTTTTTACACACGATTCTAATATTTGAGTTCTGTTTCCAAAACGGACTATAGGAAGTGTTTGTCGAAAATCACCAGATGTTATTAATATTTTACCACCAAATGGTATATTATTGCGACATAAATCTTTGAAAAAAATATTGGTAGTTTCTAATGCATATTTGGAAGTCATTGATATTTCATCCCAGATAATTAATTTATTATTTTTTAAATGTTGACCTAGTTTTGAATTTGTAGAAATATTGCATGTTGATTGTTCATTTAAATTAAATGGTAATTTAAATGTTGAGTGAAGAGTTTTACCATCTATTAATAAATTTGCTGCAATACCAGTCCAAGCAACTGCTAATACTGGTATTTTGTTCAATTTGACAACTCTTATAATAGCATTTAATAAATAACTTTTTCCACTACCACCAGGACCATCAATAAAATATAAATTTTCTTTACTTTTATTATTAACTGCATCTATTATTATATCAAAAATTAGTTTTTGTTCAGTCGTTAAAGATTTTATGAATATTTCCAGTTCATAATTTTTATTATTAACAATATCATTATAAAAAATATCATTGTCATTTTCATTATCAATAATTGGTAATTTAAATTGTTGCAATGTTAAATTGTGCATTGATAAAATGTTATCTATAATTTTTAAAGCCTTTTGTTCTCCTAAAATTTCAGGTAATTTTGGATCAAAGAAATGTTATTTATATTTATTATAAAGTTCCAAGGCATTACAATTGCAATCAAAAGATATAATAAAAGCGAATAGTTCACATAGTGCACGTGGAAATTGAAAACAACTATTTTCCATTAGACATTTATCCCATTCATTATCAGTAATGATTAAACCTATAATCATACATGCTTCACAAAATGTATTATAAATAACGCCTTCAAATGAGCGTAAATCTTCAAAAGATTCCGCTTCACGTACATGAAGTAACAATAATCTAAGAAAAAATCGTTCTCGATCTTTAGGATGTACATGATACATTCTGACTAATATGGGTTTATAAAACTTTTTTCGCCTATTCCATTCTTTTTTTATTTTATCGTAAACATAACATTCAGGAATTTCAGAATAAAGAAATTTTTTTGCTTTCGCATCAGATGAATTTAGTAAAAACCAACTCTTTAAAGTTTGATAGTTTTTATTAATTAATTTATCTTCAGATCCTTGTTTCAAATAAACAAATTGTTTATCTTCAAGATGTACAGCTAATCTACATAAATATTGTGTGTGATAGAGAGTGTAATTTAAATTCTTTCAAACGATACATGGCTTCTGGTAGACAAACATACCTTGTAGAAATATATTCTGATATTTCGTCATAATTTAGGATGTCTTTTTGCGTACGTTTAATTTGTTCATTATTAGTTTCTGTATTACTGAATTTTATTAAAGCTGTATCTGGGCCTTTGTAAAGATATTTAAATAAATATTTTATAGATTTGATTGTACTACATATTTCTACGTTTATATGACATTGAAGTTTTAGAAGTAAATATGGATTATATGGAACAACAAAAGTGTTATCCGCGGTTTTATTGCTGGAATAAGTTATTTTTAAGCCCTTATTTCGTCTACGGTAAATCGGATAACTATTATGAGATATTTGTGTTTTTGAACTAAAGCATTTAGGAAAATTTTTTGTACAATGTGTTTTACTTTGGTTCATGCATACACTATTTTTATTCTGATTTCCACAAGGACCATGAATCATATGTTGCTTTACTAATTGCTGTAGTTTTGGAAATTTATTTTTATCGGGAATTTTAGCACATATGAAATTATCAATTTGATCTGTATTTCGTATTTTGTCTTTTTCATCTAACCATAATAACATATGAATGTGAGGCCTGCGATGGCTCGGTCGGTAGGGCGTCGGGCTCGTAATCTGGAGGTCCCAGGTTCGATTCCCGGCCCCGGCCGATTGATACAAGCACCACTACAAATGTATTTTCAACAAGTGCTTTCTTCACCAAGACATCGTATGACCTCCGTCGCTGATTAGCACTGCTTTGGGAGCATAAAAAGAGCGACGTTAAAATAATAATAATAATAAAAAAAAGAAACATATGAATGTGGGGTAATCCTCGTTTTTGAAATTCAATTACATAAATGTAAGAATTAACTTTACCAAAAATTTTGTTTTTCAATAATTCGTCCATTAATACTTTTACTCTCAGGTCAAATACTCGCACTATCAGATCTGGTCCATCAAGAGTAATTTCATATTCTAACAAATTTTCCGCAATCTCTCTCCACTGAGGATTGCATGTCACTGTCAGAAAAATGTCCGGTTTCCCATTATTTTGCATTATAGTTGTTGAATCTAAAAAGTTTTGTTGCATTGCTCTGGGACTGCCTATAAAACTAGACGGTAAAATAACCATTTTACCAATAGAAACATTTTTATTATTAATTTTATTATTAAGTTGATCCATTAAATCCTTATATTTATCTGTTCGTAAATTATGCTGAACTTTTCTAATAAAATATAAACGAGTATTTTCGACTTTAGACCATGATTTAAGAATAAATTTGTTAGATAAACTTTTGAGATTTAAACATGGATTAAATTCTTGTCGTATACTAAATTTATATGAATAATATTATAATGCACATATATTATTATATTTCCGTTCGCCTGATGAAGCTTCTATGTATGGTTCCCAACCTGAATCACCATGAGGAAATATTAATGGATATACCATTGGGTCAATGTCTTTATTAATAATTGCAATTGATTGAGGTTTTTTTCCTTTTTGAAATATACATATATCTCTATTGGAAGATGGTTCTCCATTTTCTCCAACATAAACGATAGCAACTTCGTTACAAACTGCTATTTGTGATTTCTTCTTTAATGCTTCATCTCTAGTTAAATACATTTTAAATTCTTGAAATGGACGATGTAATCTAATAGAACGTTCTGGTTCTTCTTCTTCAATTTCATACATCATTTTATATGCATTTGCAAATGGATTTATGTCACGTAGTATACTATCTAGTTCTAGCATTAGATCTGTGTCTAAATTGTTCTGATGCAATTGTGTCAATCTGTATTCATTTGCAATTTTATTATCTAGCATATATAGCTGACCAAATTTTGGATGTTCTAATTCATTTGGATGTAAAGCATACGTATTATGGTATATTTGACCGCATATTATTAATACTTGTGGTCCAACATTAGTAAAATGAGCTAATTTTGCACCAAAACTTGCAAATGCTAATAAATTGTTGTAAATTCTCATATTTTCTTAAAAATTTTTATCTTTATTATTTAGTCCAAATAAATATTTTTTTATATTTTCAGGATAGATATTATAATTTTTAAGTTTTACTTTGTTTCTATGACAACAATCAGAATACTTACTATCTTTTTTTATTTCATTTTTAAAATGTTTTGCTTCACAAAATTCACATTCATATACTAATTTTCCAAGGTAATTGCACTCAATAATACATACATAATCAAAGTCCCATTCTTGTGAAAGTGAACAATCATTACTCATTCGTTTTATTTTCTCCAACATTAATCTTGAAATTTTCCTCTTTCTATCTTCAGATTGATTTGCTCTAAACGTACGTTTTCGTTCTACTTCAGCTAATTTCTGTTCTTCAGTTGCTTGTTTGCGTTTCTCACTTTTTATTCTCGAGATTTCCTTTTTTTTGTATTTAGATTGAGATGCTCGAAATTTACGTTTACGTTCGGCTTCTACTAATTTCTGCTCTTTAGACATTTGTTTTCTTTTTTTGCCTTCAATTATTGATACTTCACTTTTTCTATCTTCAGAGTGAGTTGGTCTAAATTTTCGTTTTCGTTCTGATTTATTACTTTTTTTTTGTATAATTTCTGATTTTTCTATTTTTATCAAGCCTAACTGTTTATTATATTGCTTTAAACTTACTTTCGATAATGATATTGATAAATTTTGATAAATTTCTTCATTGTGTGACTTCATCCTATCTACATCTTTTACTTGTAATTTTACTTTGTCTGCATAAGTAATTTTTTTTTTCTTGTTCCATTATCCTTTTTTTACTGTCATTAATTGTCATAGAGTTTTCTTGTAATACTTTATTCAATTGGATAACATCTGCAGTTAAATCTGTTGAATCAATTACCATTGCAATATCTTTATTAAATTGGTTATCATCTTCAATAAGATCAATTGAATCAATAATCATTGGAATCTTTATTAATATATTCTGATAATTTTCTGAATGCTGGTGATTGTGAACAGAAATAATACTTTGTTGCATTTTATTATTTGGTATAACATTTTTCAAAATTGGAAACATTTTAACTGTCTGATTTTTAAATACCAATTCTTAATGTTTTCTCAATCATTAATTCATCGAAAATTACAGTGCAAGGGCAAATACCATCACAAATCGATACTGCAAAATCTATAGCAAATAAACCACAGTGTGGTATATAATAACTCCTGCACAATCGTAATTAATTTATTTATTTATTCGGGAATAACCGATTGATATGTTTCAAGTTGTCAGTACGCAGACCTAAATTCAAACTATCAAACACATGAATAATTTTTTTATCGTACCAAATACAAATCCAGTGTCCTATTGTTGCAGTACCACTAAATAATATTTGTATGAATTCTTCGTCATATGAACGTTCCTCAATATTGCTTAAACTGGATAAAAAAATTGTATCTTGCATTTTAAAATGCGGAATTAATTTCATAAATTCCAACATATGTCTATCATCTAACATTCAATTCTCCGAA
This sequence comes from Theocolax elegans, assembly GCA_026168455.1. NCBI lineage: Eukaryota > Metazoa > Arthropoda > Insecta > Hymenoptera > Cerocephalidae > Theocolax > Theocolax elegans. The sequence goes on from CM047429.1 coordinate 6,329,079, forward strand.
TTACCATCTTCTCGAATTATATCGTAAAAACTATGTCCCAAATTCATAGTTAAATCCTGAGAATTTATACTTTTTGTAATACTACTATAACAATAACAATTGTATGGTTAAGAAAGATAAAAATACTTTTCTATTCTACATGGAGAAAAAAGCTGCATAAATATTAATAAAAAACATAAATCAATTAATTCACAAAAATTTATTTTTATAAACAGCGTCAACCACTCACCTATAAAATCAACAGTAACATAAATTAAAATTCACCCCCACTTGTTTACCCTTAACGCTTCACTATCAGCCCTTTACCATTACTCACTTACCCCCAGTGTCAACTACACCTCTATAAAATAAAAAATAAATTACCTCCACCCCTTCACCCTTAATAATTTTTTTATCAAAGAGCGGCGGCGTCGACGCAATTTTTTTTTAATTTTTTAAATGAATTTTATTTATTTTTTAATATAATAATTTTTAATCACCCTGCATATATATATATGCATGTTATGTAACGTATACTGTATTCGTATTATGTATGTAATGCTCATATGATGCCACGTAATTACGAAATTATACTTACTCGTCACATTATATGTCAAAAATTAATGTTATTACACATGCTATTCTATGGCAATTATGTTAACTCCAGTTTGCAAAAATTGAATCAAAAGCACTACCTATTTCTTACCTATTTAAAGGATAAATCAAGTAGATTCGGAAAATAAAATTAAAAATTTGATAATTTGAACGAGTCTATAAAACAGCTGGATTAAAAACGAAAACACCATTAAATTATCATTAGTATTTAATTAAACAATCAAATAAGCCAAATTTTGCGGAATTTCAAGTACACATACGGACAAAATATTCTATTTAATATTTTGATGTTGCGCTTAATCTATTGAAAATGCGAACACAGTAGAAAAATCTATTTATTATCTATTAATTATCTAGTTCTGAGATTCTCATTCCAGCAGGGTACGTTACTATATATTTGAAATATTTATATATTTAAACAAGTTATTTTAATTTACGAATAAGGTGAAAATTCCTAATACATTGCCCGTACTGAAAGTATTAACTACGACATGGTTAGATTTTTCTTGCTTAGATTCGTTAGATTTTTGCACTACTTAAATACGTTAAAATTTACAATTAATGAAAACTGTTTTTTTTTTTAATTTATCACAAACTATTTTTTGTACAAATAATTTAAATCAAAAATTAAAAATTATTTCGAATGTACCTTTTCTGAAATTCTCCATTATTATTAATTTACTTATTAACTTAATTAAATTAATTATTAATTAATCATAGTCAACGACGGCTTGGATGACATTTTATTATTATCTACTTGAATTTACAGAAAGTATTGTCACTTCTCCAGGTCGGCCGGACATCATCCACAGGAAAGTCTGCATGCCAGTCCGCTTATATTTGCAAAAAATACTGTCACTTCCTGAAGGCGATGTCCAGGTCGTCAGGGTGACCTCCAGGTCATCCGGACGTCGACTACAGGAAAGTCTACATGCTATTCTGCTTGAATTAGTAAAAAAAATGTCACTTCCTGGAGACGATGTCCAGGTAGTCAGGGTGACCTCCAGATCATCCGGACGTCGTCTACAGGAAAGCCTACATGCCATTCTGCTTAAAATACTAAAAAATATTGTTTTTTCCTGGAGACGATGTCCAGGTGGTCAGGGTGACCTCCATGTCATCCGGACGTCGTCTACAGGAAAATCACCCTCATCCTGACCTCTTCACCGTAACACACTTACCCTTATACACATACGTATATATAAAACATAATAAAAGGACGCCCAATAGTGAATGTCGGACGCCGGACGCCGGACACTTTTGAGGAAAAATTTTAATTATTTGAAAATCAAAGTCCTGATAGAAAGTTGACGGTCCGTTATAGTCACGTCCATTATATTGCAACTACTTTTTTCGTTATAATATAGCCTTCGTTTAACAATTTCATAGATATCTTATAGTTACTTTAAAGCTACTCTATAGTTAATTTAAAGGAACCCGTAAAAAACTTAAACACGCGCACGAATAGACACGTGCCCTTAGACGCACGCACGCACGCACGACCACAAACACACATACAGAGATCCCGCAGTCTGACAAAGATAGCCGGAGAACGCTGGTTATGAGCACACGGACAGGCTAAATCTTGCACCTGGTGTAGACACCCGTATATGCAATCGTGAGCACACGTACATCCTCCCGTACCGTAGCCGTTATCTCGACCGTATTCTCGTGAGCACACATGGATTATCCCGACCATATCCCTGTGAGCACACGTAGATGATCCCGACCGTGTACTTATGAGCACACGTGGATTGTCCTTACCGTATCCTCGTGAGTACATCTGGATTATCCTTACCGTACCATCGCCGTATAAGTTACGTTAGTTGCGTCCACCTAGGGACCTAGTAATAAGATAGCACTGTAAAATTCATAAGTCGCGTAAATACTAAGCATTATATTACCTGTTTGATTTCAGACTAACTAATTTACGTCCAGGGTCAGAACCGGAACCAGGCACTGTATTTATTGTGACCTTTTCTTTGTATTTATAAATAGTATTAATTGTTATTTACCAACTATAGATGATTATTTGCAAATTTACTATTAATGATTTCAATTTCCTTCTTGACCGTATCCTCGAATCTGAGCAAGATCACGGCCAAAATTCACTCTGTTACACATTGTACTCATCTTTAAAAATTAGTCCTTATGATCTCACTCAGTTTTTCTCTAACGGGTTTGCCAGATGTGCAGAAATTACTTGAATACGGCGTGTCGAATTCCATACGCAGAGCGCGTCCGCGGCGGGCTTACTCAGCGAGTACAAATTTTGATGAGCGCGAATGGGTTTAGCGCGACTAAGAGTTATTACACTAGCAATATTATTGCCAATATACTTGCAAAATTAACTAATATTTTTCCACTGTGTAGCGATATATTTTTATGGTAAATGTATTTATTGGCTATATTGTACACACCACTTAATACAATTCAAAATTTTATCCTCTTAAAATTCGTCATTAAGGTTTCAATAAATGTAAATACGAAAAGATTAAAAACTGCAGTTATCTCATATTTATAACGCACGCATATCATAGATTTGGTAAATAAATTAATAGTAGTAATGAATTTATTAGTCTGCGGTCTAATTCAAAGTTAAATAAAAATTATTTCATTGATTGTACATTTTATTCATACAATCAATCTCGTAAAATATATTTTGCTATTCTTTCATTTTCGCGATCTTCGTTTCTGCTATACGCATTAGCTATGTTAACGCGTCTTGGCCGCATCGCTCGTTCACCTGTTGCATTAGTCTCGCGCAACAACGTCGTACAACTTTCTTCTCTAATTCGGCTTTTGATTGGCCCACTAAAAAAAAAATTACGCGTCACCTAATTAAGATTTTTAAAAAATTCCGACTGGGTTATATATGAATTAATTTCGTGAACAGGAATACATATATATATGAGAGATTCCACAGAACTTTTAACTTTCTTGTTACTTTCACTTTTCAATGCTATTTGATGATTTTCATCATATTAAAAAAATCATTCCTTGTAGAAAAAAGTCACAAAATATAGTAACCGTTATTTATTATATTAATAATATATAATATATTACATAAAAAAATTATAATTTATCGCATTTTAATTAATTCTTTGTGTTACTCACTCTACTTTTTTGTTTTATTAGGTTTATATAAAAAAAAAACTTTTATTAAAAATGGTTTGGATAATTTTTTATATAATCTTCACATATCATAGAATATAATGTAAAAGTTTTAGAGGTTTGCTTTAACCTACATAGATTAATTTATTTTATGAATATCCGTACCCACTATTTAAAAAAAACTAATTTATTTTACTTTTAGCTCTTAAAAAAAAAATAAATTATTCTCATAAATTTTCTTCATGGAAAATAACACTTATTGAGCAGACAAATAAAATCACGTTTGGTTTGTAAGTGTGCTACTTACAGAAAAAAATTGTACCCTCGCAAAGTTGGGTATACGTATGCGCCCCCCATTGAAAAAAATCGTACTTTTCGTCAGCACATCGATAGTATGTTATCAATGGTTATAAAAGTAATTGCTCTTTTTTATTAACCTTTTAAAAAACATATTTTAAAATACTTTACATAAAATTCTTCTTTGTTTGCCTGAAACGAACTTACGAAAAATGTAACAAAATGAAATTCTTACTTTCCGAGAAAATAGGGTATTTAATCATCTTTGTGACATGGCAGTTCTAACTGCATGTCACATAATTAGTTTATATTTATATTATATATTAAATATTCCAAAGCCCCGTAGCTTATAGGAATTAATTATAAAACTCACTGAGAATCCAGATAGGCTAGATCGTGAGGAAGGAGTACGCACTCCAGTAAAACATACGCACAAGCACACAAGCACACAATCACTGTCCCTGTTAAAGTCCTGTAAAATAATTATCCGGTTGTTGAAGTCGAATCCTGGAGTAGTTGAGTGAGGTCCTGTTATAAATCCTGTTCCTTATGTTCTGGAGAAGGTGATCGTAGAAGGTAGCAGTTGAGGTAGAACAGATAATCCTGGGCAGCATCGACAACAAGTAAACATCCAGCCTCCTCCAAGAAGTAATGGTCCTTCTTTGGTACAAAACCTCCTTCGAGTACCTGCAACAGTATTAATAAATAATACTGAAGTGAAATTAGAGTTGAGGAAAGCAGTAGGTTGTCAAAACCTAGTTGCAGGTAAGGAGAAGGAGAGGTGAGTTGAGGTTAGGATCTTACTTCCACAAGAGATTAATTTTAAAGGAAGAAACAACGCTATTTATACATTACCTCGGACAATCTAGCTAGATGATGATGTGAGAATAAAACAGGCACCTCCGGAACCTGGTGAGAAAGAAGTAGCTGAGGAAATCTCCAGTACAGTGTTGATGTCATCGTTCCCGCATGCCGCACCTGAAACATATAAACAAACTCGGACGAACTAACATTAATACAGGTTATTGTATGGAACTAGAGAATTTTACCGTTTATTGACATTGTCCCTGTGGATGAGACTCCGGGTTGTTAGTATCCAGCAGTTGAGACGGTGCACGGGGACGGAGGTGTTCACTGCACATAAATAATACACGCACGTCGGATCGGCCGAGTCAAGCGAACGAGAGCCAACTGTTGCGCGTGGCGCATGCGCGCGGACTCACTGATCGGTACATCACGACGAACTCGGTGATTCCGAGTCGGGCCGTCGAACGAGACGTTTATTTTACAACTCATACTTAATTATTATCGAGAGTGGCTATATTTTAATTAATTATTTGATTTCGAGCATCTGCAGGTGAGAATTCCTGCCTCAATTCCCTGTTTTTCCAGCTTCCCGTGCAAGCTGTGATTTGTGCGTGTGTGTGCGGTAATCGCGTGTGATAAATATCTAAATTTTGCCGCGTGAACGCGGCTGGCGACCGTGACTAGTTTGTTCGTTATTTATTGTATTATTATTATTTTATTAACATTAAAGTTCTAGCTAGAATAAAAGTGTTGTTATTTTATTGTATGGGAGCCGTTCACCCTGATCCCCAGTGAACGTGTTTTATCTTATAGTAAATATTTGTAATTGTAATACTTAAACACAAATACACACACATTAATGGAACTTAAATTAAAGGTAGGAATTATAATTCAAAAAATCTTTGTATTAGTTACAATGTTTGTACATATTATATATTTTGTTATATTTCTTTTGTTTGAAAAATTATTAATTGCTTAAAATAAAATTTTATTATAATGATATTTTTGTGTTACAAAAATTTTCTTTCCAACACATATTATGCTGCATATTTTATCAAATTTTTTAACATTTTACCTCAAATTTGAAAGAAAAATGAAAAATTTTATTTTTTTGATGAAAAGTAGTATGTTTTACATTAAAATAATTGTTTTCGATTTTTTACAAAAAAATTTTTTAAAAAAATGAGGGGCCCCATGTTTTTTATGCTACTAGTGTTATTTAGAAATGGTTCGATAAGTTTCAAAGATGTGCCTTTAAAATAAATTTTCAATTTTCTTTTGACCTTAAAGTCAAAAGTTCTGTGGAATCTCTCATATATATATTATGTATATATACATATATGTGTGTGTTACCTATGTTTCTGGATCACCCTGTATATACACATATATGTATGGGGTATCATACGTAAAATGGTCCGATAAAAATTTTAAAATTCACCAAATTTTAGGTATACATTGCAAATGTTTTTCAGCATACAGATACTATTTAACTCAGAATCTATCAATTTTTACTATAGAACATTATATGTAACATTTGTTGCTCATTATGTCTAGAATTTATTCTTCTGGGATAGAATTTCTAATCGCAAGGTCAATGTTAGATACACTACATGTCATCATTCAACTTGGAAAAAGAGTAAGTACGCCACAATTGATTTTTTTATCCAAAACTCTAAAACAAAGCTAGAAGCAATATCTTTCATATGGTCTGTAGCATTTTTGTGGCTTCAATTCTGTAAAAAGTTATAATAATTTAAAAGAGCACGAAATTTTTTTAAAAATTTTAATAGGAATTATCATGTTAATTTTTGTGAATTAAATTTTTTTTCTCTTCTTTCTCTTTCTTTAAATTATCATAACATTTTACAACATTAAAGGCATTAAAATTGCTACAGATTATTTGTAAGTTATTGCTTCACCCTTTTTTTAGACTTTTGGATAAAAAAATCAATTGTGGCGTACTTACACTTTTTCCAAGTTAAATGATTACATGTAGTTTGTGTAACATTGACCTTGAGATTAGAAATTCTAACCCAGAAGGATAAATTCTAAACATAATTAGCAACGAATGTTACATATAATGTTCTATAGTAAAAGTTGATAGATTTTGAGTTAAATACCGGTAAACTCAGCTGTTGTTGAAAAATACTTGGAATACTTCACTTTTTGAGGTTAGAATAACTTTTGAGCAAATAGATTCCAGCAACTCAAAATTTTTTTTCTGTATTCTGAAAAACATTTGCAATGTGTACCCAAAATTTGCTGCAATTTAATACAGAAAAAAAATTTACAAAGATAGTGCCTAAATGTGTGTATATAATAGCCTCAATGTGTTTATGAGTATGTACATGTGTAAATATATATATATATATATATGGGTCATTCCAATACTTTTTTGTAAATCGGTCCGGGGGGGTCAACCAATCGGGCTAAAAATTTAGTATGTTACTATACTATAAAAAAAAGTAAGTGCGCCAAAATTGTAGCCTTCTAAATCAATTAAGGTCGTAGGTATGCGATTTTAAACATTTAAAAATAGGCTATTTTTCATCATTTTTTAACATTTTTCAAAGTAACACCAAAATTCGAAAAATTATTATTTTTTTATACAGTCCAGGGCAAAGTCTTCGTATTATTATAGACTTTTAATCTAGCTATATAGAATACAATTATTTTGTAAAAAAAAATTTTTACACAGTTATATAAACACCTGTTTTTTCAAATTTTGCACATTTTCTAAAAGCTACCAAATTAACAGTTTTAGATATTTTTAAAAAAACCCGACGCGGTTTGATTTGTATTGGTATAAGCTTTCTTTTAGTTCCAGGTTTACTATAAAAAGTTAATTTGGCTTAAAGTTATGCTTATTTAAATTTGACCTAAAATGCAAAAAAACTCGTTTTTTGGTATTTTCTAATGCTCACAACGTCGGTCTACCTAAATTTTTTTTTACCAAAATTTGGCTGAAACTCGGTTCTTGTAGGTAGAAAATGATCTTGTAGTTACTGCAATGGATATTTGACCTTGGTACACATTTATTAACGTTTGAAAATATTTTTTTTTGCATTCTTGCACAAGACTTATCGGATTACTGCAAGGTCTAAAATGTCTTGTATTTTGAGGGTTATCACAGGTAACATCCATACTATAGGTAACTTTTAAAACTAATAGGAATATTGTTTAAAGAAATTTTTATTTTTATTTTTTTATAACAATTTTTGGCCTGTTTTCGCTATTTTACTCGTTTTTGTACATTAATCATTACAATGCGTCGAAAAACTTGTCTTTTGTACAATAGGAAAAAGGTTTGTGATTACGTGACAAACATTTTGTATATTTACGTTTTTTAAATTGGCACAACAGATTTTGGGATTTTTGTACAAAAACTGATTTTATGAAATTGTAAAAAGTGTCAAAGCTTAAACATATTACTGCAGGTCTAAAATAAACCTCGTATTTTATAATATGATGTCAATATTACAGGTGACTTTCAAAATTAACACGGTATTATAGTTAAAAGAAATTTTTATTCTTTCTAACAATCAATTAATCATAATTTTGTATCAAGCATTATTTACTGATGTTTTCATAATTATTTATAACTTTTAAATTAAATAATATTTAAATTATATTGTTTGTACGAATCTTTTAGCACGTGCTTTCTGTATTATTATTATATGTATCCATGATAGTGTGCTTAATTTAAAATGTCAAATAAACAATAATAAATAAGCTTTAGGTTAAAATTAATAATTGAGGCTTAAATTAATCCAGGCTGATACCGCATTCCGTTTCCGATTCTTATTCTCTACAGCCCGATTTTCATATCGACAAGTACTTATCTATTTTAAACGACCTATTTGAAATGTTATAAATAATGCGTGTAATTCTATGTATTATATTAAAAGTAGGTACTATAAAAGATTCGTACAAACAATATACGTTAAATATTATTTACCTGCAGTATTACCTGCAGTAATATGTTTAAGCTTTGACACTTTTTACAATTGCATAAAATCAGTTTTTGTACAACAATCCCAAAATCTGTTGTGCCAATTTAAAAAACGTAAATATACAAAATGTTTGTCACACAATCACAAACCTTTTACCTATTGTACAAATGACAAGTTTTTCGACGCATTGTAATGATTAATGTACAAAAACGAGTAAAATGGCGAAAACAGGCCAAAAATTGTTATAAAAAAATAAAAATAAAAATTTCTTTAAACAATATTCCTATTAGTTTTAAAAGTTACCTATAGTATGGATGTTACCTGTGATAACACTCAAAATACAAGACATTTTAGACCAGGCAGTAATCCGATAAGTCTTGCGCAAGAATGCAAAAAAAAATATTTGCAAACGTTAATAAATGTGTACCAAGGTCAAATATCCATTGCAGTAACTACAAGATCATTTTCTACCTACAAAAACCGAGTTTCAGCCAAATTTTGGTAAAAAAAAATTTAGGTAGACCGACGTTGTGAGCATTAGAAAATACCAAAAAACGAGTTTTTTTGCATTTTAGGTCAAATTTAAATAAGCATAACTTTAAGTCAAAATAACTTTTTATAGTAAACCTGGAACAGAAAGAAAGCTTATACCAATACAAATCAAACCGCGTTGGATTTTTTTAATACTATCAAAAACTGTTAATTTGGTAGCATTTAGAAAATGTGCAAAATTTGAAAAAACAGGTGTTTATATTTAGCTGTGTCAAAATTTTTGTTTACAAAATAATTGTATTCTATATAGCTAGATTAAAAGTCTATAGTAATACGAAGACTTTGCCCTGGACTGGATAAAAAAATTATAATTTTTCGAATTTTGGTGCTACTTTGAAAAATGTTAAAAAATGATGAAAAAGTAGCCTATTTTTAAATGTTTAAAATCGCATACCTACGACCTTAATTGATTTAGAAGGCTACAATTTTGGCTCACTTACTTTTTTTTATAGTATAGTAACATACTAAATTTTTAGCCCGATTGGTTGACCCATCCCGGACCGATTTACAAAAAAGTATTGGAATGACCCATTATATTGTAACGGGGTGGGTACTGGGAATGTAAGGCCCCACGTTGGGCCGAATCGGTCCCAACTTACCAACCTAAGTGTACAGTCCCACGATGCGGCCGGGAATCTCTTGGATTCCCGTGCAATGCCGTTAACAACGCCAAACACTTCGTTTGACATTAATACCGTGTGTTGGGCTCTATGCCCAAAATTGCCAACTAGGATATACGCCGGGGAGGGCGGTATTCGTGGGAGAGGACTATGACCGGTAAAACTTTATCAACAATCTAAATGTTATGTTAATCGGCGAGAAAGATAGTCTCGCCGAGTCGATTTATTAAATAAACAATCAAATAATAATAAATTAACATTAACAAATCAAGGGGAGTCGTATCGATGACCATCCCCGAGGTCAGCGCGAAAACAAATCGTTAAAACCTATTGACGGTCGAGTTATGGGCAACCGGACCGGGAATGATCGGCTGCTTAACTTGATGGCTATACGTCACGCCGTGTGACGTATGTACCTCTGACGTAGGGAGCTCTGACGTAGTACCTGCCTACGGCACGCGCGCCTTCTTTCGTGAAATGGCTCCCGCGAACCACCGACCTATCTACCCGGGCGGGATTTGTCACAAGAGGGGGAAAAGTGGAACGCTTCCTGTCCTAGACCGTACGAGGTAATCGGGATGCAAAATTATAAGGCACGCGGGTCTATATGTGGTGCAATACGTACCGCGAATCTCAGTAATTCGTATCGTCGAAAAAATGGGGCTGAGCGACACAGAGAGAGAATGGCCTCGGCACTACCTCTCTCTCTCTCTTACTCCAATGATCGGAACGGTTGCCGACTCCTTTCTTCCTTCTTTTGGAACGGCGGGGCGTGCTACTCCGCACTCTGACGTGGTGGTTGGTGGGGAGAAATCGCTTACTCCACACACAAAACACACTGACACTTAAGTTCTCTTTCTTAACTAAAAAGGTCGTACCGGCTTCGATACTACGTTGTCGCACTGTGCGCGCGCGAACTTAATACTTTTCTTACTCTCGCGCACGATACTTGCGTGTTCCTGCGCGCGCATCCTTCTCTATACTCTTTTCGGTTACTCATCTGATCGATAACTCGCTTACCGTTATTATATATATCTATATATATTGTAACAATGAGACTCATTTACTACAAATTAAAAAAATGGAACGGGCGTCAGATCTTGAACCCGAACCCCTTCGGATACCACTGCGCTACGTCCCCAATTGGTCGTAGCTACACTTTTCCGCGTCTTCTGTCTACCGATACGCACGCCATATGCCAAGTACCGATTCTTGCGCTGGCCACGTCGGTACTACAGAGCCTTCTGTGACGGGTGATCTGTTCTCATGCAGATCCACCACGTCACAATATAATATATATGTACAAATATATACATATATATATACCGGATGATTCAGAAGCATAGGTTATATATATATATATTCCGGTTCAGGAAATTAATTCGAGTATAATCCCGTCGGAATTTTTAAAAAATATTAATTAGGCGAGGCGTAATTAATTTTTGAAATGGGCCTACAAGAGCTCGGATTATAGAAGATAGGTGTGCGGCGTTGCCGCGCGACACTAATGCAACAGGTGAACGAGCGAAGCGGCCGAAGCGCCTAAACATAGCTGATGCGTATAGCAGAAGCGAAGATCGCGAAAGCGAATGAATCGCAAAATATATTTTACGAGATTGATTGTATGAATCAAATGTACAATCAAGAAAATGATTTTGATATTAGTGTAAATTAAACCGCAGACTAATAAATTCATTACTACTATTATTAATTTATTTACTAAATCTATGATATGCGTGCGTTATAAATATGAGATTTTTACAGTTTTTAATCTCATCGTATTTACATTAATTTATTTGAAACTTTTATGACGAATTTTAAGTCAATAAAATTTTGAATTGAATTAAGTTTTGGGATCAATATAGCCAATAAACATATATTAGTTAATTTTGCAAGTATATTGGCAATAAAATGAATTTAGCTCAAGCCTCAATTCTCCGCTTAAAAAACAATACCACCGCGAACGCTCTTCGATGTTCGCGCACATCAAATTTTGTTCTCGCGGCGTAAGCCGCCGCGGACGCTCTCCGACGTCCACACTTCAAGAGCAAGCGTGCTCGAAAAAAGTTACTTCGTTAAAATTACAATTCATCCACGTTTTCATCCACTTGAGGTAATAAAAGATTATCGAGTCGTCGGTAGTATTGACAATTTGGTAAATTTTAAGAAGTTATGGAAGACTCCAAACATATTGACGATATATTGATAATACTTTGGGAATATGTTGGCAACATATTGGCAATATATTGACAATACTTTGGCAAAATAATGGCAATATATTGTTAATACTTTGGCAATATATTTGCAATTTATTGACAATACTTTGGCAACATATTGGCAATATATTGGCAAAACTTTGGCAACATAATGGCAATATATTGACAATACTTTGGCAACATTGATAATACCAATAATAAATACTTAACGAAATACACTTTAAACTGCAAGATTTGCCAGACTTTAAGTCATACTTTTACAAACACTTTCAGACATACATATAGCCATACAATTAGCCATACTAAAAGATCAACTTTTCATTCCTTGTAACTACCCTCTGTATTGAGAGCCGCGGTGGCTCATGGGTAGAGCTCCCGACTCTCACACCGAGGGTCGTGGGTTCGATCCCAGACGTGTACCTCTGAAAATTTTTTCATGTGCATTTTTCGAACACCGCGACTCAGTGGCTCGGCGTGTCACTATAATGTGACGCCAGTTCAGGTGCGCGTGCGTTTCGTGCACTTGTCAGTGCATGAGAGGCACGGGCATCTGAACTATAGGGAACGTTAGGGACGCGAAGATGTAAAGAGGATCGCGGTGATTCCATCGGGAGGACAGGAAACTGTAATTATTAGACTAATTACGGTGACCGATGATATCTTCCGATGGACACAAGCACCACTGTTTCAACTACATGTGCTTTGTTTACAGACACACCGTTCACCTCCGTCGCTGATTAGCCCTGGCAGCATAAATAGAGCGACGTTAAATAACATAAAAAAAAACCCTCTGTATTGGTTGGTAATAAAAACCGACATAAGAAAAATCAACAAAGGACAGATATTTTAGATAAGAAAATAACATGAAAATGTCTATTACTACCCTCCTGTATTTAGGTGGTTGATAAAACTTCTCATTCAGGTTTGTGCTACGAATGCAAGAACGAAAAGACGATTTAAAGCAATCAACGAGACAGATATTTTAGAATAACAAAAAAACTTGTTGATTTTTCATATGTCGGTTTTTATTACCAACCAATACAGAGGGTAGTTACAAGGAATGAAAAGTTGATCATTTAGTATGGCTAATTGTATGGCTATATGTATGTCTGAAAGTGTTTGTGAAAGTATGACTTAAAGTCTGGCAAATCTTGCAGTTTAAAGTGTATTTCGTTAAGTATTTATTATTGGTATTATCAATGTTGCCAAAGTATTGTCAATATATTGCCATTATGTTGCCAAAGTATTGTCAATATATTGCCAATATGTTGCCAAAGTATTGTCAATAAATTGCAAATATATTGCCAAAGTATTAACAATATATTGCCATTATTTTGCCAAAGTATTGTCAATATATTACCAATATGTTACCAACATATTGCCAAAGTATTATCAATATATCGCCAATATGTTTCGCGTCTTCCATAACTTCTTAAAATTTACCAAATTGTCAATACTACCGACGAATCGATGATCTTTTATTACCTCAAGTGGATGAAAACGTGGATGAATTGTAATTTTAACGAAGTAACTTTTTTCGAGCATGTTTGCTCTTGCAGTGTAGACATCGGAGAGCGTCCGCGGCGGGCTTACTCCGCGAGTACAAAATTTGATGAGCGCGAACTTCGGAGAGCGCCCGCGGTGGTATTGTTTTTTAAGCGGAGAATTGAGGCTTGACCTAAATTCATTTTACACGGACTAGGAATTATTTCACTAGCAATATTATTGCCAATATACTTGCAAAATTAACTAATATATTTCCAATATGTAGCGATATATTTTCATGGTAAACATATTTATTGGCTATATTGCACCCAAAACTTAAGTCAATTCAAAATTTTATTGTCTTAAAGTTCGTCATAAAAGTTTCAAATAAATTAATGTACATACAATGAGATTAAAAACTGTAATAATCTCATATTTATAACGCACGCATATCATGGATTTAGTAAATAAATTAATAAAAGTAGTAATGAATTTATTAGTCTGCGGTTTAATTTAAACTTAAAGAAAATCAATAGATTTTGAGATAAATGGCTTTGAAAATAGCAATTTTTCTAAAAAATTGAAAAATTTCCATTTTTCATGGTGGAATAACTCTTAGGCAAATTATTTTTAACACCTAAAATTTTTTTTCTATTTTCTGGAAGATATTTCCAGCCTGTTCTCATATTTTGGAGCGATTTAAAATTTTCATCGTTCCACTTGACGTGAAATATCCCATATATATATATAAGTAATACATTTTTTTTACACTATTAAAGTAAGCAAAAATAATAATCAATATTAAAAATAATAATAAGAATAATAATAACAATAATAGAAAATAATAATTGGACTCTTCGGGGAAACGAGATGAGACACTGTTTGACGAATATTGACGAAAAAAGCAAAGAGCCACCCGTATGTTTAAAAAAGTATAATTAGCATCGTACCACTTGGCGTGAAATAGCCTATATATATATATATATATTTAAATTAAATGGCGTGAACAAACTACAAGAAAATATTTTTTTTTATATTATACAGGAAGATCATTACAATGAAAAGCTAATAATTGTTTAAAATAAATAAATACGCGATTATTAAATTGAAAACAATAAAGGAAAATAAGGAAAAAGTTTAAATTTTTCTTATGTCACTTGAGCTTTATTCAACTTTCAATTTAATTGCTATTAAAAAAAAAGAATATAAAATATGGAAAAAAAATTATTTACAATAAAATAGAATCATTAGAGTCCAACAAATCAGTAAACCTAAAACCTATATATTATGCTTCCTAAGGAGTGCTTGATTGCACCCTTTCCTCCTGGTTGCGGTAAATAGTCCAGCAATACCGTCACTTATCCTTTATTACCGTAACTTATTAATAACTACAACCAAACTCACCTTGACTCTAGTAATTCTGTTAATTAGTCATACTTTCTTACAGGACGCGCAGGTATAAATGTATAAGGAGAGTTTGGCATACTAAAAAAAATAATCTAACACTAGGCTCAATGGGCATGGGAGAATCTGTACAACGAAGTAACGATTGCAAAGAGGTGCGAAGAGGTTAAAAAAAGAAAAATTTTATCAAAATTAATTATTGAAAAGAGATATTTATTAAGAAAATAAAGTAAAGTATGCCCACAGATAGCTTCAATACACATGTCGGATAAAAACCATCGATTCAAATTCAAATTATGAAAAAATTGCTGATATTGATTTTAATAAAAAAAATGCAGCAGAAATTCGATAAATTAGTTAATTCTGTGGCAAAAGTTCAAAATTTGACTATTATTAAAAAAACAATTAAATTTTTTTAATGCAATAAGGAATATATTAAAAAAATTAAAATTAATTAACCTTTAGACTGCCGGGATTTGAAAGAGCATATCGCTCTCAGAAAACTGGTATATAAGGTATATTATATCAACGATTGATCATGCACAAAGTGTCGATCAGGGGGTGCGTCAAAATATTGATTTTCCGGCAGTCTAAAGGTTAAAATTAAATTGTATTAGAAATTAAAATTTGATAAAATAAAGGATATATTTAATAAATAAAATCGTTCGCAAGTTTATACAGTTTTGTAGAAAATACAACAAAAAAGTGTGTAAATAATAACCCTACAATTGATACTGTAAACCTCTTATTATTGTTTAATCACTAGTTAGAACAACTTATGTAAAAACAAAATTTGGACAAGCACAATGAATAATTTTTTTTCCTTTAAAAAAAAACAAGGAAGACGATAAGAAATGAATGTATGCCCATTCGGTTGAGTATGGTATAGAATTTTATATGCATAAAGTATTTAAGTGTATGTATATACACATAACTAAAAAGAGCTATAGTAAGAGAAAATAAATAATGAAAACTAATCTTTCTTCAGTACATAAACTCAATCCTTTAATTAGTATCAACAACGAATAAGTAAAGAAATTTCTATAGGCTGCCTAAAGATGGAAGTGGTACTTACCAAACGACAGCAACGAAAGAAAAGACAGGAGAAGAGAAAGAAGAAAAAAAGGGAAAAGAACCCATTAGAATATATTATTAAGTATGAGGTCTAATGTTTTCAAAATGAGGCGAAGGGAACAACACTCGCTTACTCCCGAAGGCTAGCGAATGAAACAGAGTTCTTAACATCCGTTATATACAACCACAGTTTAAGCTTCAGGTTGGCCATTAAAGATGCCTACCTTAGCGCTGTAGGGTTTGACGATTGTATGCCTCAACGATTAGGAAGATTTATAAACCTTAGAGCGCAACTAGAAATGCAATATCCGGATTATCCAGAAAAAAGTGACGATGAACTCGTCAATGAAGTAGAAAAAAGGTATAGGGAAAGCTCAGCCTTCATGGAATTAGGGAAAGCATATGCAAAATATTTAGACGTATCATGGAGAATGTAAATACTGCAAGCAAAAAATTCCGGTGTGGCGAAAGTGCGCAAAATACGCCAATTATTATCTCCAATGTCAAGGGGAAGAAATCTATATAGAATCCACGGAGTGTACGGACGAACAACACCAACGACACCTAGAAGAAACATCACATTGCCTGACCGGCTGTTTTACGGGAGGTTCTCTAACTGTATTACGGGATGAAAGCTGGTCAATGTATAACAAAAAATATATACATACAGTTTACTTTTATCTTTTAGTTTTATTTGTATTCAACCCTATATAACTACGAAACATTGTTTTTTTGTTTAAGTTACGAAAGAAGCACACATAGAATCGGCACACACAAAAAATATATAATTACACAAATAAGAAATGAAAGGCAGGGCGTTTGATAAACAAGAAGAATCTATAAAGTAACTAAAAAAATAAATAAAATAAAAAAAAGGGGAGGAGTAAAAATTCAAAATACAAGTTGAAAATAATAAAAAAAGAGGAAACATTTACCGATATCTCTTTTACTTTTTTTCAGAACAAAAAATAATGAGGAACTTCAACATAATGTTTGTATCCCTATTAACATTTTGCACGGGAAATGAAGTAGAACCAAGTGGAATCGAACTTCAACAAATACCTCTATCGGGTATATTCTTCAAACGACAAGAAGATGTAAAACTAACTCCAGTCGCATGGAATATTATTATTATTATAATGACTTGCACACATAAAGATATGAATCTAAGGGATATTTGGATTACATTTAGCGAATTTAAGAACGATTGTCTATTAGGTCGCGAAAAATGTGAAGAACTGTTTGGAAATTTTAAGAATTTACAAGAAAAATATACTAGAACTTTACACATTTTAAAATCTATGGATATTACTTGCATGGATGTAAAACCAGATTTGCATGAAAACGAGTTAGTAGGTTATGATTTAGAAAGTAGATTAATTAAAAATTACATAGATAGGATACTAGTAGGCGTTATAACTAAAATAGTATTAATAGAAAGTAATACGATGGTAACTGATGTACATATAGATAGAGCAAGATTGTACGATGAATTCAACATTATGCAAAAAATGAAGCAAATGAAAGGGGAAATTTACCTTCAACGATACTCACAAGTAATAAGCTATATAAATACTACATTTGGAAAAATGTTGGATAACCAGATAAGCTACAGTGTAGGTACCCTTATTAATTTAGAAGGAATAAAAGAAAAACAAATGTATACTACTTTATTATCATCTAATAGACTCAAACAAGTTGTTTATATCTAAATCAAACAATATGAGAAAACTAATGAATTCCCGTTGAAAAGAGAAGAGAGAGAGAGATTTAATTAGACTAGCTAATATAACAAGCCTAATATACATACCGGATACATTAATAATAAACTATTTATTCAAATAGAGGTTCCCTTGGTTGAAAAATCTACTTGCTCATTGTACAGGGTATCTGCTCTTCCAATTCTTAAAAACATATACAAACGAATCAAACATCGTTTACATTGAACCCAAAAATAACTATATACTGCAACAAGAAACAAATTATTACGGTGTTTCAAGCACCGACTTTATGAATTGTAAAAAAGAAATTGCAATATTAAATATAAAACCAATGCTAAACTTAAGTAAAATATTATTTTTTATTCGCCCATGACTACGAGAGTGTCGAATGGCTATGACAGATTAATAGGGACAATCGTACCGTTATACGGAGTCGGAATAGTACACGCAAAAACGAATTGTACGTTTAAAATAAACGGGGAAATTATTAAAATGTATGATGTACCAACGGAAAATTTAAATCATTTATTATTTCCTCAGACGTTGCTAAATATTAGCAAATTATCAAATACCTTTAACGATGCAAATACTAAAGATTTATGCCATAAATTAGTTAAACAAAAACACTCGGGAGATTTTTGGGATATGGAAAATTACTATAGGGATAAATTAATTAATATGGAAAAACCATAGTATTCACTATATTGTTTCTCATCTGTTTATTCACAGGAGTAGTTATATTTTTATTTATCGCGGGAATATTCATACTTTTGTGTTATTTTAAAGAAACATTAGACACAATTCTGGAAGAAATAGAAATCCGTTTCGAATAGACAAATAGAAAATAACTTCGTAACTTCGTACAAGGGCAATAAAAGCATAGAAAAATGATCTTATTCACAGATGGCAAAGAGATCATTCCTCCTGCTTTTGTTCGTGAGTGTAATTAATTACTCGTCGGGACTTTACGGGTATGACTGCGGGGAGCAACTTTCAAATTTAACAACAATATCGTTAGTAGATGTTAAAGAATGTGATATACATGAACCACACATTAATGTAACAAAAATTTACGCGCAATTACTACAATTGAACGATAACAGTACCACGCATGTATATAAATGCATAATAAAAATCACACGTACATTTACACATTGTGGTACGTACGGGTATGCATCTCGCGTCCTAAACGGAGAAATTAGTTATTCTAACGAAATAAGTAGGGAAGAATGTTATGGATTTCATCGCTCAGGCTATTTTTCTATAAGCGGCACCCAAATTATAAATCTACCAAGAAACAGTACCACCAATAAACCAATCGTGTTCGAGGGAGGGAATGATAATACCGGAAATTGTATTGAAGGTTCTTATTCGGATTCATACTGTAGCTATAAAGACGCTTATGTCGCAGGTCATGTTGAAATAACAATATACGATTACTATGCGGCTGTACATTTGGAATATAATAAAGTAAAATTAGACTCCGGGGTTACATGCACACTCGCGGATTTAGAATGTACCGATATCCTCGCAAGTATTCTGGGAAGCGCTTCCAGAGGATTCATGCGGATTTAACAAATATTCTGTGTTATATGAAGAAAATTTAGATAAAATATATGAAGCGCAAGAAAATCGTATAATGTACTCGCTTGAAACTAATGATATTACATTTACAGTATGGAAAGAAGGAGAGCAGAATGTATGCGGTTTTAGATTCACGCGCACCAAACATCCCAAGCTTTTCACAATTGAAGATACCAAAGTTAACAGTTTTATAAGCAAAAAAACAATTGAGAAAAACAATCTTGATATATTTGCGTACATAAACTCAAAATTGTCATACGTTGAGAAATATGTGCGCCGACAGTTAAATTGAATGTGTAACGATATATTAAAACAAAGGTGCGAAAAAAAACCTAAAAATGTTACTACCTCAAAATGTTACTTTAAAGGACCCCGTAACACGCCTATGGGAAATGTGGTTCCCGTCAATTTCGCTGAATTTTTTATATGTTGTGTGTTTTGGCGTCCTGAACAAAAGTCTCAAAGGGCACAAAGCTCTAAACGCAATAGGTCCCACTGTAGGGGCCCCTGAAGTCACTATTACAGGGTATCAGCTCTAATAGTAATTCTCGGTGCTGATTGCACTTTATCGTACACTGTGGCTAAGTCAGCTCTGCGCTGAGCTGTGGGAGCTTCGGGTGACCTCCTAAGTGTTAGGTGCACTCTCTGACTCGGGCTTCGCTTACTCAACGAAGCGAACGGTGCGTTGCACTGCCGGAGTCTCGGTTGTCCCAATAAGTGTCTGATTCTCTCTCTCTCTCTCTCTCTCTCTCATATTTCTCTTTTTCTCCCTCTCGATCTCTCGCTATCCCTCTCTATTTATTGGATAGTTCTTAATAATTTTAATTAATTTATTTAATTATCAATTTATTATTCTATTACTAATTTATTATCTTTATTATCTAGACAACTCTTGGGTTATTATCTTTATATTTATGTTTATTTTATAGTTATCTAATTTAAACTTAAATTTAATAATTACATAGTATATACCTCAATTCTAAAAGACATTAAAACAAAACAAAAAAATTCAAAAAATAAATATTATGGATTTGTAACAGAAAAGGTAATAGTAAATTAAAAACTACATAGGAGGATAAGGAAAAGGAAGAATAAATAAAAAAAATACACAGTTACACATACAAATTGTTTTTTTCTCTTTATTTTAAACAAAGAAAACAAAAAAAGAATTACATACTTAATTTACTTCACATATCTCGTCCTCGGATGAGATATCGATGATCTCAAAAACACGCGGCAATGGTAAATAACAGGAAGATCTTCCCCTGTTGAACGGTCCGTAACACGCGGCCGGAATTCCATGCGTACACCTCGGCTCCGATAAGGGCGATCTCAGCGAAATGGCTATCTTTTCCTCCTCCTCCAATGCCTCCAACTCCTCCTCCCCCACTTTCTCCTCCTCCGATGATGCTCAATTCGTATCTTCGGAGGATACATTATTTTTTTCTACGGTCGTGGGCAGCTCGACCATAGCCGCAAAATCTCACAGGGCCTAATTCAAAAGGAGCAGAAGGGTGCCCACATCCAATGAAGTCACCTCCCTTGTGCACAACGTGTGCAAATTTTGGACATTGGTTACAAACCATCGCCGGGCTTCAAAAAGAAAGGGAATGAACTCCCGGTCACTTTTTGGCGCAAAGCCCATTGCATAAGCAATTTTGCTTTTGCAGATTCCATTCTGAAAACATAAAAAAATACATACTAAATATTATAGAAATCAGAAAAATGGATATTATACAAACACACATATGCAAAAAAATATAAGAAATACAAGAAACATTAATAACAAAATAAACTATAGCAATAAAATATTAATAAAAATACACAGAAATAATAGACTATTTTAAATGTATTTTAAACTTTAAATCGCTCCAAAATTTGAGAACAGCCTGGAAATATCTTCCAGAAGATAGAAAAAAAATTTTAGGTGTTAAAAATAATTTGTAATTTATGGCCGGAAATACATGAAAATTAATGATTTTATGAGGTTTATGAGGCATAACTTAGACCAGTGGTCTTGTCCAATAATCTAACTACCGTCATTCGAAAGCTCTCGAAAAATGTGATCTTTTGAGCGTTGATAGATCAAAATCGATTGTGGCGTGGTCTCCTTTTTTTGATATTCAGTATTTCCGGGTGTCCTATTTCTTCGAGATTTTAAAATTAAGAATTGTAACCTAGGTAGATAAGTTCTAAAGATTGTTTTGAACAAAAATTGTTACTAATGTTTTTTAAAAAAATCAATAGATTTTGAGATAAATGGCTTTAAAAATAGCAATTTTTCTAAAAAATTGAAAAATTTTCATTTTTCATGGTGGAATAACTTTTAAGCAAATTATTTTTAACACCTAAATTTTTTTTTCTATCTTCTAGAAGATATTTCCAGACTGTTCTCAATTTTTGAGCGATTTAAAATTTTCATCGTTCCACTTGACGTGAAATAGCCCATATATATATATATATATATGTATATTGTAACGGGGTACGGATTGAATATAAGGAATAAAAAAATCAACTAAGGTATCGGGGTGCGAACCCACGATCCCGGGAGCGCGAGGCAGAAGCCTCACCACTGCGCTACCATACGCAATTATCCCGGTTAGTCGACTTGGTCCTATCGACGATCGTCGCCGATAATCCAGGGACCTACCTGCGCCGACATTCGAAATCCGTACCCTTTATAATATATAAGTAATACATTTTTTTACACTATTAAAGCAAGCAAAAATAATAATCAATATTAAAAATAATAATATTAATAATAACAATAATAGAAAATATTAATGTACTCTTCGGAGAAACGGGATGAGACACTGCTTGACGAATATTGACAAAAAAGGCAAAGAGCCACTCGTGTTTTTAAAAAATTAGAATTTGCCAACATTTTATCGAAAATTTAGAGTTACGATTGAATGATTTTTTTGATGAGGCCAAAATTTCGTCTAGTTCTTATTTCTCCCATAACTTTTGATCATATTAAAATATTTGAACTTCTTTTTTTCATAACATATCTACTCGACCTCAGCTCTCTTTTAAAATTTAGTTTCTATGTACATCTTTAATTGTTTCCAAGTTATAAGCGTTCAAACTCAAGGGTTTTTTTGCCAAAATTTTTCATCATTTGCTTATATATATTGTTACAATGTGCTTTGCACATATCAAGAACGAGTTATAGAACCCCTGGCGAACACCTACCTACCCGTACAAGCTATACGAGTCCCTAGCTAAACCTACCTACCCATATACGTTTTCCCAGCTACCTACCCGCACATCAGCTTAATCCTGCCTACCCTCACATACTAAAAACCCTTTCCCAAGCACGGCACACAATCACTGAGGTGGTCCTGGCGATAAGGACCTTGGGCGAGCTTAGATTATCAGGTGGGCTCCTCCGAGTCTGACACTGCAGGCAGGATACTCTAAGGGAGGCGACCATGAAGCCTCCAGGACTCTCCGAAGCCTCACAGGACAGCAGTCAAGGCGAAGAGGCAGTATCCAGGCAGTAAGCAGGAGAACCTCCAACTCCAAGCAAGATACAGCTGTAAACAAGATACTTAATAAGAGCAAATACGCAGTAAGAGGGTAAGGGACAAGGAAGAGGATAAACAGCAATAGGCACAAGAAAAAGACAAGGAAATACATGTACAGCTGTATATAATCACTACAGCTGTACCAGAAGCAGCATAGGACAGATTGAGGTTAGGATGCTGTACACAAACAACGTGTACAGCAGACCTCTTAAATAAGCAAATCTACAAATAAGCATATTGGCGTAAACCTCACGGCAAAGTAGTTACCTGGAGCCGTAAACGCAGCGGAAATCAGTAACCGAGGTCAACGTCGTCGAGGAGAGAGAGGTGACTCGGCCCCGAGCAGCAAAGCGGCGGCGGGTGAGTTTCGTACCTGAAACTCGCACCGTACTAATTAGTTGAAGAACGCAAGAAGGAACAATTTACTAGTTACCTGGAAGGAAGTTATACCGCATATCCGAGAGATCCTGAACGGATGACTCGTTTTTAGTGCCGAGAAGCCAAATCTGGTCCTGTGCCTCGAATATCGGAGAGACAACGAGAGAGAGAGAGAGAGAGAGAGAGAGAGAGCAACAGCTTCCCAACTAAGCGTCCCGGATTCTTCGCAAAGATTGGTGTTTGATTACCTCTCTCTGCTGACGGTACCGCCGAGTACCGAACTATGTATGTGTGATTTCCTGGTCCCATCCTTCTCCCCTTTCCTTCTCCTACAGCGAACCGGAACGCTATCAGCGGAGCGCAGCTCCAAGTAATCAGCGATAACCGGCGATTTATTTCTAGTAATATATATCTATTTTGTTAATGTTGAATTGCTGACCCTTATTAACCTGCACCCTGATCCCCAGTGCAGCGTTACATTGGCGCCCAACGTGGTTGTTTATTGATTTTAAGGGATCTTTTGCTTTTCTAATTAGTAGCAGCATTAAAGTGGCGTACAGCAATAGAAATTTTTTTTGTGCATACTAAAAAGCGAGCGAATAAAACCATTGTAAGCGTCGAAGCGCGACGCAAAAAGGCGGCCATATTGCCCTTTTCCTTTCCTGCAGCAAGCTCGCACACACACCGGCAGAAGCCGGTCGGCCATTTTGACGGCCATTTTTAGCAAGTAATAATTGAGTACGTGCACGGAAATACAATTTTGTTTGTTCTTTTAAATAATATTTGCACTGCTTTGGATATATTTGGTTATGAATAGTTGTTTTTTTTTGGGTACGCTGGTTAAATATATATAAAAATAAGTCCTTCCCTCTCCTTCTAACCCATACAGCTACAATAACCAAGTATTAATAAATTCTTTGTATGCTTCTATAAGAGAATAAAATTTTTATTGTTTTTCTTTTAAAAATGTAGTACACATAATTGATAATAAATTTGCATTTTAAATGTATATAATTTTTTTAGAAGCATAATTTTTTTGTTAAGCATATTAATTTCCTTTGACTATATATAATACATATTGATGCTATTTCATGTTCCCCTTGCTATTATCACGTTTGATTAAATTGTATTTTTGCTATATTAAACAATTAACGCCTATTGAATTAACACACACATTTTGCTTTTATTTATTTATTGTCAACATAATAAATAATAATAATTAAAATTTGTTGATCTGCTATGCCCATTGCAACAAAAATTTAATTTCTCCCTAATCGCTCCCCGTTAATAATAGTTAGTGTATATAAATTATACTGAATAATTTTTGTTTATTCTTTTTTTTTCTTTTATTGTTTGCGGTGCTTAGTGAAAAGTGAATCTGAATTAATTAGCTTAGCTTGAAAATTGTTTTTTTTTCTTTTCATTGGTATTTTTTGATTTTTGCTTGGTGTGTTTAATTTACATTAGATATAATTAAACAAGAGAAAAGAAATTTAACTGCAATCGAGCTAAAAAGAGCTATTAGTAATAGTATTTATTTAATTATTAATATACATAAGCTACAGTAAATTAATCAAAATGTCTCACAACGGTGATGATCTTGATTCAATTTTGGGAGAAGAATTATGGGTGTTACAACCAGCAATAGGTGCTGGTGTAATACAACGCAGCATTAATAATACCAGTGATGGTAGAATCACGGTATACGCGAGCAATATCGGAATAAACATAGACGCGGATAGCAAAATTATTAGAGATAGGTTAGCTAGGTACAAAATTAGACGTAATTTCGGACCATCGTCTGCTGACTGGAATGCAGCAGTAGACGAGGCTAACCCAATTATAGAAACACATTTGTCACTAACGCATTCAGAAAGAGAAAATATCTCCAATATCCCAATAGATACAGCTCCAGAAAGAAGTAGTAAAGCAAGACGGATACTGTATATTCAATTGCCAACCGGTCAATCAAAAGGGCAATACCGAGATCCAATCTCCATAATTAATGAGAATATGTTATCATTACCGGAAATGGAAAACGGATCGGAAATGCAATCGGTTGTAAGGGAAAACAGCAACGCGAGAAAAAATATGCAGAGAAATAACGAAAGTTTAAGAGTAAGCAGCGCAGCTAATCGTCCTCAAGCACAATCTACAGCATATAGATTGTGTCCACCGTCACCAGTCTGCAATAATTCGATGATGGAATTAGCGACCCAAGAGTCAAGAGTCAGCCAGGCACACGGAAGCAGACCTAACCCAAGAAGCAGTACACATTTGAGCAATGTACATAGGAATGTACAGAGTGTCCATTGGGAAGACGATGGAGTTACAGAACCCAACGTCCCAAAAGAGAAGACGCAAAATAAGGACAAAGAGCTCGAAAATAAATAGGATGAACAATTCAGACGAGGAAAATTTCTTTGGCTTGTGGAGATCAATAAATTTATTTATCATAAAACTTATAATATAAACAAGCAATAAATTCACAAATTTTCAAATTATACGGAATTAGATCACGAAAATGCCTTATGTGACAATATTCTGACGATTAAGACATTAGTTCTATGTAAGTGCGTTAGGGGGCTACCTGTTAATATGTGGCACTTAATAAAGTTTGCTATCGGTAGGGCATATATATCTCATGTCTTCCTCGTCGGGATAGAGCTGATTTTCAAAATTTTGTATATCTTTCATCTGTATCTAGAGACGAGATGCCTGGACTCTACTGATGAGCCCACCAGGCATACTCAGGGCGAAATACAATAAATTTTCTTTTCTTTTCTTATTTTTTTTTCGTCTTTTTAAGTTTTTATTAATTTTATATTACAATCAAATAAATTTTATATTTTTTTTTTGACTTAGCTTGTCTTAGTGTTTTTTCAAACACTCATCCTGTGAGGTTTCTATAGTGGCTGGTATTAATACAGTCCGCCTTACTTGAGTTGTGAGGAAAATTTCTTTGGCTTGTGGAGATCAATAAATTTATTTATCATATAACTTATAATATAAACAAGCAATAAATTCACAAATTTTCAAACTACAATATGGGACCGAGGAAAGACAGAGCCAGCTTAGACAAGCTATTGAAAATCCCACACAAGGACCGAATGAGGATATTTCCACGTACCTCACTAAGCTACGAGGCATGCTAGATCAGGTTAAACCAACAATACCTCAATACGAACAGCTAGATAGAGCGTATCGGAACCTGCACCCCAGTTATAGAACTAAAATCGAAAGACAACATTTCGATAATTTTATACAGCTGCAGCGACTTGGTGAAAAGGAGGAAGCAAGACGTTTAATGGATGAAACGTACAAACCTCCACCAGTCATTCAAAATTACGGCCTAGCAAAGTATGCATATGTTGATCCTATATAAACAAAAACACGCAAATTAGCAGCAGTTTCCTCAGAGCCGAGCGAAAATTTTGTAGTACCCCTAAAGTCCATAGCACCCATAGCTACCAACCCACAAAAGAAAATACAGCACCAATACTCATGGAAGCCGAACAGCCCCCAAGCAGCTAGAAAATATGCACCACCCGTTAAGCAAGAACATAAGCAGCAGCACAGCGAAGCCGTAAATAATAACAAAAATAGCAGATATTGGCAGCGAACACAAGGAAGTGAGCCAAAGGCTCAATCACCGAAAAAGCAGGAATTTAAGTCAAATAAATTCAGCATACCAAATTACGTAGTGCAAAAGCCAATTCACCCAAGGAAATTCAAAGAACCATGCTATAGGTGTAATAAACTTGAATGTCCAGAATCTGCAACGTGTCGTAATTGCGGTGCTCAAGGCACAAATTACGCAAACTGCAGCTTCTATAAGAACAGAAGCCAGGGAAACTACAGCCAGAGAAAATAGAGACCCGTATTTTCTCACCCAAACACCCAAAAGAGTCAATACCCTCCCACGTAGCAGCAAATAATTCCCTAATACAGCAAATACCCAGCATCGATCCACGTCATTTCTTTAACATAGAGTTGAACGGACAAAAACTTACAGCTTTACTTGATGATGGGTCAGTGCCCTGATTAATTAGGCGAGGAATGAGTAGAGTATTACAGCATAAATTGCGAAAATCCAGCAATTCAGCCGTTAAAGTAGCAGATGGTACAGCAGATGGTGAAACTATTATAATGCCCTTCCAAGTAGCAGACTTATGGCAAAGATCCTAGTTGCTTACCCGCCCTAGCAAGCATAGGAGGATTGAAACGAGCTACACCGGAACAAGAAAAGAGATTACAGCAGCTATTAAACGAAATGATTCCCCAACACCAAAAACGCTAAGTGTAACTAACCTAGATTCCCATAAAATCGATGTGCAGGGTGCTGAACCTATTCGTCAACGAAACCGTCGTTATTCGCCAAGGATGTTGCAGGCTGGATACGAGGAAATCGATAGAATGCTAAAGGAAGGTATCATAGAACCTTCAGAAAGCCCGTGGTGCAGCTGCCCAATTATAGTTCCGAAAGCAAACGGAAAATACCGCTTTTGCATAGATTTCCGGCAGGTTAACGCTGTTACCAAGAAAATAGCGTAATCTATGCGCAATATGGACGACATTCTCGATCAGCTGAGAGAAAGCCGTTACATTAGTAAGTTTGATTTATCGCAAGCTTACCACCAAGTCCCTTTAGCCCCAGAAAGCCGCGAAATTACAGCCTTTTTACTTCCCGGTAACGGATTATTTCAGTTTACCCGAGTCCCCTACGGCCTATCAAATGCACCTGCAATTTTCCAGAAAATGATGGACAAGCTTATAAAGCCAGAATGGGAGCCAAACGTATTCGCATATCTGGACAATATAATTATTACAGCCAAAACCTTCGAGGAACACCTAAAATGGTTAAGAATAGTACTAACCGCCCTCAAAAAGGTAAACTTGCAAATTAATAGAGAAAAGTCCGAATTCTGTTGCGCGGAAGTAACTTATCTAGGATATATTATTAATGAATATGGCCTCAAAACAAATATAGATAAGATACGACCGATACTAGAGTATCCAGCCCCAACCAATTTAAAGCAACTCAGACGTTTTACTGGCTTAATTGGTTGGTATTCAAGGTTTATCGGGAAATTAGCCGAATACAGAGCACCGTTAAATTATTTAACGTGAAAGGATGTCAGATGGCAATGGCATCAAGAACAGCAGGATGCATTCGAGAAAATGAAGCTAGCACTTACCCAAGCCCCTGTTTTAGTCTGCCCCGATTTTTCTCTTCTCTTTACCCTCCAAACCGATGCTAGCGACTATGCTATAGCCGGTGTGCTTACCCAAGAAATAAATGGTGAAGAACACCCTATATATTACGTTAGCCGTACACTGAGTAAACGGAACGTAATTATACGGTGACAGAGAAGGAGAGTTTAGCCGTTTTGTGGTCTATTGAAAGACTCAAAGGTTACCTTCAAGGCGAAGAGTTTACCGTGGTAACAGACCACCATAGCCTTCTCTGGCTTCATAACATCAAGGATTTGACAGGCAGATTGGCTCGATGGAACACAATCCTGCAAAATTATAAATTTAAGTTTAGTTGAATCCAAATGAATACCTCGAGTACTTGCATAACGAAATGCAAGGAATGTATTCAGTATCGGTAAAAAAGGTTGAAGTAAAATGAATACGACGAGTACTTGCATAACGAAATGCAAGGAATGTATTCAATAAAGGTAAAAGGATGAAGCAAAACGAATACGACGAGTACCTGCATAGCGAAATGTAAGGAATGTATTCAGTAAAGGTAAAAGGATAAAGCAAAATGAATACGACGAGTACCTGCATAGCGAAATGTAAGGAATGTATTCAGTATCGGTAAAAAAAGGTTGAAGCAAAATGAATACAACGAGTACTTGCATAGCGAAATGCAAGGAATGTATTAAGTATCGGTAAAAAAAGGTTGAAGCAAAATAAATACAACGAGTACTTACATAGCGAAATGTAAGGAATGTATTTAGTGAAGGTAAAAGGCTCTAGTTGCGTTTTAGATGGTATAGTCCGCTGCATAGAGAAATGCAGAAATAAGTGTATTTATAGTATTATTCACTGCAGTAAATGAATGAAGTAAACGGTACAAATCACTACATTGTATAATACAAAAGTAATATTTTAAATGTAACGCAATCTGTTGTATGCCTTTTTTGATTAAAACCTACTGACTACAAATTGTTTCCGCAATTAATATTTAAAATATATATTTAAAATATATATTTTGAGCAATCTGCTTAAAATTTTTCAGATTTTTAATTTAATATTATAAATATCATTTTTATTTTGAGATGCAGATTCCTATGATTTGGGTCTGACATCCCGTCAAATAAATAAAATATACTAGTATTACCATCTATTTTGAGGTTATATTACATTACTGATACAATTATCGATAATTGTTGAGTTTGCAACCCCAATGGTTTTTGTAAAATAATGCCATGCACAAAAAGATGTTGGTAAATGAATATGATAGGTGGAATGTACGATTAGCGCCATCTACTGTAAGCTTATAGCGTAATATAATGTTACAACGGATGATGGCGCTGCTAGTACATTACAGTTTACTACATTACCTACGCTTCGTCGATAGTTTTTCGCTATGACACCCCCTTAATTGACTTATTATGAAATGTTAGTCTGCAATAAATAAATAAGTAAATAAATAAATAAACCAATGAATGAATGAATGGATGAATAAATGAATAAATAAATAAATAAATAACTTTTTTACAACTTTTTTGGTTTTTGGTTTAAGTGTATAGTACTATTTATTTCCGAGTTAAAAACGAATTAATTGGAAGTAATTTTCATTGAAATTATTATTGGATGTCGCGTAACTTTCGTCAAAGTGGCTATTGACAAGTAATAAATTAGCTTTTTTTAATTTTTACATTACAAAACATATACTTAAGTTAAGATGAGTTTCGTTTCCCGGACGCCAAGTACTCCTCTTGTAAGTACTCGCTTTGCATCTAGTATTATTGATTGTATTAATCCATAATGTTAGAATCCCTTAAATGTCCTGTTTCAGAGTGTGGTTGATGCAACTATCAGGATTGTAGCTAACGTTGCTACTCTTCTTTTATCCAAAGCCTCGCACTTACGAACAACATGGCATACCATCTACTACTTTTTTCGAGAAAACTTACATATTGGTCTAATTACCTTTCATGTTTCTAATTTGTGGTAATTGGCTTGTGTGCAGGGTTGTAAGTACTCGAATCATTTCGAGGAATAGAATCCTTAAAAATCCATAATCAATTTTAATTTTGGATTTTCATTTACTGCGAATCCTAATCTCGCTTGATTATATGATTCTCAACTTTATCGAATCATAAGATCCAAGTGATTTAAGTATTTTCTGTCACATACAATCACAACTCCTTTTGATTTTTTGATTATATTTATTGAAAATCATAAATACTAATGATTTTTGGATTTTTAGTTTTAATGAATCGCAAATACCGGTGACTTTAGGAGTTTTTCTTTCTAAGATTCACAAATACTAATGAATTTATGAGTTTGTTTTTCACGAGTCAAAAATCCGTTTGATTTTGTAATTTTTATTTTTGATGACAATCATAAATACCGACGATTTTATAATTTTACGTATTTCGAATAAAAGAATCATGATGATTTTTTTTCCTTTTTCATATACGAATCATTAATTTCATTTATTTTATGTTTTCTCGTAAAAGCGAATAAAATTCCTTTGATAGTTGTAATACGATTTATTAATGATTCTCGAGCTACCTGGACTATTGTTGTTAATTTTAAATTTTATTGGATTGTTGTTAATTTTAAATCCGTTTTTGTTATTAAAAGCTTTTTTCTTACATTGAGCACAAAATACTACTTGCTTTCCCTATTTACGGGGCGCAATATCACACTTTTCAATTGTTATGTAAAAAAAAATAAAGGTTCGTTTTAGCTGTATATAGGGCTAGTGCCGCGTACCCATACTTGCCTCGGGTGCGCGACACGCGCCCCTTGATGTACCTAGTGCTTAGTGAAATAAATTCAGAACAAAACAAATGTGGATGCGTGTGTGACAATTAATGCGGGTATTTATGAGCTTATTTGTGCGTTCGGTAAATTTATTTATAAGTGCTTTTGTGTGCGTATGTATGCGCGAGTGCGTAAATACGTATATGTGTGTGTGAATGTGTGTGACTTTGTGAATATGTGTGCGAGTATGGGAATATATGTGTGAGTGAATGTGTGTGTGTGTGTGTATGTGTTTGTGTGTGTGTGTGTGTGTGTTTGTGTGTGTGTGTGTGTGTGTGTGTGTGTGTGTGTGTGTGTTTTTTTTTTTTTTTTTTTTTTTTTTTTTTTTTTTTCCGAAGAGGTGGAGAAATGCTTAATGCACCATGACTGGAGCCATGCGAGACTCCCCGTGTGTGGGACTCTCCTACCGATGGATGTCGATAGGCATACCCACTAAAACTCCACTTCTTTTCTTACCTTTATTCCCCCGCGGAAACGGCCGCAAGGCATTACTTCGCGGGGGGAGGCACGGCTAGATTAGCCCACTACTGTTGCTATCGCAACTCCTGTCTCCTCTTCTCTTCTGATGAGACCCAGCCTGTCCACCACGGTCGTACAGAGGGTCACTACCGCGTTCCATCCCTCCTGGGAGTCAAGCAGGCACGCCCCGATGCCCTCAGGGGTGAGGAGACCGCTCCAAGTGACTTGAAACTGGTCCCGTTCCTCCCTGAAACGAGGACACCATAAGAGGACGTGTTCCACGTCTTCGTCCACCCCTGGACAAGCCGGGCACTCTGCGCTGCCGTAGACCCCTATACGAAATAGGTAGCTACGGAAGCATCCGTGCCCGGTCAGCACCTGGGTAAGCTGGAAACTGACGAAGCCGTGTTTCCTGCTCGCCCACTCCTGGATCCGCGGGATGATGCGGTAGGTCCAGCGGCCGTCCCTGGCTGAGTCCCATCTCCGCTGCCACTCCTCTACGGTCCGCAATGACCATCGGTTATGGCAGCGATTCTCTTCTACGCGTCGCCCACCCTCACGGTGTCTTTCAGCTCTCTCGGCTGCCAGGAGGTCGAAGGGGGCGGTCCCCGCGATCACCGAGAGCGCAATGTCAGATACGGTTCGGTACGCCCGGGCCACCCTTAGCGCAGCTATCCTGCAGGCTCTCTGACACGGAGCACCAAAGCTCTTGTGCCTGTTCAGGGCATCAGCCCAGATAGGAGCTCCGTATAAAATTACGGAGCTCACCACTGAGGCAAGGAGAGACCTTCGCGGTTGCTGGGGTCCCCCGATGTTGGGCATGATGCCCGCCAGCGCACGGGCCACCCTTGCCGCCTTTGAGCCCGCGTTCGCGAGATGGTGTTTGAACGACAGCCGCGCGTCTAGTGTGACCCCTAAATACTTCAAGGTTTTCACCGACCGTATCCGTTCTTTACCTACCGTGAAGGTGGCGGTCCTCTCCTTTTTTGTGCGAGAGATGAGCACCGCCTCCGTTTTTTCCGCCGCCAGACTAAGTCCGTGGTCTCTCAACCAAGTGGCGACCACTTCTATAGAGACGTCTCCGAGATATTCGATCTCTTCGACACTCTTTGCGACCACCACTAGCGCCACGTCGTCCGCGAAAGCCACCATCGAGACACCCTCCGGATGTTGCTGCCTAAGCAGGCCGTCATAGACAACGTTCCAGAGTAGGGGCCCAATGACCGAACCCTGCGGCACGCCTCCCGTGATGTTGTGGGAGTGCACACCGTCGTCGGTGTCGTAGAGCAGAGTACGGTCAGTCAGGTAACTCGAGGTGACCTCCCTGAGATAGAGTGGCACTTGGAAGTGCTGCAGGGACAGCATGATGTCGTCCCATCTGGCCGAGTTGAAGGCATTCCGGATGTCCAAGGTGATGATGGCACACATCCGCCTTGCACTCCGACCAGCATTGATGGCGTTTGTGGCTATGCCAACAACTCTGCCTACAGCATCCATGGTCGATCGACCCTTTCGGAAGCCGAACTGGTTGTCGGAGAGGTCTCCGGCCCGACCGATGGCCTCTGCAAGTCTGGCGCAGATCACCCGCTCCAGGAGCTTCCCAACTATATCCAGTAGACAGAGCGGGCGGTAAGATGATGGCTCCTCCGGGGGTTTGTTTCCCTTTGGTAGGAGTACCAGCCTCTGCGTCTTCCACTGGGCCGGGAAGCAACCTTCTCTTAGGCATGCGTTGAATGCGTCCAGGAACAAGCCCGGAGCACTCATCGCCGCTGTCTTGACGGCCAGGCCAGGTATTCCGTCAGGCCCTGCAGCTTTACGTACGGAAATACCCTTAGCGGCCATCCTCAGTTCGGCTTCACTAATGTCTGGCGACTCGGCTGCACCAATGGTGGCCATCAGGCCCGTCTCTACTGCCCTTTTCCGATGTTCTGGAAACAGGTGGCGGACGACTCCGTCCAGAAAAACTGGGTCGGTGGGTGCAACAGCTCCCCCGGGGTTGATCTTATTCATAACCGTTTTATACGGTCTGCCCCAGGGGTCGTGGTCCACCTCCTCACAGAGCTCCCGCCAACACCTTCTCTTGGCAGTCTTGATGGCCACCTTGAGATCCCTCCGCTTTTGTTCGTATTCTGCGGAACGAACTTGGAACCGCGGTGTTCCCCTCGCTCTTTGGTGCAGCCTTCTGGCACGCAGGCACTCACGTCTCTTTTCTGCGATGTCCTTACTCCACCAGATTATCGGTGGGCGGCCGCGAGGGTTAATCTTCACGGCCATAGAGGCATCGCAAGCCGCTGTTAGGGCATTCGTGAGGCCTCGTGCTTTTTCTTCGGCGGTTCCCTCCACTTTTTCCCCCTCAAGGGAGCAGAGGAACGTCTCACGATCAAACGTGGCTGGTGCCCATCTCTCTCTTGCTCCTCTTCCTGCTCTCTTTGTCCTCCCGCTGGTCAGCTGGAGCTGGTACACGAGTGCTTGGTGGTCACTACCCGTGTAACGATCGCTAACTTTCCAGCCGAGTCCCCCTCCCCCCATCAATCTTGGATCGACGAAGGTGAGGTCGACTATGGACGACTTGCCGGCTTTGGTGAAAGTCGGGGTTGTCCCTGCGTTAGCGATCTCCAGCCCCAGTAGAGCGAACGCCTCGAGAAGTGCGCGACCACGCGCGTTGGTCTTGGCGCTGCCCCAGTCCGTCGCCCAAGCATTAAAGTCCCCACCGATTGCGACCGGTAGCCGTGAGGACCGAGCACTGGTGACGACTGCATCCAGAGATCTCGCAAAGTCCTCGGTGGAATCGCTGGGCGGGAAGTAGCAGCTGTACATGCGTACCCCCGCCACCTCCACCCAGGTGAAGCTGGGAAGGGGGGCGACCATCTTTCTGGAGATGTGTATATTTCTACATACCCAGATGGCCGCATTGCCCGTGGCATCCCTTACCCAGTTCGACTTCTCGAGATCCCGGAACTTCTCGCTGATGATCGCTACGTCCGCTCTCTCCTCTCTGACCAGCTGGGACAGCAGGTCCTGGGCCACAGCGCAGTGGTTGAGGTTTATTTGGAGCACCTTAATCATTTTTGATGTGTGCTCCTTCCTCATGCGAGGTCTTGGCTTTGGCCTCGCAGTCCACTGCTTTGTGGCCCTCTTGGCCGCACCGATAGCATTGCGCTGACCGGTCGACTGCGCTCTTGCACTCCCTCGCGATGTGTCCCGATTCGTGGCATCGGTAGCAGCGCGAGGATACCTCTCGCAGTCGAACTCTGCAATTGACCCATCCGATCCGGAGCTTCCCGTCTTGCAGCAGTTTTTTGGCTGCTACTGCCGGAAGCTGGATGGTCGCAGCTAGGGTGCCACTGTAGGATCCCCTGGTTTTAATATTATCCGGGGATACCACATTTGGCCCGATCTTTACCGCAATCGCTGCGGCCACCTCCGTTGTTGTCGTGGACTCGTCCATGTCCCTGATGGTGATGGACACTTTGTGAGTCAGCAGCTGGACCTCTGCTGACCCACTCAGTGTGGACGAGACCACTGTCCTCAGCTCCGCCGTTTCCGTTCCGGGTCGCCCCAGTTCGAGGAGGAGCTCTCCAGCCCTGGTGCGCCTGATACGCGTGACCCGTTCTCCTAGTGCCTGTGTGTGTGTGTGTGTGTGTGTGTGTGTGTGTGTGTGCGTGTGAGAATGTGTAATTGTGTGTGTGCGTGTGAGAAAGTGTGTAAATTTACACATTTAAGAGTATGTTTGAGAGTATATGAATGTGCACACAATTTAACAAATAAAAGTGCTTGGTACAAAAGATTACTCTTTTATACTTACACCCTGAGTGAAAATATTTTATAAAATTTTTATAAAAATTTTATAAAATTTATTTAAATAATTATTATAAAATTTAATATGTAATTTATCCTATAGAATTATATATATTTTTTATAGATTTTTGTATAATATTCTATAAAATAAGCGTATTATAATAGGTAATTTATTTTTCACTCTGAAAATCAATAAAGTTGACTTTATTGACCTCTTTTTAGGGAGCAAAAACGCATTTTAGTCCCTCCGGGGATAAAGTAAAATTGGAGGGCAATAATGAATATTATTGTTCATTAAATTATAAAATTTGTTACTTTCAATAAATTTTTTTTAACACTCCGTGCGCGAAACACGGTTTCTCGTGCTTGTTTTGCGTGTGCGAAACATGAGATTTTTTAACCGTGTGCGAAACATGACCGCCAATTGTTTTGCGAACTTCAGGTCGACGTTTGAATTGTAGATCTTAAGGTTATTTGGACAGAGATTTTCCGAATCAACAAAGTATCGATAATATTAACTAAAATTTTAAATTGTTGAAAAGAAATGAGCTCAGAAAGTGATTTGGAAGAAGCTTATGACGATTCAGTACCGACAGATATGGCTGATCAAGCTAATGATATTTTTAATAATTATAGTTCTTTACACAGATATATCGTATATAGTTGCATATAATATCTTATATACATATTCTTTTTATTATACATAGTTCTACATTTACTTTTTTTTCGTTTACTCGTCTAATTGTCACCCTCGCTACGCATCGACTCGTCTCGCTCCGCTCGGTTAATAACCTGGAAACTTATTAACGTGTTTCGCTCACGGAGTGTTAAAAAATAGTATACGATACACGTACACGGAACAGGTGATCCACACACTCGTCTTATTTGTCGCCCTCGCTCCGCTCGGGCGTCAAACTCGACTCGTGTGTGAATCACCTGTTTCGCGCACTTGTATCGTAATCTACTATTTTAATATTTTTTACTAAAGATATAAAAATGTCATATATACTTCTAAAAAGTACTACATAATTTTAAACATTAATGTTCAAATATTGTGTTATTGGTTTTTAGTTAAAACACAGTGGAATGTGTTTTTGTATATTACAGTCCGAATAAGAACTTAAAAATTCTAGTAATCTAAACCCGATTAGGTCAAACTGATTTCATATTCGGATACAGCAACCCTCAAAACTTGAGAAAGTATCTCTGTAAGAACACATTTTAATATATTTAAATCAGTGGTCATGGAATCAGAATATATAGTCAAAAATTTACTTTTTACAAATTTTGTAAATTTGTCCTTGAAATAACTTTGATATCAAATGTGGAAAAATTTTATAAAGTTTATATAAAATTTGTATAAAATCACTTTATAAAATTTTTATATAAATTTGGTTCTATAAAAATTTTACAAAATTTTTTTAAAACATTATATATTATGATAAATTGCTTTTTTTATATATTTATGTGACAAATAAAAAACTATTTTCTGGGAAGATATAATTTAATGAAAATGATTTATTTGTAGAATAAAGTAACATGAGAAAATTTAATAATTAACCATATATAAAATTTTTGTATATATTTTATTTTAATAAAACACTTTGAAAATAAAGTAAATATATTTATCATTAAGTGCATATAATTGTATTTTGTGAAAATAATTTATAAATTTTTTATAAAAATTTTATAAAATACATTTTATATATTTTTTATAAAAATTTTATAAAGTGTATTTTTTGTACAATTTTTATACGACCAATTTTTTATAAAAACTATATAAAATGTATTTTATAAAATTTTTATAAAAAATTTATAAATTATTTTCACTTGGGAAAATACAATTATATGCACTTAATGATAAATATATTTACTTTATTTTCAAAGTGTTTTATTAAAATAAAATATATACAAAATTTTTATATATGAATAATTATTAAATTTTTCTTTTCCATGTGCTGTTTTCTCATGTTACTTTATTATACAAATAAATGATTTTCATTAAATTATATCTTCCCAGAAAATAGTTTTTTATTTGTCACATAAATACATAAAAAAAGCAATTTATCATAATATATAATGTTTTTATAAAAATTTTGTAAAATTTTTATAGAACCAAATTTATATAAAAATTTTATAAAGTGATTTTATAAAAATTTTATATAAACTTTATAAAATTTTTCCACATGGGATCTAAACGCGGATTTGATTCGGATTTAGCGGCTGTCAAAACTATAAAAATATTATTTAGTCATTTACGCTTAAAAGTTTCTTCTCAATTTGACCTTCAAATGCTCTTGATTCTGACGTGATAGCGCCAACTGAAATTATCTTAATCTAAACCAATATCGGAATTTGAAGTACAAAATGTACTTTCTACAAAATTTACAAACTTGACCTTTAATGACCTTCATCTTAACCCGATAAAGTCAAACCCCATAAAGGATCAGTGGCTGTCAAAATTGTAGAAATATTAGTGACCTCTCCTTAAAACTTTTTTCTAAGTTTGAACTTTAAATGACCTCAAACTTGATAACTCCAAATCAAGCTTAGACTCGGAATCAGCGGGCCGTAATAAGATCATATAGGTCTTGCTCTTAATATACAGACAATTTTTTTATTTTGAGTGACTGTAATCTTTCGAGAGTTTAACGTCCAGGTCACTAGGGCACAATCTACTAGATACCACAAGTAAAAAAACGCACAATACAATAAGTAAAAAATTGATGCAATAAGTCAAAAAAATTATATGGATTTTCGATTTATGAATAGGGCCAATTCACAAGTCAGATTACATCAAAAGGATTTTGGATTTATAATAAAAGAAAATCCTTACATCAAAAGGATTTTGGATTTATAATTTAGGAAATCCTTTAATCAAAAGGATTTTGGATTTATAACTAAAAAAAATCCTTTAATCAAAAGGATTTTGTATTTATAACTAAAGAAAATCCTTTAATCAGAAGGATTTTGGATTTGAAGACAACAAATTCTGCAATTCCAAGGTTGATTTTGGATTCATGATTTGACGAATCATAAATCTCACAACCCTGCTTGTGTGTAACCAGTTACTATACCTAACAAAATATTAATCTTTTTCCTGATTAGTTTCAATGTTGCTGCTTGCAGGTCTGAGATTGGTTTAGATTATAAAGTTTTGGCCTTTTTACAGTCTTTCGACTCTTTCGAATCCTTTTCGATTGCACCCCCCTATCATTTCTCCCGTGATAATTTGCCCTGTCCCTAGTTGAGCCAGATCATCCAAAAAAATTCAAATAAATTTATTTTATATAATTGTAGTAAACAAAACTTGATTTTCTTACACCCCTAGGCGTTTTCTGACCTTTCAAAGGTTAAACAAATCTCCCATGAAATCGCAAATGCTAAAAAAAATTAATGTATTGCATATTATGTAAAATATGCATGGGATCTCTACATATATATAAAGTATAAGCATTTAATATAGTAAAGATTGAAAGTGATAAGTCATTTATTGAACAATATATATAAACGATATGTATATATATGGGGTATTCCACGTGAACTGGTACGATCAAAATTTTAATATGCACCAAATTTTGGGCACGCATTGCAAATATTTCTCAAAATACAGAAAAAAATTTGTAGATACTAGAATTTATTTGCTCTTAAATTATTCTAACCTCAAAAAGTGAATTTTTCCAAGTTTTTTTCAACACCAGCTGGGTTTACCACTATTTAACTCAAAATCTATCAACTTTTACTATAGAACATTATATGTAACATTCATTGCTAATCGTGTCTGGAATTTATTCTTCTGGGTTAGAATTTCTAATTCTAAGATGAATGTTATATAAACTACATGTCAATATTCAACTCAAAAAAAGTGCAAGTTCGCTACAATTGATTTCTTTATCCAAAAGTCTAAAAGAAAGCTCGGAGCAATACCTTTCAAATGGTCTGTAGCATTTTTATGGCCTTCAATTCTGTAAAAAGTTATGATAATTTTGCACTTTTTTCAAGTTGAATATTGACATGTAGTTTATAAAACATTCACCTTAGAATTAGAAATTCTAACCTAGAAGAATAAATTCCAGACACAATTAGCAACGAATGTTACATATAATGTTCTATAGTAAAAGTTGATAGATTTTGAGTTAAATAGTGGTAAGCCCAGCTGGTGTTGAAAAAAACTTGAAAAAATCCACTTTTTGAGGTTAGAATAACTTTTGAGCAAATAGATTGCAGTACCTAAAAATTTTTTTCTGTATTCTGAAAAACATTTGCAATGTGTACCCAAAATTTGGAGCATTTTAAAATTTTGATCAGACCACTACGTGTGGAATATCCCATATGTATATATATATATATTTTATCATAATTTATAAACATTAAATTTTATTAATTCAGGCATTGGAGCATTCCATTAAGTAGGCGATTTCGCTCATTGAAATTATGGTTTGTTCTACGTAACTATGGCATCGAAGGTCTTCAAATGTATATTCGCAATCATATTAAGCTTGCGAAACGGTTTGAAATGCACGTGAAGAAAGATTCGAGGTTTGAAATTTGCAATGAAGTCTTAGTAAGTAGTTATTTTTTTAATTGTTTGTGGTACATTATGAATTTTATAATTGAAATTAATTATTCATCTGTAACATCAAGTTATTAATTATAATTTACTTAAACAAGAAGAGATATTTTACCGGTTGGTCGGGTCCCAGCTGTAAAACGTGTTATGCATCTCAAATACTGCGGAGGTAGCAAATTATTTACCATATTATGCTAATTGAGGTAAAACCGTGTAAAATATTACTCAATATGTCTTTAAATAATGAAACAATATAAATAGTTAACTTATTCATGAAAATATTTATACAAGTGTACCACTGTATGTGTTCTATCAGGTTGGCGATCAACAAATTGAAAAAATGTATACAAGACAATTTGATTAATTGATTGATTGAAACTTTATAGGGTAATTAGGTATGAAACCCCGTTTAAACATATGTACATGTAAAAGTTATGCATTAAATGATCACAAGCCGCCGAATAATAACATTATAGTTGTTCTAAGAATAGTAACAATAACAAATAATAATAATACTAATATCAAGACCAATAATAATAATTATAATAAAATATAACAGTAAAACCTAACGCTTTAGGTTATAATTATAAATGTACAAAAGTTAAAATTAAAATTAAAATTAAAAATTAAAAATTAAAAATTACTGAGAGATAGTTTCAATCCAAGGGGAGACGTTGTCAGAAAAAAGAACCGCTTACTGGCGACTAGAAAAGTATGGATTGATCTATATAGGAGCAGTCCTGGAAAATGCCATGAGTCTCCGTCTGTCGAGTAAACGAGTGAGAGAGATTGTGTCAAAACTTACTGAAGTCGAACAATAAAAATAGAGTAACTAGTTTCTTATTAATCCCATCTCTCATATCTTTAGTCAATCTCAGTAAAGCTGTGTCTGTCAAACTAAATGATTTAAAGCCCGTCTGTAGTGGGTCCGTAAGGGAGTGTTTATTTGTATAGTCAAGCAGCTGTTCCAGTGTGATCTTTGAACACCTTTGACAGGAAGCTTAAAAGTGCAATGGGTCGAAGGTGAAGATAGTGTTTTACACTTTTTGAGAGGTATAATACGAGCTTTC
Organism: Theocolax elegans; assembly: GCA_026168455.1. Taxonomy (NCBI): domain Eukaryota; kingdom Metazoa; phylum Arthropoda; class Insecta; order Hymenoptera; family Cerocephalidae; genus Theocolax; species Theocolax elegans. The sequence goes on from CM047429.1 coordinate 6,370,315, forward strand.
TTTCACAGCACCGGAAAGCACCGGAAGAAGAAGAAGAATAGTTTAACAAGAAGGTCGCCTATAAATGGCAGATTTTTTACTATTACACTCTGCGGGATGCAATCCGATCCCCTGGTCTGAGAAAAAGTGAGAGATCGCCAGTATGACATTACTAATGCTGATTTCTTTAAAATTAGACCCATCATCACTAGCATTCCGAATGACAGACCAACAAGCCCCAGGATCCTCACCAGAGGAGATCGGCACAACCGCAAAATGCTCATTTAATTCGCTCAATGAGAAGCCACCCAACTCTGATTGCAGGCTTAGAAGCAGTCCCAAACTGTTTAGCTCCCTCTAAACATCATTGTTCTCAAGAGCCTCAAAAATTCAGTTTTGGTAATATTCTGTCTTTTTTGTTTCAGTCAGTTCGTCTGTAACCTGACCTAAAGTCGTAAATTCATCCCGTATTGTCAAGTCGTGCATTGTCCAGTGCGGATAAAGCGCCTGTACAATGCCTCGCACCTACGCCGAAGTTATGAAAGCTCTTTGTCCATATATACCGGCCTATTTTTGGATGTTTTTAAGGTTTCTAGTGGAGCGAGTTTATCTATATCTGAAGTAAAATTATTACAGAAACACTCCAGTGCAGGCTCGACACAAAGAACTGGTTCTTGAAAATACGACGAATCATAAAGTCTAAGATGATCAATGAGTTCCGGCAGTAATAATACACTCCGCATCAAAATTATCGCAACAAGATTTTTCACAGAAAAATTGCCATTTTTTAAATGCTTGTAGCTCGGTCAATTTTCAGCGTATTGAGATAATTTTTTTTTGTAGGGAATTATGTGCACTTTGAGGAAAAAATAATACCTAATAGCTGCGAGATAATGCGACATTGCTATGTCTTAATCAGGCCTACCAACTTCTTTTTCTTAAACAACGCAATAGTTTGCACGTTTACCTGGATTACCAAAATTTTTTTTCAAAAAACAACAAATACCATCTTAAAGTAGACTTTTTAACGAGTATTTTAAAAAAAAGTCGACCCTCTACGACTTTTTTTGACCGAGTTATGCAATTTTAAAGATCTTCCTAAGTTTTAGACAAATACCGCCAACATCAGCATTACCCGATGCGTACCGCGAGGAGGTTCTTGGTCGGACTTACGCATCATTGTGGCCCTGAAAAGGGCCGATTGTGTTGGCGAGGAACCGTTTCTTACATTAGGGACCCCGCGGCTCGTCACTTCCGCAGTATTTTTTGACTCCAAACCCAATACGCCTGAGGCCTTTAATATCGTGTATTGCCACCTCGGTGACAAATTACCTCTGTTGAACGTTCTTGCATATTAATGCATGCCCTTATTGAATTTTGAGGCATCGTGCCAAATTTGATTAAGAATTCTTTCAAGTTCTTGAAGGTTAGCAGGAGGTCTCTCTAGGTTACGTAATCGCCTACCCATCATGTCCCATACATGCTCTATAGGATTGAGATCGGGGTTATTAGCAGGATGAGGCAATACCTCTACGTTGTTTTCTTCCAAGTACGTACGAGTTATCCTTGCAGTATGAGGTCGTGCATTATCCTGCATCAAGATGAAATTACGGCCCCCTTGCCGACGCATTGGAACTACGTGAGGGCGTAAAATTTCGTTTATGTAACGTCCCGCTGTTAGTCCGGGAGGTGGGATAATCACTAAGTTTGATCGATGGTTCACTTATATTCCATCCCATACCATAACGGATCCTCCACAAAACGCTCGAGTTGGATCAACATGATTTGATGCAAAACGTTCTCGTCTATGACGCCAAATCCTGATCCTAGCATCGTTTCCGTAAAGACAAAATCGAGATTCATCTGTATAAGACACACGTCTCCACTCTCTAGGTGTCCAATGTTGATAATTATGGGCGTAATTTAGACGAGCTTGTCGGTGAACTGCTTCTAAATTAGGCACTCTAGCACGAATTCGTTATCTCAAACCCCTTTCGTGAAGGCGTCTCCTTATTGTGTGATCGCTAATTCGTCTGCCTGGTAAAGCATTATTTCCAATTTGTCGCGCAACTTGCCTTGGATTGCGTAGGGTCTCATTAACAATGTTGCGATCTTCTCGAATCGTAGTAATCCTATTTCGACCTTGGCCAGGCCTCCGGCGATAAGAACCTGTTTCTTCATACCGACTAAATACAAGTGACACCGTTGAGCGATGAATCCCTATTCTGGATATATCGCTTAGACTCAGTCCCGCTTCTAGCAGGGCAACAATTTGAGCAGATTGGATTTCAGTAAGCCGAGACATTTTGATTAAGAATATGTTATTGTAATTTTTAGTTGCTATGTACTCTGTATAGCAAAATTAATGCTGAATGAGCTTTCGCCTTAACTTTTGACCAGTATCCCGGCGTAAATTTTTGCTTTATTTTTTAATTGATTTGTTGGTAGAATTGATAATTTTACTGGAAGTATGGAGATACATTGTTAAGTGTACCAAAAATGTAGAGATGTAATTTTAAATAAAGTTACACTTTTCATGGGTTAATTTAAAAAAAATATCGAATAGCAATGTGGTTTCTTTGTTTATGAGGTTTTAAGATAGCTCTCGGGGCACGAATTTGTTTTAAATGTAACCTGATAATTTAGTAGTAGTTGCTATTAGGATTCATGCTATCCTGAAAAAACACATAATCCCTGCAAAACAAAAAAGATTATCTCAATACAATGAAAATTGATTAAATTACAAGCATGTAAAACATAGCCATTTTTCGAATGCTTGTAATTCGATCAATTTTTATCGCATTGAGATAATATTTTTTTGTTTTGTAGGGGATTCAGACCGCGGGGTCCCTAATGTAAGAAACGGTTCACACAATCGGCTCTTTTCAGGACCACAATGATGCGTAAGTCCAACCAAGAACCTCCTCGCGGTACGCATCGGGCAATGCTGATGTTGGCGGTATTTGACTAAAACATAGAAAGATCTTTAAAATTGCATAACTCGTTAAAAAGTCTACTTTAAGGTGGTATTTGTTGTTTTTTGAAAAAAAATTTGGTAATCCAGGTAAACGTGCAAACTATTGCGTTGTTTAAGAAAAAGAAGTTGGTAGGCCTGATTAAGACATAGCAATGTGGCATTATCTCGCAGCTATTAGGCATTATTTTTTCCTCAAAGTGCACATAATTCTCTACAAAACAAAAGAAAATTATCTCAATACGATGAAAATTGACCGAGCTACAAGCATTTAAAAAATGGCAATTTTTCTGTGAAAAATCTTGTTGCGATAATTTTGATGCGGAGTGTATTATGCTAGTTGTGAAAGGTCGTCGATAGGTTTCGTAGAAATCAAACTATCTGCTCTCGCTGCCTCAGTAGCATTTCGCGGGTAGCAATTCGTCGAGAACGAACGAGAACATTACCTGTATAAACTATTCAGTCTTTACTTCGACATTTTCGCACACCGGACAAGCATAATGTTAGAAAGAGTCGTAGTCAATACAAAGACTTATTAATAAATTATATTATTTTTTCTTCTATAAATCTTATTTTTTATCTTATTTTATGTTTCATTGTCTTATAATGCAAAAGCAAATTTCAAGGATTAAATCAAAATATAGTTTTTTCTATTAAATAAAATCAACCGAGAGTTTATTCGCAAGGTGACGCGTAAAGGAAGAGTTTGTTTTCTTTCCGACCTACGTCATTGGATAGAATGCGATATTTTTTGAGATTTAAAGTCTTATATTGTGAGATTATTAAGGTAACGCGTGTGTCACGTCCAGACTTGTACCAATTACCATAAAAAAATGTTACAAGAAGGCAAATGGTTAATAAACCATTCGCGTTCCTTTCGCTCTTGTTTGACTAGGACTAGCCTTACACCTCCGGGAGTAGCGAGCGAAGTTATTTTGAGAGTAGAGATGTAGGATATAATGTGGGATAAATAAAAAAATATATGTTCTATTTCGTATTAATCATGCATTATTTATTTAAATATGTTAACATCATAATATGCTGTTTCGATGTACGTATAGAGGTTGGTTTGGGGATCTAATACGGGGCGGGTTATTATCGGTTGGGGAGGGAAATTAAAATCAAAGATGCAAGGGTGAATGGTTGGGATTGTAGGGGTACGGCAGGCTTCTTGGGTGCTCGTCGTAGCTTCTATTGGAGCTGCCCAGTCTGATGAGGGGAAGACATTCTTTTCACATAGATGGCGTCTTCCTAAATATCCAATAACCCAAATACCTAAATACCCCTCACGGGTAAAAAAGCACACTTTGACCTTATAATATTAATGAAGGATTGAAGTTATAGCCTCATTCGAAGTGCCTCCGGCCTTCGGCACCTCGAAAGACGTTATAACTTCAATGCTTCATTAATATTATAACGTCAAAGCGGGGCTCACAAAGATAATTTTCCGATTTTTTGTGGGTCGGCATAAGTACGGATACATGGTTGAATTTTCGGTGGAATTATGCTAACGTCGGCATAATTACCCCAAAGTAAGCGCAATTCCCATTTCCCGTAAGAATTTGTCGGCATAAGTACCGATTGATCAATTTATATATATATATATATATATATATATATATATATTTATCCCAATAGGGGTTTATGCAGCCCAAGAAAGAGAAGGAATATGCTTACTTTAGCACGTGCGAGAGAGAGCTTCGGGGTCATATATATGGGCTATTTCACGTCAAGTGATATGATGCAAATTTCAAATCGCACCAAATTTTGAGAAAAGGCTGATATATTAATGTAATAATAATGTTAGTAAGATAAGTGCAAACCTGTGCTTTGAATTAGATGCAATTCTTTGCTTGTGCGTTTCCTCCTGCTGCTTGATATTTGGCTAGTGTAATTTAAATAATAGAAAAACTGAACAACGATTTGCTACATAATTTTCATTTATATGGGTAGGAGAAAAAAAGGTTTATGAATTTTAACACTTTATTCATTATAAAAAATAAAAAAAATACAATATATAAAAAAAATTTACAAGGGCCTGCGGCTCCTACAATATTTTGCCCTTAGGGCTTTATAATTTTCTCCGCATCGCGGGTTACTACCCCGGTCGTTCCACAATTCTTGCAGAATGTCGTTCTGTCTGAACGACAATTCCGCCAGCTATGTCCCTCCCGGCCGCAGTTCCAGCAATATGGACGACATTCTGCGGCGGCGGGCGAGGGATATATCGCTGCTCCGGGGGTGGCTCGTTGGTCGCTGTGGTGTGTGTAGAGAATGTTTCGGAAGGATGGAGTCGGGTCTGATTGGGGAAGTTGGAGGGACATTAGGGGTAGTGGCTTCTGGGGAGTTTGGGTAAGGCTTTGGGAGGGTTTGGGTACATTGAGGGACATTAAAGCCTGGGGTTTGGGATTGACTTGATGGGGCAATGGGAAGGGTGCGGTGGCTACTGGGAATTTGGAGGCTCTTATTGTGGAAATGTCGGAAATAAGGGGATTTTGGGGAAGGATATTGATAGGGATGTGGATGTACGTATAGAGGTTGGTTTGGGGATTTAATACGGGGCGGGTTATTATCGGTTGGGGAAGGAAATTAAAATCAAAGATGCAAGGGTGAATGGTTGGGATTGTAGGGGTACGGCAGGCTTCTTGGGTGCTCGTCGTAGCTTCTATTGGAGCTGCCCAGTCTGATGAGGGGAAGTCATTCTTTTCACATAGATGGCGTCTTCCTCTTACGCATGCACGCGTTCCTGGGCAGGTCCTTTTTCGGCTGCTTATGGAGACGGTGGGCTCTTGTTGTTGTGGGATGGAGCTGGGCGGTCGTGCTAGATCTTGTCTAGCTAGAACTGTCTGCAGCTCCTCCTCACCCGGTCGAACACCGGCTCTTGGTTGGACGAACCGTCCACGGCCTCGTCCTCGCTTCAGAGCTGATGCTGCTTGCCCTGTTCTATCCATCTACAATTTGTTTTGTTACTAACTATTGCCTAATCTCACTAACTTTCCTTTGATTTCGCCCTAGTCGCGAGAATTTATTGTTTGCGCGGTCTAAGCTGCATTCTTTGCGGGCTATTCCCTAAAGTGGGTGTAATGGGTGGCTGCTTTCGAGGGCGACCTCTTTTCGTTGGGGGGGACATCATTTCTTGAATTATTTTGAGTGGTTTGGGCTCTTTCTGGTTGTGGGACAGGAATATTTGGGGTGAGGGTTGGGATATTGCGCGGTGCATTGTGGCGTTTCAAATCTGTTGTGTGCACTTTAATTTGGCGTTTCGTTTGTATATCTTCTATCAAATAAACTGTGGGTGAGAATACTTGAATATTTTTGCGGGGCCTATAAATTTGGGGGCTTGATTGGCTGCTATAAAGTTATCTGCGGATGATAAGATGCGGTTTCGGTACCTAACTAGGTCTCCTAATTGATATTGTATATCGCGTCTGCCTTTGTTATAGTACTTGGCTTGTCTGGCTGTTGCTAAATCAATATGCCTTTTTACTAAATCATATATTTTGGGAAGTTTGTGTAGTCGTTCTATCCATTGATTGGTATCTAGGGCTGGGATTTGCTTCGGGGATTCTATACGTTTTCGTAGGAGAGCTACTGGGGTGGGATTTCTACCTAAGTTGAGGAATGCTGGGCTATATTTGGTTGAAAAGTGCACAACTGTATTTTGAGCGAAATTATATCCGAGTCTCGGTGATCATCTGCTAAATAACTGTTTATCATCGGCTTTATGTTTCTGTTAACTCGCTCTACGGGATTTGCTTGTGCAAAATATGGCGGAATGGTTGTCTGTACTATTCCGTATTGCGTTAGTCGCTCGGTAACTAATTTGGTCCGTCGCTTTGGTCCCATGATGTCTGCTGCTACTGCTGTCCATGGTTGGCTTATGTTGCGTCCTTCCATTAGGCCTGGTGGGGCTTGTTGACTGCTTTTGTGCGCTTGGCATTCTTGGCATGCTTTTACATAATTGCACGTATTGTAATACATGCCTGGTCAATAGTAATGCGTGGCTAGTTTTGCGTAGGTCTTGTCGATACCTAAGTGACCTGCCTGAGTCGTATAATGGGCTTCATATAGGGCTTTTTTGCGATCACTTTCTGCCAAGATCAATTTTCATGCGTCTAGGTCAGGTATGAAGACCTCTCTCAAGTTTGCATAGACATGTCTCTCTAACGTTATATAACCTATTGGATAAATTGCCGTAGATTTGCCGTAAATTATCCGTGAAAGAAAAAAAATTTGCCGCGAATGTAGTTTTAAAAAAAACGTGTGTGTTGCCAACTTTATATCAAGTTAGCAGTGTACACTCATATCTCCGCAGTAAAACAAGCTTGGAAACTGGGGATAGGCTTAAAATTTGCCGTGAATTATCCGTTAAATCGGAAATGCGAAAAAAATGAAGTTGTTTTATAATTTTTTATAGCTATCGTAATTATAAGCATACTCCGAAAAAATTCCAGTCAATTGCTTATGAATTAAGCTTATTTCACTAATTTTTGGGACATCGGATCGGTGATCACTTTTTAGTTATCACGTCGGTGAAGCTAGTCGCATGGAGCTGGCCGCATCCAGGGACGTAGGCGAGTAAGGGCCCCAAAATATAAAAATAAGTATTTTAATCGTAAATACTTATTCTGCATGTTAGTTAGGCTGTATGTAAGTAACTGCTAACGTAATTAGTAAAATCCCAAGTTTTAAAGTTAAATAAATGTGTATTATTAATATAATTAATAAATTAAATATAGTATATATTCGTTTTTTGCTGTCACTTTCGTTGTAACGGTGCGGCTAATTAGTGTTTCTATCTCGTACCGGGAGTTCGAGTCTGCGCAGTAGAGCCGCGCTTCGATTGGTTCCTACTCCGGTGGGGAGTATGAATTCGACTAGCGTTGGAGGGGTCAAATCACTCACTCCCCAAATTTTTTTTTGTAAAATAAATTTATTAATTTATGTTAATTATAGATAACTAAATCAAAAAATTAAATAATGAACTATCTTGATTTATTACCCTATAATTTCAAGTTCCCGCCAGGGGGCACAACTTAAATATAAGTTCCGATATAGATAAGAGTACAAGTCACGGTAGCCGTGAGCGCTAAGGTGTATACATTTTGCAGTAACCAAGGGGTCTCGGGTTCAAATTCGGTGACGCAAATTTTTTTTTATGCATCTAACACTTTTATTACATAAATTCCATAAATAATAACTATTTTAATAATTAATTATGTAAAATATTTTACACTACTAATTATTATTATAAAATAATTATTATTTATTGAATTTATGTAATAGAAGTGTTAGATAGTTTTGTGTTAAACATTTTTTAAATTTATAATAAAAAAATATATTAAAAAACAATAAACATTTTTATTTTCAAAATATACAAATTTATAAAAGTAATTAAATTTAAAAATAAAAATTACAAATAATTTGATTTAATTCTTACTGTTCTAATTATTTATTTTTTTGAATCATAAAAATAAATAAGTTATATATAAATTTAATATGTCGACTTAAAAATTGCAGGTAAAAAATAGTCGAATAAAAATTTCAAAAAACATTATTATTTATTTAAAATTATTTCATAACAAATATAAATAAAAACATATTTAAATATTTTAATAAACTATCGAAAGGTCGTGTGAAATATACTTTTTTATTAAATTAATTATTTATATAATTTTAAATAATTTATAAATCTTAAAACATATATTTTTATTATATGTTATGTGTGACATGTATTTTATTATATGTCATACACACCGATAGAGGGCGCATCTCATCGCATTTTGTGGTCTTTTAGTGCCGTACTTTATTTATTATTATCGGTATTGTTTAAATCATAAATTGAATAAATATTGTAATATAATTATTCCTAAGACCGATACTAATATTTGTATTAATTTAGTTCTTGTAATGTAGTAATGATTCCAGTTAATTGTGCTGATTAAATCCGTCCTGCCACGTGGTGACTTTTAATGCAGTATATATATCTATATATATGTGCTGTGTTTACATTTTCAAATCATTAGAATCGTTACGTGTGTTTTTATTCTATTTTTGAAGTGCAAATACGATTCTTATATATATTATTTGATACTGATTAGTTATATGTACATTTAGATAATTAAAGTGATCTTGATGCCCTAATACCTTTTAAGGTTATTAGTGAAGTGTTATCCCGTTTATGACTTTTATGATTGTAATTATTAACTTTTTAAGGACATAAGGTGTAAGTGTATAGTTTGCAATTTGACGTGTTAGACATTTAATTAGTAGATAGTGTCTTTAAGCTATATGGTCACAATGTCCTCTTGTCGTGCATGTAAGAAAGACTTTACAACAGGCAATGTTATTATATCATGTAGTGTATGCAACAATTTATTTCATGCAGCACAGCCCTGTTCAGGTCTTACGGCATCTGAGATTAAAGTGGCTGAATTGAAATCTAAACCTTTGATGGTTTTTAAATGCAAAACATGCACTGAAAAAGGCCTGACAGCGTTTAGTGAAGTCATTAATAATATTCAAGCTGATGTAGCTCTTATAAAAAATTCTTGTGAAACCTTGAAGCCCCTGGTGAAGGAAGTTAATACTTTGAAGTTGAAGGTAAATAAAATGGATCAACTGACTGCTGATATACCAGTATTGTTGAAGGAAGTTGACGTACTAAAAAACTCAATTGAACTGTCATCGCAAGAAGTCTCAAACGACCTAAATCATAAAGTTATTATTAATGAACTTCAGGATCGTCTATCCAGAATTAATAATATTATGATGTTCAATGTATCTGATCTCAATGACCACAAAAAGGACCATGATATTGTTTGTGATATTGTTAAAGTTGCTGATATAAGCACTGCTAACATACGTCATAGCAGATTGGGTATTTTCAGTGCAAATAGAATGAGGCCAGTTTGTGTAACATTAAATAATAAGTTTGATGTACGTAAATTATTTAATCGAAGGAACAACTTGGATCCAAAATATTCATCAGTCAGATTCTCTTATGACAAAACTAAACAGCAGCAGCTGCTCTGGAAGAATGCTGTGATTGAATTGAACAGGAGAAAAGAAAAGGGTGAAAAGGAACTTTTTATCAAATACATAAATGGAATGCCAATTGTTACGAGTAGTGCATCGATTCAGGTCTCTAACAGTATTCCTGTACCATCAAGTTCTCAATCTAACTCTGTAAAAAAAAACTAGTTTATTCTCATAATAGTGGTATAACTCTATACTATCAAAATGTTCGTAGTATAAAAAATAAAACTGAATTGATCCTGTGTAACCTTCACCAATTAAGTATAGTTCCTGATATTATTGTATTTTCGGAAACTTGGCTACATAAAGACATATCTAATCAAGAAATTGGTCTACAAGGTTACAATATATATAGGTATGACAGGAATAGTATATCCAACAGTGATAGAAGGGGTGGTGGTGTATTGGTGGGTGTGAAAGACAATTTGGTATCTTCTTCTATTGTTATAAGTCCCTCCCAGGTTGAGAGTGTATTTGTGAAGATAACATCACACCATCATTCCTTTATAATTGGTTCGGTCTATATTCCACCTTCTTCACCAACAACGCTCTACAAGGAATATGTGGACCAAGTTTTATCGTTGAAGACTGAATATAGTGATATTAAGTTTATATTATTTGGTGACTATAATTTACCTAAAATTAAATGGGGTAATGATCCCTATTTACATTTCGAGTGTTTAGGATATGTTACTCCGGGGAACTTATGTAGTGCAGAATATTTAAGAGACTCATTTAATTTTTTGGAGCTAAAACAGCTTTATCCGATTAATTTGAATAAGGGTTATTCTCTTGATTTATTATTTTCTGAATTCGACTACTTGCACTTGATTCATGAGTATGAATCACTTCTTCCTGTGGATGGCCATCATGACCCTGTTTATTTTATTCTTGATTATCCTGTACAACGCAGAGACATTGGGGTCAAGTATGGTCTTGACTTCAGCAACGCTGATTATGAGTTGCTGAATAGAGTCTTGGAGGATATTAATTGGTCTGAATTGTTTACAAGTGAAGATATTAACATTAACCTTGCAGTTTTCTACGATGTGATAAGAGACACTCTGAATAAATATCTACCTAAGAAGCGTGTTACGATAGGAACCTACCCTAGGTGGTTTTCAAGTGAGCTTAAGCAATTAATTATAAATAAGAAGATCGCGCATAGGATTTGGAAGGGATCCAATAATTTAGAGGATTACGTTGAGTTTAAGCGGATTCGTGCAATGTGTATTCGGTGTTCTAAAACCTGTTATCGCAATTATATTGATAAAATTCAAATATACTCTCGTAATAATTTAAAATCTTTTTTTGCTTATGTTAATGGACTTAAGAAAGATAATGGATTGCCCAATGAGTTGTGTTATTTGAATAGAACTGCACAGGAGCCTCAGGATATGGCAAACATGTACGCTGATTATTTTGGTTCTGTATTTGGTGATGCTAACTTACCACCCTTTGTTCAATCACCGGTTCCATCTATTATTAGTTGCTTTGTGATTAATCGCGATGATATATTAACACACGTAAATATGATAAAAACTAGTACTAATCACGGTCCGGATATGGTCCCAAGTATTTTCCTTAAGTCTTGTATAGCCTCTTTATTATCTCCTCTTCATATACTATTTCAACAGTCTTTAAGTACAGGTGTTTTCCCGGACCGGTGGAAGGAGTCATATATTACTCCAATTTTTAAATCTGGGGAAAAGGCTGACGTCACCAATTATAGACCAATTTCAATCATCAGTGCCATTCCAAAACTCTTGGATGCGATTATTGCTGACAAGCTGTCTGATATGATTTGCCATTTAATCTGTCCGGAACAGCACGGCTTTGTTAGAGATAGATCTACGGTTACCAACTTGCTCTGTTTTACTAATGATGTATTTGATAATATTTCAAAACAGGTTCAAACAGATGTTATCTATTTGGACTTCTCCAAAGCTTTTGATTCGGTAAATCATGTCAGGCTTGTGAGTAAACTGTTTGCTATCGGTATTACCGGACTGGCTCTTGAATGGATTCAATCGTATTTGTCATCACGTTTTCAGACTGTAAGATTGGGTAACTGCATATCAAAGAGTGTAATGGTAAGATCAGGTGTTCCTCAAGGATCACACCTAGGCCCTGTTCTGTTCACTTTGTTTATTAATGATATAAATTCAGTCATAAAATTTACTAAATTCCTATTATATGCGGATGACTTAAAATTATATTGCGATGTTAAATCTCCGCTAGACTGCGGTAAAATTCAAATTGATCTTGATAATATTTTGCGATGGTCTTCATTCAATGGTTTGAGTTTAAATTTTAAGAAAACTAAAGTGACGTCGGTAGTTAAATCTAAATATCCTATTGAATTTCAATATTTATTATCTAATAATAATATAGATAGGGTATCAGAGTTTATGGATCTCGGTATATTGGTTTGTAACGATCTGAATTTTGGCAGACACCTAGACAATGTTATTAGTAAGATGTCTAAGTCACTTGGATTTATAACTAGATCTACTAAGTGTTTTACTTCAATAGAGTCTATTATTCATTTGTATAAATCAATAGTATTACCTATAGCTACATATGGATCTTTAATATGGTCTCCATACACTAACTCTGGAATAACCAAACTTGAATCAGTTCAACATAGATTTCTGAGGTACATTGCTTACAAGTCTGGTCAACCTATGCAATTTGATAATCATAATTTCAGTCATATATCGAGTAAATTTAATATTTATACTTTAAAATCTCTACATAATTTTTATGATTCGATGTACTCTTATAAAATTTTTTATTCTCTAATTAACGTATCTCAACTTAATGATATATTTGTACGCAGGTAACTCGGCTATACGTTTCGTACCGACAATATGTACAACGAAGTAAATTGCAAACATAACTTTATTTATTTTTCTCCGAAAGCCAGATTATTACGTCTCTGGAACTCTCTTCCTAGTGTCATTAGGGATGATTTAAATTTAGTTTCGTTTAAATTAAAAGTACGTAAGGAATATTGTTGCTTTTATTAATTATCAATAGTTTATTTTCAACTGTTAATTAATTTTATTACTTCATGCGATGACTGTTGCGCCACTATCATGATTTTGTTATATAAATTTTGTACAAGGGTCCTGTACCCGTTGATTTGATAATAAATAAATAAATAAATAAATTTAAAAAATGCTAAACACAAAACTATCTAACACTTCTATTACATAAATTCAATAAATAATAATAAAATAATTATTAAAATCGTTATTATTTATGAAATTTATGTAATAAAAGTGTTAGATGCATAAAAAAAAAATTTCGGTCACAGGTTTTGAACCCGAGACCCCTTGGTTACTGCAAAATGTGCACACCTTAGCGCTCACGGCTACCGTGACTTGTACTCTTATCTATATCGGAACTTATATTTAAGTTGTGCCCACTGGCGGGAACTTGAAATTATAGGGTAATAAATCAAGATAGTTCATTATTTAATTTTTTGATTTAGTTATCTATAATTAACATAAATTAATAAATTTATTTTACAAAAAAAAATTTGGGGAGTAAGGGGATTTGACCCCTCCAACGCTAGTCGAATTCATACTCCCCATCGGAGTAGGAACCAATCGAAGCGCGGCTCTACTGCGCACACTAGAACTTCCGGTACGAGATAGAAACACCAGCGGCTATGTTCAAATTTAATTTAGAATCAATTTTTAGTGCATCAAACAAAATCCACGTGGTACGGTGCCAGCACACTTCGTGGAAATTGTTTAAATAATTTATTAATTAACTATGTAAAGTACATATGGTTTTTTCGTTATTAGTTTCGTTATAACGGTGCGGCTATGCTCAAATTTAGTTTAGAATCAATTTTTAGTGCTACAAACAAGATCCACTTGGTCGTGTGCCGGCACACCTCGTAGATAATGTTTAAATAATTAATTACACACCTTTTCTATATCTAACTTATATTCCATGATATTTTTCTGCAATTGAAAGTATTCAATTCGAAAACACCTTCCAAGAAGGTGTCAAAACCCGCAAGTATTGTGTTATTTTAATAAAACTTTGAAAATTGTTATCTGATAAATAAATTCTGCAATTCAATCTGACATTGTTATCTAATAAATAAATCATTTTAATCCTAACTACCTTATTTTATCTATTTCTTTGAATTTTAATTAAACATTTTTTAAATTTTAAATATTATGAAAATTTCGTATAAAAAATTTCTGGAATTGAAAGAATTGAAATCAAACTGAAATCGACAAGTATTTTGAATCGTACCATAAATTTATATTTTATATAAACATTTTTATATATATTATTTAAACTTCGTAAAAAGTTTCTGCAATTGAAAGCACTGAAATCAAACTGTAATCGACAAGTATTTTGAACCATGCAAAAATTTCTACCAATCTGAATACAGATTTTTTTTTTATGAAAAGTATCTTTCACTATTATTTTTCATTTCTGGCCCTCACATGTTTTACAGTAATAAATAAATAATATTCTAAAGATATTAATTTGTGCAAAATTAATTTCTGCAATACTAATAAACTGGACATTTCTTTTTTATTCTTTTAAATAATAAAATAATACTTGCACCACCGTTGGTTAAACGCTTCATATATGTGTTAATTCTGACTATATTAACTGATGTTACATTTTATAAATACTTACATACATCTTAGCTATTATCTTATTAATTAATTAATTAATTGGTAAAATCATGTAGATTGTATATACTTAGTTAAGTGACATAATAATTATTTTACATAACTAGTAAGAAAAACTTGTATTTAAAAAAATAACCGCAAGGCATTATACTGAGTTTACTGATATGGAAACTTTTTCTTTTTTTTTTTTATTATTTTAACGTCGCTCATTTTATGCTCCCAAACCGGTGCTAATCTGCGACGGAGGTCATAGGATGTCTTGGTGAAGAAAGCACTTGTTGAAAATACATTCGCCAGTAGCGCTTGTATCAATCGGCCGGGGCCGGGAATCAAACCTGGGACCTCCAGATTCCGAGTCCGACGCCCTACCGACAGAGCAATCGCAGGCCCTTTTGAGAACTTTATTAAATAAAAATAATGATGTCTATTTTTTCATTGGTGATGTAGGATAATAAAATTGCCAGAAAGTATTGCTATATTTATTTATTATTACTCATTGCATTTTCTTCACGGTATTATACTTTCATAAATGTTAAGGAATACATTAGTAATTAAGAATTAACACATATATGATGCGTTTGACCAACGGTGGTGCAAGTATTATTTTATTATTTAAAAGAATAAAAAAGAAATGTCCAGTTTATTAGTATTGCAGAAATTAATTTTGCACAAATTAATATCATTAGAATATTATTTATTTATTACTGTAAAACATGTGAGGGCCAGAAATGAAAAATAATAGTGAAAGATACTTTTCATAAAAAAAAATCTGTATTCAGATTGGTAGAAATTTTTGCATGGTTCAAAATACTTGTCGATTACAGTTTCATTTCAGTGCTTTCAATTGCAGAAACTTTTTACGAAGTTTAAATAATATATATATAAATGTTTATATAAAATATAAATTTATGGTACGATTCAAAATACTTGTCGATTTCAGTTTGATTTCAATTCTTTCAATTGCAGAAATTTTTTATACGAAATTTTCGTAATATTTAAAATTTAAAAAAATGTTTAATTAAAATTCAAAGAAATAAATAAAATAAGGTAGTTAGAATTAAAATTATTTATTTATTAGATAACAATGTCAGATTGAATTGCAGAATTTATTTATCAGATAACAATTTTCAAAGTTTGATTAGAATAACACAATACTTGCGGGTTTTGACACTTTCTTGGAAGGTGTTTTCGAATTGAATACTTTCAATTGCAGAAAAATATTATGGAATATAAGTTAGATATAGAAATGGTTTAATTAAAATATAAATATGTAGAGAAGATATGGGAATCAGAATTAAAGATATTTTTGTCTTTGTTATACGCAAGCGTACTATTAATAGGCGTGAACCGCACGTCCTATATACATATAGCTTATATATAGTATGTAGTACCGATAACGGCCGTAAGGTGGCTACCCCCTTATCGTGCCGTTCCCGTTATCAAGATAAGCGAGCGCCGTTATAAGTATAGGCCAGTTCGAGCGTACAGCAGCTCGCCTTCTCCCACTGCGGGAGTACCGCACCTTTCGGGGCAATTACTGTATCATCTCTACAGTTCTTGAATATAGGCGAATTTAAATTAAGATCTCTTGTTGGTCATAATTATTAGCACCTTCTCCCTATCCCATCCATACCGTACGACCTCACCGAGGCGATTACATCAGGCTCTCCCTCGAGACTTCGCCGCCCGGATCACCCAGGAGTACCGGAATCAGGCTGCTGCCGCCAGACCACCCACAAGGAGGACCAGACTACTCGGACCGCCAGCAACAGCAGTATCCAGACGGAGCAACCACTACACCGACTCACTTCTCTCGACGGTGCGGTACGACTTACATCCCGCTGCCACCTGCAGGGCGTCTCCCTCTTCGTCCGAGGACAACTCACCGTTAAAGCGGCTCGTGCCTAGGTTGGTGCATCTTGACCAACCCTACTAAGAACTTCGTAAAGTGAGCGGGGCTCACCGGCGGTCATCCGACCGTCCGACTCTGGCCACGAGTTTCTCGAGGCCAGGGCCAGACTCGTAGAGAGCTAGTTGAGGGGTTAGTGCTGTGTCCTCCCTCAGCCAACGCAGAAGCCACAACGACAGCGGTGCAGCGGACCAGCATCTACTCGGCCTTCCTGGCCGACATACCGTCGATACCGGACTCACCAGCGTCACCCGACGCGCCGGCTTACGACATCTTATACTTTAAAATTTATCAGACAGATAACAATTTTCAAAGTTTGATTAGAATAACACAATACTTGCGGGTTTTGACACCTATTTCAAAGGTGTTTTTGATTTCAGCTGTTTCAATTGCAGAAAACTATTATAGAGTATAAATTACTTATAAAAAGGTGTAATTAAAATATGAATAAGTAGAAAAAATGTGGGAGTTAGAATCAAAGATATTCTTTATCAGACCGATAACAATTTTATTTATCAGATAACAATTTTCAAAGTTTGATTAGAATAACACAATACTTGCGGATTTTGACACCTTTTTGAAAGGTGTTTTTGATAATAATTTACTATTAATTTAATTTAATTTTACACACATTCATTTTTTTACAATACTGTTATAAATGAAAAAATTAGAAATAATTATTAACTATTAACAACAATGTTTATGAAAATTGATAAAAATTAATAACTCTTTTTACTTGTTTCAAATCTAGACATTAATCATTTTTAATCCTTTTTTTGTAAGTATATACAGCATAATTAATACCTTATCAACATTTGTTAAAATTATTTAAGTAAGTGAAGGTATAATCTTATATTATATTAAAGTGGATCGACTTTTGGTCTCCGGTTCTCCGGTTCTCCGGTTTTTTAAAATGCATTTTTATAGTTTCAAAGTTTTATTTTAATTGGGCTTTACACTTTTGGGCCTTACATTTTTTGGACCTTACATTTTTGGGACTTATAAATTTTGGGCCTTACATTATTGGCAACGGAATTGTAAAGTTTTATTTTAATTGGACTTTACAATTTTAGGCCTTACATTTTGAGCCTTACATTTCTGTCCTCATAAATTTTGGGCCTTACATTTTTGGGCCTTATATTTTTGGGTCATGCATTTTTGGGCCTTATATTTTTGGGCCTTATATTTTGGGCCATACATTTTGGGCCTTATAAATTTGGACCTTACATTTTTGGGCCTCATAAATTTTGGGCCTTATAGTTTTTTTAAACAAATAGATATCAACTACTATGTCGATATTATTACCAGAAAATTATCTTAATAACAATAAGTAAAATAACATTTGATTACGTAATTAAAATTAATAAAATTTCAACACTGGAACATACAATAAATCAAATTAATTTTTATTGTTTATTTTACAAACTTATTTTTGCAAAAATTTCAAATTACAATTATTATGTTATTAAATTAAATTACAATTATTATGTTACAATTGTACTCTATTCACTTGTATATTTTTCATAAGATATATTTTTTTCAATATATCGTTTTTATTGTTTATATAATTTATAAATTCAGCAAGTATTCATCGAAATCATCTTTAACAGAAAAATTAAATTATATCATTAAATATTAAATGTATAATTAATTAAACATTAGATAAAATATTCAAATAAATATTACTGTTTTTAAAATGCCATTTAGAAGATTTATATCCAATATGCATATTGTCACATATTATTGATATTATATATGTTATATCTGTAACAAAAACATTTTTATTATTAATTATAAATAAATTGACAAAGTCAAAACTATACCTTTTAACTTAATCATTAAGAAATACTACTGCATTTTTTATTATTTCGATAGTCTTAATAAGCTAATCAGGATACTGAAATACAAAAAGACTTAATATATTTCAAACAATAATAATTTAAAATGAAAATTAGATAATTTTATAATATACCTTGTGACTTTAATCGTATGGAATGCCATTAGGAATATAATATTTTATTGATATAATATTAATTGGAATGCTGCTGCCGTTTGTTATTTTTATTCAGCGCTGCATTCATTGGAATGCTGCTGCCCTTTGTTTTTTTTATTCAGCGCTGCATTTATTGGAATTATGAGTGTCAAACTACTAGCAAAGAATTTGTGCAAATATTGGCTCATTAGATGGAAAGTTTGGCCCTCTTTGTGTAAAGGTTGGCCCAGACTGTTTAAATGTTGGCCCATTTACAGAAAAGATTATTACAACATATTATTTACAACATATTATTATTGCAATATTAAATATTATCAACGCAATTAAGTGCGCCTTAATTTAAGAAATTGCATGTGAAAAACAATTTTTTACTGGTTGAAAAATTTATTCCATAATCAATACAAAATGTTCCTAAATTGGCCAAAAGTGGGCTAAAGTTTGCCAAAACTGGAAAAATATTCCAAATATTTCAATGTTGGTAAACATCGGCCCACTTTTGGCGCAAGTTGGCCCACTTTTAGCATACTTTGGAGCATTTTCATCGAAAATGTATTTCCACTAGGGTATGTATAATATTAGTATTTATAAAATATTAAATTTATATTAACTATATTTCATTCATTACATTGAAGCTACTTTCTTATAAATACTGTTTTCTAATAATTTATATTTTATGTTTTTCAGCTTTACAAAAAAATGTTAATAAAAAATTTAAAATAATCGTTTAGAAAAATAAAAAAAATTATAATTATTATTAAACAATTGAAACAAATTATTAATATTATTTTTATAATTGTGAATCATTTTGTAAAATAAACCATTTTTATAATGGGTTTGACGGAAATAAAAATATTAGTTGTAAAACCGATTGAACCATATAGCGACGATGCTTCTATGTTAAATGATGAACACATATTAGAATTTAATAACATCCTTAAATCATGTACACCATTCAATATGCAAACAACTCTTTTAGTTCAAAAACAATATAATATTAACTCAGTTCAAATGAATAATGAATACATTCAATTGTTATTTTCTGGAAAATATGAAAAAGGTCATTGGATTTGTATGTATTACAATAATAGAACGATACACATTTATGATAGTTTAAATGCTAAATATTTGCAAAATGAACATAAAGTATACATCAATAGATTATTTCCAGATAGTCAACAATTAAAAATTGTTTTTGAAACAGTGCAATTTCAAACCAATAGTTATGATTGTGGAATTTTCGCGATAGCTTTTGCTGTCTCTATTGTATTTAATTTATGCCCACGCAGTTTAAACTATGATATTTCTCAAATGCGTTCACATTTACTAAAAATATACGAAACACGTAGTATTACGATGTTTCCAATTTTACAAAATATAAACTATAATATTTCAACAATACCAATCAAAAGATACATGATTCATATTTGTTGTATTGATGAAAAAAAAAATTGAATTTCAATGTAGCAGAAATAAAAATAATAGAATAAAATTTTCAACAGAAATTTAATTCTGAACAACAAACAATAATGAATTTATATAATAAAGATAAAATCATTTCCGTTGATTCTATTACCCCAATGGAAATAGACTATGAAATACCAACTTATAGTTCATTTTATCAAAAAAATAAAAATAAACAATTTAATGATATAGAAATAAAACAGCTAAAAATAAAACAGCAAACTATGATAAAAAGGCAAACAATTAGCTGTATCGATATAAAAAATGAACGAGAAAAAGAAGCGTTGCATAAAAAAGAAGCTTATATGAGGAGTAAAGATAGTAATGACGGCAAAATAGAAGAAAAAAAATAAAGAGAAAACAGCAAACCATGATGAAAAGACAAAAAATAAATAGTGACGAAATAAAAAATGAACGAGAAAAAGAAGCATTACAAAAACAACATATTTATTATAATGAAAATACTGATCAATGTAAAAAAAATGAAAAGAAAAAATTAAATGGAAAAATATTAAACGAAAGTAGAAAAAATGATATCGATAAATTAGTGTAAAACCATTTACAAAAAAATTTAAAAAGACGCATATGTATGAAAAATGACAAAGACATGGAAATACCAATCATATTGCTTAAAAAATTAAAAATTGATGAAGGAAAATTTTTTAACGTATATGATAAACCAATTAATACCAAAAAAGGTATAAATTATAAAGAATTAAATAAACGTATTTTAATTAAAATTGAACAAAATGTAAAAGTAGTAAGTAAATCCAAAATAATAGGTCGAATAGCAAATTTAGATTTTGATGAAGAAATAATTATTGAAAACAATTTAGGTTATATGTCTGAAACTTGTAAACATTGTAATACTAAACATTTTGTTTTTGAATATACACTAGGTAAAGAATTTTCTAATTGTTGTCACAAAGGAAACGTAGACTTACCGAAAATGCCTCCCTATCCGGAAGAATTAAAGCAATTAGCTACAGGAATATCGGAAGATAGTATTAATTTTCGTAAAAATATTCGGCTATATAATAATGCGTTAGCTTTTGCAAGCTTTGGAGCTAATTTCGATAAGTTATCTGAATCTTAAATGAAAATGAAGCTCGAAAATATGGGCAATTGTATGTTCTAGATAATGAATTAGCTGCAGCTGAAAGAAAAAGTTTTAAAAATAATTTAGATACAAAATTACAATTGTCAAGTAAATTAGATAGCTTAATTAGAAATGTTAATCCTTATGCTAAAGCGTATAAAATGATGTAAGAGGTAGAAAAAGAAAAATTAGAATATTAGAAGAAAAATTAGATAAAAATATATATATAATGAAGCTACTTGTAATGAAGTTGCAATGGTATTTGTAGGAAAAAATGGACTGCCTACTTCAGAGCGGGATATAGTTATATATTCAAAATATGACAATCCAATTAGTATTCCTTTAATAAGTAAACACACTGATCCAATGACATAACCACTTATTTATCCAAATGGAGGATATGGATGGATGCCTAATATGAAATGCAAATATAAGAAAAACAATATTTCATGTTTGCAATTTTATAATTACAGACTTTCTATGAGAAATGGATTTAATCCATACCTTAATATGGGAAAAGTTTCTCAACAGTTTACAATTGATGCATTTGTAAAAGTTGAACAATCAAGATTATATTTTGTAAAGAAAAACCAAGATATTTTAAGAAGCGATTATTATAAAGGCGTAATGGATTATTTACACAAGAAAAAAGAATCTGAAAATATAAAAATTGGAAAAATGTTTATTTTGCCATCAAATTTTGTTGGAAGTTCAAGATTCCTAAAACAAAATTACATTGACTCAATGAGTATAGTAAATCGTTACGGAAAACCTGACTTATTTATAACAATGACATGTAATCCAAACTGAAAAGAAATAACTGAAGATTTAAAAAAAATATGAAACTGTAATTGATAGACCAGATTTAGTATTTAAGGTATTTCATCAAAATATAAAAGAATTTAAAGAATTGGTAATTAAGCAAGGTGTTTTAGGAAATTGTATCGCCTACACTTATGTTATCGAATTTCAAAAACGTGGACTTCCTCACATGCATATGCTATAATTTTTAGATAAAAATTATAAAATTAATACTCCCGAAAAAGTAGATGAACTCATAAACGCAGAAATTCCAAACGAAGATATCTATCCACAGTTGTATAATATTGTAAAACAGTTTATGATTCATGGACCCTGTGGAGAGCAAAACATGAGTTCACCTTACATGAGTAAAGACACAAAAAAATGTACGAAAAATTTTCCAAAAAAAATTTAATAACAAAACAACTTTTAATTCATCAGGATATCCATTATATGTAAGAAGAAATGATATCAAAAAAATCAATTATAAAGGTAAATACCACAATTAGAATAGCTGATAATCGGTTTGTTGTTTCGTATAATCCTTATTTATTGTTAAAATTTAATTGTCACATTAATGTCGAAGTATGCTCAACAGTCCAATGTATAAAATACTTATTTAAATAGTGTTATAAAGAACATGACTGTGCGAACATAGAAATACGTGACACAGGTATCAGATCAAAAGACAGTTCTAATTTAACTCATGATGAAGATATTGAAAGCAATGAATATAATACTATTAGAATACCCTCTACACGAACTTTCACATACCATAATAAGATTAGCTATTCACAATGAAGATGAACAAGAAGTGTATTTTAAAGAAGGAAAAGAAACAGAAATTTAAAAAAAATGTAGAAACGACATTAACAGCATACTTAAAATTAAATCAAATCGATTCTGATGCACGAAATTATTTATATTCCGAAATTAAATTATGTATTTGATAATAATTCAAAAACATGGAATAAAAGAAAAAAAAACAAAAAAACCTGTATTAAGCAGAAAGTATTTAGTGAATCCAAAGAATCAAAAACGATATTTTATAAGATTATTACTTTTATATGTCAAAGGAGTATCATCATTTCAGGATTTACGTACTGTTAATGATATAATTTATTCTACATTTTATGAAGCTTCTATAGCTAGACATTTGGTTAATGAAGATAAAGAATGGGACAGATATTTGGAAGAAGCAACACAATTACACTTTCCTACTGCTCTTTGTGAATTATTTGCATATATTTGTATTCTTCACAATCCTATTAATGCAAGAGATTTGTACGAAAAATAGAAACACTTTTTTTACCACCCAAAATATGAACAAAATGCTGATGAAAACCTAGCATTAAACATTATTGATAAGAACCTACAATTGAATGGATATTCTTTAAATAATTTTAATTTACCCGTTATATCTACATTTATAGAAGATTATGCTGATAAATCAACAACACATAACAAAAGTTGCACATTTACTGAAATAAACGTCAAAGTAAATTCTTTAAAAAATCATAACAAAGACAGTTTTGATACTATCGTGCAACATTTAAAAATTGAAGACAAAAAAAGCTTTTTTATTGATGGACCAGGAGGAAGTGGGAAAAGCTGTTTACTTAATGTTCTAATAGACTATCTTAAATTCTCAAACATTTCATTTTTATGTGTTGCTTGGACAGGGATTGCAGCAAATTTATTACATAACGGGAAAACAGTACACACAACATTTAAACTACTACTTAATATCACAGAATGTACTATATCTTATCTTATCTTATCTTATATATTATAATTAAAATTTTTCCTCAAAAGTGTCCGGCGTCCGGCGTCCGACATTCACCATTGGGCGTCTTTTTATTATGTTTTATATATATGCATGTGTATAAGGGTCAGTGTGTTATGGTGAAGAGGTCAGGGTGGGGGTGAGGGTGGAGGGATAGGGATGGGGTCACCCTGACCACCTGGACATCGTCTCCAGGAAGTGAAAATTTTTTTTGCAAACGTCCGACATTCACCATTGGGCGTCTTTTTATTATATTTTATATATATGCATGTGTATAAGGGTAAGTGTTATAGTGAAGAGGTCAGGGTGAGGGTGAGGGTGGAGGGATAGGGATGGGGTCACCCTGACCACCTGGACATCGTATCCAGGAAATGAAAATTTTTTTTGCAAATTCAAGTAGAAAGGCATGTAGACTTTCCTGTGGAGGATATCAGGATTACCTGGAGGTTACCCTGACCAC
The DNA here is from genome assembly GCA_026168455.1 of Theocolax elegans. Lineage (NCBI taxonomy): Eukaryota > Metazoa > Arthropoda > Insecta > Hymenoptera > Cerocephalidae > Theocolax > Theocolax elegans. The sequence goes on from CM047429.1 coordinate 6,394,488, forward strand.
CTGGACATCGTCTTCAGGAAGTGAGAATTTTTTTGCAAATTCAAGTAGAAAGGCATGTAGACTTTCCTGTGGAGGATATCAGGATTACCTGGAGGTTACCCTGACCACCTGGACATCGTCTTCAGGAAGTGACAATATTTTTTGCAAATTTAAGCATAAAGGCATGTAAACTTAATTTTTTTATGTAAAGTATGCAAAAAAAAGTAAGTAAGTAAAAAATCGTAAAAAAATAAGTAAAAAAAAGTAAAAAAAGTTAGTAAGTAAAAGTAAGTAAGCGAAAAAAGTTTAATAAACCTATTCTAGTCAGAATGTTTCATGCAAATCCTAAAGATCGCGAACGATTTTTTCTTAGATTATTATTACTTCATGTACGTGGGGCCGAATCTTTTGAAGATATACGCTCATACGAAGGCGTTGTTTATGATACATTTTATGAAGCATGTATAGTTAGAAGTTTAATCATTACTGATAATGAATGGGATAAATGTTTAGAAGAAAATTGTAATTTTCAATTTCCACAGGCACTATGTGAGCTTTTCGCTTTCATTATATCATTTGATCACAATTTTGATTCCTTGAAACTTTATAATAAGTATAAAGAACATTTCTTTGATCCTAAATTACCTGAAATTTTAGGAGAACAAAAGGCTTTAAAAATTATAGACAACGTTTTATCAAAACATAATTTAACATTGCAACAATTTAATTTACCTAATATTGATAATATTGATATTGAAAATCACAATGATATGTTTTATAATGATATTATTGCAAATGAAGATAATGACATAGAAATATTGTTAAAATCTTTAACATTGGAACAAAAAACAATATTTGATACAATCGTAGAAGCAGTTTACGATAATAAAAAAGAAAATTTATATTTTATAGATGGTCCCGGTGGTAGTGGAAAAAGTTATTTATTAAATGCTATTATAAAATTTGTGAAATTAAACAAAATACCAGAGTTAGCAGTTGCTTGGACTGGTATTGCAGCAAATTTATTAATAGGTGGTAAAACTATTCATTCAACATTTAAAATACCATTTAATTTAAACGAACAATCAACATGCAACATTTCACCAAAATAGGTCAAATTTTAAAAAATATTAAATTATTAAATTGGGATGAAATATCAATGACTTGTAAATATGCATTAGAAGCTATAGATATTTTTTCAGAGATTTATGTCGAAATAATAAACCGTTTGGTCGTAAAATATTAGTAACAGCTGGCAATTTTCGACAAACACTTCCTATAGTTCGATACCGAAATAGAACTCAAATATTAGAATCATGTGTAAAAAGTAGTTCTTTATGGCAATTATTTCAAAAACTTACATTAAATAATAATTTAAGATTGGTCAATTCAAACAGTATGTTTAAAACGTGGTTATTAAATATTGGAGAAAATAGAAATATTACAAAATTTGAAATTGATAATAACGTTATAAAAATTCCTTCCGAATTTCTTACATTTAATAATTTGATAGATGATATTTTTGGTAATAAAATAAATATTGATGATTTACATACTCTTAAAGACAAAGTAATTCTTTCACCTAAAAATAGTGATGTTTTAGCGATTAATAACTAAATGATTGAAAGAATTGAAGGTGACGGTAAGATATATTTAATCATTGGTAGTATTACTAATGATGAAAATAATAAGTTGGATGAAACAATAACAATAGATTTTATAAATTCATTAATACCAAATGGTTTACCACCGCATAAATTAGTATTAAAAAAAGGAATGATCGTTATGTTACTTAGGAATTTGCATTTAGATGGAGGTTTATGTAATGGTACCAGGCTCATGATTACAGAATTAAAACAGTACACTATATATGGAGAAATTATAACAGGTAAAAATTCGGGACAAATTGTGATGATTCCAAGAATAGATTTATGTCCATCAAAGGATGATATACCTTTCAATATGGTTAGACGACAATTTCCTATTAGACCAAGATTCGCTATGACCATAAATAAAGCACAAGGTCAATCATTTAAAAAAGTAGGTCTATATTTACCAAGACCTGTATTTAGTCATGGTCAATTATATGTTGCATTATAAAGAGTTACAGATGAAAAAAATTTAAAAATAAAATTTTCGAAATCGTCAATGATACTCACTAATACAGAAGGAGATATACTTAATATAAATGAGAGTAATTTAAATAATAATGTAATAATATATACAACCAATATAGTTTTTTCTGAAGTGTTTGATACTTAAATTTTTTTTTATTTTTAAAAACCAATTTAAGGTCGACTTATTATTCGGCAAACGAATTATAAAATAATAAGATATAAGCATAAGACAAAATTTGTAGATAAAATTACGTATAATAAAGAATATTTTTCAAGTATACATTATTTACATCAAGCAACATTTCAATATATCATTACTTAAGAAATAAACAAATATTAAAATATTAGTTGTCTGCATTAAGCGACATTTTATTGGCAAAATTATTTATGAAATATATAAATTTTAAAATAATCAACTGTCTGTATCAAGCGACATTTTTTACTAAAATACTGAAGAAATAAACAAATTTAAAATTCATTGTCTGCATCAAGCGACATTTTTTTACTAAAATACTCAAGAAGTAAACAAATTAAAAATTTATTGTCTGCATCAAGCGACATTTTTTTACTAAAATACTAAAGAAATAAACAAATTAAAAATTTATTGTCTGCATCAAGCGACATTTTTTTACTAAAATACTAAAGAAATAAACATATTTAAAATTCATTGTCTGAATCAAACGACATTTTATTGACAAAATTATTTATGAAATATACAAATTTTAAAATAATTAATTGTCTAATATAGCATTAATAAATATCAATTAAAATATTTTGATAATACTTGTTAGAATACATTGTCTGCAAAAAGTGATATTATTTTAGAACTTTGTTTAGATATTAATGAAACAAAAAATTACAAAATATATAAAATAAATACGAATATACGAGATGCCATATTATATTATTTATTTTATTTTTAATACAGCAATATTGGAACGTATATTTTTATCAATTTTAAAATATTTACGTATTATACCATACATAATTTTGAAATATATATATGTTAGAAAATCAAATATTTGAAACTTTTAATACACATTATATTTACGTTCATTATATGACAGTCTCAAGCCTGTAAATGCAGAGAGAAAATAAAACAAACCAACATTCGAAAATAAACTGTTATAGTTAAATATCATGATGATTAAAAGGAATAAATTGTATACATTTTTTAAAATAAAATATTTTATAATTTATTTTTATGTGTTTTAATAATATAACAACAAATTTTAATTAATAGTTTAAAGCACATGAAAAAAATTGGTTTGAGAATAAAATAAAATATTTGTATCCAAATCGTTTAAAATTTATTTGTTATAAACTAATAATAAATTTAAGTCTACACTTTATAATCAACGTCTAGCTTCAAAAATGTGATTCAACCGAGGGAGCGTTAGCGACTGAGGTAATATGGCTTGTTGTATATTATAAGTGTAAATTCATGATAGGGAAATTAATACATGATAATAATTTTAATATTTAATTAATACATTATTTTTACTTAAAAATTATTTTTACCAAAACTCAAATCACTCATAATACAATTAATCTGCGGCTATTGTAACCTGACTAGAAATTAGTTAAGAAATAAAGGAGAAATAAATATTAACTATCTATAATTTACTTTCATTTTATTAACAATATCATTATAGTGATGACTAAGATTTCTAACATCTTCCTTTATATTTATAGGATTATTTTCTAATTTAATATGAAGCATTTCAGATATAATTCTTTTCCTCCAATTGCATTCCTTATCAACAATTTTTACATTTTCAAAATCAAAAGAATGATTATAATCGCTGATATGATCATTAATTACATATTGATTGTTAGATTTTTTTGTATTAGATATATGTTCCTTTATTCTACATTTTAACTGTCGTTTAGTTTCTCCAATATATGCCGAATTACAATCTTTACACTTTATTCTATACACTACGTTAGTTTCGGAGTCTCTGGAATGTTTATCTTTTCCTCTCACAATGATACTGTTAAAGTTATTAGGAATTTTTGGTACCACTCTAATATTGTTATATTTCAAAGAACTTTTGGTTTTTTCATAAAAATCAGGTATATATTATATTTCGTTAAAATTAAGTGGTATCTTTTTTCTATGCTCTTTATAACTAAATCTAAAGGAATATTAGTGAAAAGAGAAACTACATCTAAGGAAACTAAAATATATTGATCAGGTATGTCACAGTTTTTAATTTTATCAATTAAATCTTTACTATTTTTCACAAAAGATTTTGCATTATTAACACTATTTGTAATAATTTTATCAATAAATTTAGATAATATATACGTAGGACTACCTATACTCGATACGATTGGTCTTAGTGGAATATCTGGTTTATGTATTTTAGGTAGTCCGTAAATTTTTGGTAATATCGTGTCCGTCTGTGTAAGAGAATTATTATGATATTTTTTATCAAAAAATTCCAAATTATTCCATCTTTGCATAATTTTGTAAGTGTCCTTTTGTAATTTACTTAACGGATTCTTGTTAATTAACTTATATGTGCTTTTGTCTGAAATAAGTTTATCCATTTCTTAACTAATTTCTAGTCAGGTTACAATAGCCGCGGATTAATTGTATTATGAGTGATTTGAGTTTTGGTAAAAATAATTTTTAAGTAAAAATAATGTATTAATTAAATATTAAAATTATTATCATGTATTAATTTCCCTATCATGAATTTACACTTATAATATACAATTACAAGTTTTGAATTTTCGCGCCGTATTATAATATTTCGCGCGCTTATCTAATAATTGTACACAATTGCGCATGTCAATAAGACTTAAATCGCTCATATAATAACCGTCTGTCATGTTTTCATTTGTTTTTACCTGACTACTTTTGCTTTTTCTTTGTGTTAACTACGTTGTGTTTTGTTCCAATTATTTATTTATTTATTTATTTATTTATTGTTTATGTATTTATTTATTTTATTTTATTGTTTTCTATTTTTATAATAATGAATAAATCACATAAAGGAGAGGTAAATGTTGGCTATATAACCTTAACTTCTGTGCAATACTTATCTTCGAGAATATGTATTTATTATACTTTGTCTTTAATTCATAGTGCAACGATTCAGAGATATTACGAAAGAATTTTTATAATTTTTAATGAATATTGACGTGTAGTAAGTTACCAATGTAATAATCATAATATATGTATATTCAATCTTGTTATTATAGTCTAATGTAGAATATGTGTAATAAAGGTAATGCCTGAAGATGATGGAGAATTTCCATCGAAATGTTGCAATGTAATGTAAACAATACAGTGTGTTCATCAATGATCGATATAATACCTAATCTACAATTTCAACTACGTGGATGATATTAATATAACTAAAGAATAGAAACGTTTATATGTTTTGCAGTACACTATTCATTTACTTTTACAGTAATTTTATATTTGTTTACAATCAATTTTGTAATTATTTTTACTGGCGTTGTGTTCTATATCTTATATTACGTTAAGCTTGTTAGCGCATCTGTGGGCATGCAACTAAATATGTATTAGTATGTAATACAGAGGGCGCCACAGATGACTTCTGTTAAGTTTACTTTATATAGGGTATAAATAAAACAGATAGCGCGGACCTGCACAACAATATTTTGTCGGGTACCACATGCCCTTAAGCGTTGGAGCAAATCTTAGTTTTAAAGTTAGTTATAATCAAACGGTCAAACAGAGAAGATCATTCTCTCTTGTAAATAGGTGTAAAATATAACATGTTACAATACTCTTCAGAGTAAATTCATTTTTACCGATCTAAAGGTGCATCCGATTAGTTTCGCGTGCACAGCATATCCTCAAGCTTACAATATTTGAGCCTCTGCGAGATACGCCATTTCACTTTCAAACAGGATAGTAGAGATCACGCGAACCATTTAAAAAAAAAGGTTTAGCAAGCAATAGCAGGTCTCAAACAAGGAAATTATAATATACTGAAACAGCCTTTAGTTGATCCATCAAAAGTATTACTTCCGCCTCTCCATATAAAACTCGGGTTATTGAAACAATTTGTAAAGGCTTTAGATAAAGAAGGACAATGTTTTCAATACCTAACAAATCAATTTCCTCAATTGACAGAAGCTAAGTTAAAAGAAGGGATATTCAATGGATTTCAGATCACAAAATTATTTTACGATGAACATTTCATAAATACAATGGACGATATAGAAAAAGCTGCATGGCTTAGTTTTCGAAATGTTGCTCGAAACTTTTTGGGAAATGAGAAAAGTGCTAACTATGAAGCAATCGTAGCAAATATGGTGAGTAACTTTCAGCGTTTGCGATGTTTGATGAATATTAAAGTCCATTTCTCAGATTCTCATGTTAGCTATTTTCCAGAGAATTTGTGCGATTACAGCGAAGAGCAAAGGTGAGCGTTTCCATCAAGATCTGAAAGAAGTCGAACATCGCTGGCAAGGAAAATTGGACGTAAATATGATGGCAGACTACTGTTGGCTACTGAAAAGAGACACTGAAGATAACAGTAATTCGAAAAGAATTAGAAATCCACTACATAGATCCTTTGAAAACAAAAGTAAACGTTACAAGCGAAAGAAGGATTAAGCAGTTTTCTCAACTGCAATACCTAGCGCTTTGATTAGAAGAGACTTGAGTCTTATAAAACTACAAGAAAAATAAAAAGTAATCAAAATACCACGTCAAAATATATGCATATGTGACGTAATAATGACGAAAAAACTGTTCCGGTATTTTTAATATTTTATATGAATTGTAGCAAAACTGTGGGCGATAAGGTCAAACAGATCTCAGATTCGTATTCAGCGACCTGAAAAACATAAAATTTTGCTCGGCTTGAATGGTTTCTTCCCAATTTGACCTTGAATTGACCTTGACACTGACATGATAGGATCAAACCGACCTCGTATTCGGATTCAGCGACCCGAAAAACATAAAGTATGGCATTTTTCTAGGCATAAACCGTTTCTTTTCGAGTTGACCCTGACG